>SMMW01000001.1:7902500-8055000 GCA_004794655.1 Marisa cornuarietis
CCATCTAACAGCTTTCTTTCCTTCCGATCCATTCATTTGGTCTTTTTTTCAGCATTCCCTGCCCCAAACCACCCACCTTGTACTCATGCTCGTGTAATTAGAGACTGAAACACTTTAGCTGTAAAAGTCATGGTATTGATGTATGCGCTGATGGTGTTATCACAGAATAACTCAACGAGGAGTAGGCACTGGTAAGGGAGACAGGAGGGAATGTAGAGACAGGAACATCACGGGTTAGACAAGATCGTGAGAGTGGCAAGAGGAATGTTCCATCAGCGGCGAGTACAGGTGGGGCTGCTTAGCGAGCTCTACTCAACTCACGTTCGATCGCGTGCTTGAACTGGGCACAGACCCACACAGTCCACGAGACAGGGGGAGACAGTTCAGGAACCACGACGTCGACAGCCTGTATGCGATGTTCTTGAACATTTCCCAGGAACACTTGTGAATAACTTGTTTTTGTGGCTTTTTTGTTTGTTTTTTTTCCTTGAGAGATGGCGCTGGCTTATCGGCTTCAAACATTTAATCCAATTCCAGTTCTAATGGCGTCGTCCTGATAGTTCCGCTAACTTCCGACACAAGGACGCAAAAAACGCTGACATGAAGTGTGGTCCCACAATTAGAGCTTGTCTAGCTCTAGCAGAGTTCTTGTGCTGCTCACGGAGTCACGGAGTGTGAGAGTATCGGCCGAGGCTGAGTCTGAGATGATGTAAGGACGTGATCGTCACCCGGCTGGCTTCCTGTTTCACAGTCAAGACCTCGACCGAGTCTCGGTGTTTTGGAAGTCTTACAGTCTGGCCGACGGATTTGAATTGTTCAGGTTTTTTTTTTTATAAAACTCGCCCAGAACATCGACAATTTGACAAACACGGATAAGGCCGACATCTCGAACAAAAGAGCGGTCGAAGAGGGTGTGTGTTGCGGGAGGGGGGGGGGGCTAATTGCCGACCGTGAGGGCGAAATACTGTGCGGTCCAGCCATCAAGCACACGGAGACGGACGGTGTCATGAGATCTGCACACAGCGGAGGTCCAGGCCAGCAGTGGCGCGTGGCTGTATGGCAGCCAGTCGTGTGCCTATTGTTACGGCAACACGAGACCCTCCTTTGTGTTCAGCACTAAGGTTACCTGGCATATTGCGCAGATACCTGGCCACGCGCTGCGGCGCGAAACTGCGCACAACTATCTTTTGTGTGCCTGACCTCCGTCCTGCCGCACTGGCGGGTTACCGGCGACAAACTATAACTACAGAGAAAGCAGGGTGCTTCAGAGGAGTTAGGGGTCTTTGCTGGAAGGCGAGAGCGCCGGTGCGGTGATATCAAATGCTTGTTGACGCTTTTGCATCACCGGAGTTGGCTGCATGGTGCAGTGCAGCAAAGTCACCGATTATTGTCGATGGGTCTACTGTTTCAGTAAGTAACACCAGTGGGTCTGGGTTTGAGGCCCACAAGGGTGCGTACACAGCCAAGTGTTGCGGGCTTTCGCAAGGGGGGCGTGGCCAGACGAGCGATGATCAACTGGGGACCCCCCCCCCCGCACGCGACAGTCGCGTGCCAGTGGTTTGTGAATGATGTTTGCCTTTCTTCGTTTTCTGTTTCAGCGTGAAGATCACTGCAGAAAGAACTTTCCTCCACCCACTTACTTATTCACCCGAACAAACAAACAAGGGAAAGTCGTGACTTAGGCCCGAGTTCGGGGTAGGGACAAAGCAAAGGGTAAGCGGGAGGGGGTTGGGGTTGTTCACGTGCCCCCTGAACTATATTCCAATGACTGCCCTTGACACGGACAGCATGAAAGCGAAAGGTCGGTGGTTTGGCGGAAGTACATCCTGACTTCAGTCAGGGTACACGTCCCTTCTGCTATATAGTACCTTCTCACACCCTCCTATAGCCTGGGCTGCTGACGGCGCGAGACACTATCAACCGACCAAGCTACCAACCCAGCTCCTCCCTTCCTCCCTCTGCACGCTTGCTTGCTCACAACATCGTCTCGTGAGGGGGGATTTGAACATCCTATTGTAGAATGTAGATGATGCAAGTAGGATTGTTGACATCAGCTGAATGTTTGGCCTAAGGGCGCAACAGCTGTCTGTTCGATATTTTAATTGTGTTAAGCGGAAGTGGGACGAAAGAGTTTTGGCTGCCATGCCGCTTCGAGTTGATTAGTTGTCGCGAACTTTTAGCTACGATAACTGCAGAGACGTGTGCAACACAAGCACACACACACACACACACGCATGCATGCACTCATGTACGGTGTCATCCTATTCCTTCTCCCTCCCACCTCGCATAGCCCCAAATGCCGCTGTGTTTTTCTCCTCTATCCACCCCTTCGCCGCCTGCAACTCACATAGTGAGCTTCGACGAACCATGTGTTCTCACGTGCGCCTCAAGAAACCTCGGTTTTGAATTTGACTTCAAAGTTCCAGAAGGCAGAGGTGGGGAATCGAGGTCAGGCGGACTACTGCAGGCTTTTAGCTTGTCTCAAGAAGTCAGAGAGTAGGGACTTACAATTCGACCTATAAGTATGTTCATTAGTCGACAAAGGTGCGTACGCTGGCTGGTCGCTACTACCCGCTACCCATGTGGCGGTATTTCTTTTCGCGCCATTGATGTTTGAAATCGAGATCTCAATCTTCCTGTCAGATTGAACATCAAAGAGACGTCGGTTTACAAAAAATGGTATCGGAGGAAAGTTCCAGTCTTGTTGTTTCTGTAGCCTCAGTCGTTTCACGAGCGCTGCCAGAATGGGGGGGGGGGGACTGCAGTTTAAAAACTTTATAGCCTCAGAGACCCTCAGAGATTTCAGAGAAGGCACATCATCCGGTATTTATGAGTGGACACTATGTCGTCTGGGATTTCTGAGGAAATATTTTGTCGTCCACAGATCTTCAGCAGAAATGTTCCAGGTTTTTTCTCTTTTAGTTGGGGGAGATGTATGCGGCCTAGGTATGTCGAAGGTAACTATGTGTAGTAGAAAATAACGACGACGATGAGTTATGAAAATAGAGAACTGCAAGAAAGCAATGTGTGTACTGAACGTCGGGCTCTCTCTCTCTCTCTCTCTCTCACACACACACACGAATAGTTTCATTTGTTATGCCTTTGTGCCCGTTCAAAAAGATTAGTATACAACATATTACAGGGAAAATATATAAAACACAATAGAGGAAGAAAATCTTTAGCGTAGAGTAACATTTCTTTGTCGCTAGATATTTAAAACTTGGCAAGGTTCGACAGTACTTTTTCATTTTTTTTCATCAGTAGTTTAAAGTTATTAAGTTTAATACATTTTGGAATTAAACTTTTTCACCGTATATCATCATTTTAGGAGTATGTGTACCCACACCCAAAAATCTTTTCATAACATATGTGCGCACTTTTTCAATTTCTATACAAACATTTCCATTAAGGCCCCATACTTCTGCTCCATAACATTATTGGTCTGACTTGCATATCAAATACCTGGTAAACACATTCACAGTATGGTTGCCTATCTTGTATCGTGAATTAATAATGCAAACTACTGCGTTTTTGGCCTTAGCAGTTAGGTTTTCAGATGCCCGAGAAAAACAGCCTAGTGGAGAAATAAAGGCCTAAATAATTTTATGTATTAACCACATTCATTTTATACTTCCATATACCCACCTTTCATTCGCTGCTGAGAATCCACCAATATTACTCTTATTTAAATTAACATTAAGTCTTACTGATGCTTTGTGTAATGTATTTAGTTGAGTCTGTAGCCCTATTACAGTTTCTGACATCAATACAATATCCTGCAAATAAAAGGATAACTATTTCTATAAAATTACGTGTAAAAAATAGCCTTATGTTTTCCATTGTTGATAATGTCTAAAGCTAGCTCATTAATACATAGCACACACAAACCCACGATGTGAGTGAATGTTTTGCAAGGTGTCTGCACCTGCTCCTGTGTCGCGCCACTAAAAAGCCGCCGTTGCGGGACGCGCCGAGGGTAACCTGTCCCCCACCGCGCGACTCGGGGCGACACAAAAAGTAGTGGTGGTGGTGGTGGTGGTGGGAAGGGGGAGACGGGAGAGAGGAAATAGCGGGAGAAGGCTGGGTGGGCAATTTATTCAGGGAGGTAGGGCGGGCGACTACAAAGGCCGGATAAAGAGCAGGTGGAGTGATCTGGAGGGATGGTGAGAGGGCGCGCAGTTACTCGTAGTTATGTACTTTCGTCAGGAAAGTCCCGTATGTAACTGAGCCGAGTCTTTTCTGAAATTTCAAGGCGTCGAGTGCGCGTGTGTTGGCGCTTCACTGGCTCTCCTCCCCCAGCACACGGCCTCAGTCCCCACAGTCTTGGTTGCACAGTTAGTTACTAAGGCAGAGTGCCAGACCAGATCGCCGTGACCTCGAGAAAGGTCACATCTGCAGCTTCGACAATCGCACGCATCGATGAACGGAAAGGAGAGAGAGTGTGTGTGTGTGTGTGTGGACGGGGGAAATGAAATCCATCAGTATATTGAGTATTGCATAAATATTTGGAATTGGTTTGTTTGCGTGCTTACGTGTTTTGCTTGTGTATGTGAATATTCTATACCGCTTTCATCAATCGTCCCGCGCAAAAAAACAAAACAAAAAAAACACGAGGATTTGCCAGCGTTCGGGCGAACTAAAGAAGAAGGTAAGTAAAATGCTGTTTACGACGCGAGTGCGGCAGTAGCTGTCCCACTTGCAATAATTCCGCGGCTTAACTGCCAATTGATGTTGGGGGCGCCGCGGCTGTGGCGGGCACGCACACCTATATGCAAATGAGGCGCAGGTCGCTCGTGGCGGGAAAAGCGGCACTGCCAGTCAAGAGGGACACGAGCTGGGCTCGTGCCGGGGAGCAAGTCAGCGGCTACACTCCTCCCACCCTTACTCCCTCGCTCCATCTCTCTCTCTCTCTTATCTTCCTGCATTTTTTTTTAAAGCATGGTCAGCGGCATTCGTGCGTGTGGCCAGGTGTAAGGGGGAACTAGCCAACAGTCTTTTTGCACCGCGGCGGGCCCAAGCTTTTTATTGCTGAACCCCAACCACCACACCGGCTACCTCTACCTCCGCTTGGCACGTCACGAACTCGACAGCCTCGTGACGTGCTTAGTCCCAGCATTTTTCTATATGACTAGGTGGCTATTATACTTTTTGTAAAGGTATGCAATACATTCATGAGAGGTCAGGTTGCTCCCTGAAGCCAAGTGTCTGGAACTGGCTGTCCGTTCCCTGTCCTAGCTGGCGACACCGTGGAAATGTATTTTTATGCGTTCCGCTTGGTTAAAACGTTGTCTTCCCAGTGCTGGCTAGGTTTATCAGTAGTCGTGTTTGTTTCATTATGTTGTGTTATGGCGATGATTTGGATGAAGTTATCTGGCGCCAATTAATAACGATCGAACGCGCGTGCGCCAAGGTCCTCGCGTGAATCTAGCGATCATGACGTCATGTGACGTGCCACTCCCAGGCGCTCAGGTAACCATGGTGCCAGTGACGCGTCGCATTCCTCAAACACCCGGCACCACAAGAGCAGGTCAACGCTAGTCATTGGGGGGGGGGGGACTGAGCACCTAGCACCTGACGGTAAAAGTTCTGGTCTGAACTCTGCTCTGCAGCGCATTCCTTGTACCACGCAGGTAGCTCGACGTAGAACATCAACAAGCAGACTAGCAGCAGTCACATACCTCACAAGCAGCATCAAACGTCACTCGTTGCTGTTCATAGTAAGAGGTGGTGGATGTCACGAATGAGGGAACCTAAACACTTGCTGGCTCCAAGGCTTTTCCACCTGTACCTGTGCCATTGGTGTTTACACCTGTGTTTGGCGTCGGTGTTAATCCTTGCTGTTATTGTCGTTATACTGATCTTGTTTTGACGAGTATTTGTCACAGATATGCCATGATTTCGAAAAACAATTCTGTGTGAGAGAGAGAGAGAGATCTTTTCCACGTACGCGCATATCGCCCTGTGACTATGTTTCGCGTGGGGCCGTACACCCAGTCTGTATTATTTAGGCCTATGTCATCGACCACCTTTTGGAGCTTGCAGTCGCAGTTCTTTAGACAACACGATGGAAATCACTTTCTAGATAAGACCGGTGGTGAGTGGGTGGAGGTTGGAGGAAGTGAGGTTGTGGATGATACACGTGATGGGTAGGGGCAAGGAAAAACGCCTAATTGGCTGACTAATTACCTGACGGAAGTGCCTGTACGTCACGGTGGAGAGATCAACGTGGTCATTCTCATCGCCGACGCGTTCCCATGAAAGTTTGACTGGCGTGACAAGCTGGCGCCGTGTCACTGGTTGTTGAGAGCAGGTTTGGTGATGTAACGATCAGCCGTCGTGGAGTGATCACGTCGTGACCCCAGTGTTATCCACCCGCCAGCGCCCCGAACTGACGCCGGTGTCATTAGCATACATCCGGCGAGCGCGACTGACGGCATCACACCCGAGTTCGAGGCCCAACTCCGCCAGCATGTTTCTTTACCCCCATATCTTGATCTTGGACTTTGTGTCTTCAACATCGAAAAGTCTTCAACATGTTTATAAATATTTCCAGACGTTAAAGACAAAAATCCGGGTTGGAGCTAGGGAAGAGAGGGGGAACGACACATGGCGACCAAACACAAAGATTGATTCCAGCGGTTTGGCAACACTGTGTGTGTGAGAGAGAGAGAGAGAGAGAGAGAGAGACTGCGCGCGTGAATGTGAACAAATCAGAGAGTGTGCGATGAAGTGAATGGTGGCAGTGGAAGAGGATTTTAGAGGCATGACAGATTGCTGACATTACTTAACTGCGAAGACTCAGATGGAAGAGAAGGTTTGATGAAGGGAATTCTGCACCACCCAAGGTGTCTACGACTGCATATTCTTCCTCAGTTAACTTGCAGCACAAAAAAGGGAGTTGTGATACGGTCCCAGGTAGCTGGAGGCTGCATTATTAATTTCACTACCGCCGTGCTTGCACTTAACGCGGTTTGTATCTTTGTCTTTCGTAACTTGCCCTGGCTTACGCTCGGCTTTAAACTAATTAACGATTAGGTGTCGTAGCAAGTGTACAAGGATATATATATATAGTGCATGCTAGACCGCCGCCATGGGTTTCTTCTGTTGGATTCTGCTTTCCTCGCACTTGTTAGTTATCGCTCGGCGTAACAGAATATTACGTGTCACACCGGAGCCGGCGCCCGACAGGCTTACGAGCATCAAGAGCTTTTCTCTAACGTGTCTTCTCCACGCGACTGCCTGTCGCTCGTCAGACTCTGTGGAGGGCACGGGCTGATCCTCCCGTCCTAGCTGTGTGACGTACATATTTCATTAGACGCATCTGGCTGACCTTTCAGTGGTCGCCAAGATTAACGATTGCAGCTCACGTTTCTTTCACGTTGCTGTTTTGGGAACGTAGAGAAGTAAGGGAGAAAGTGGCACGCAAGTGGGGTGGGTGGCTGTGGTCTTTAGGGTAAGACATGAAGGGTGAAAACTTGCGCAGCCAAGGTACTATATGAGAAGGGTAGATGTGGAAGTGGGGAGGGTGTTTGTGCAATGTACCTTTTCAGAAAGGTAGGGGTGGTTGGTTTGTGCCGTTTGAATCTTTGGCGAAGAGAGAGGAAGTGTAGGCAAGCGCGTGAAAAGTCTCAAGCACAGTGGCTCACTCGCAGGCGTGCATGCACGTCAAAAAGCAGCCTTCAGCTGGTGCTTCTCGCCAGTACAAGACCTTGTCGCCCCTTCAATCATAAGGGCGCGCGCGCACACACACACACACACGCAGAGGAGAGAAAGGTTTCTGGTTTCACTTCCGCCGAGCTTTGACGCGGGACGACAGGTTGGCCCTTATCCACAGACACCTGCTTCTACCCATTCATCCACCCTTATTTATAGTCTGGTCAAGAGCTAGCAGGCTCCACAACTCACTTCCGCTACGCCTGATACGGTTAATGACCGCAAAGGGCGGGTGCCAGCACAATGTAATTAAATTTCGTCCCCGCCCCATTCCAAGACTACCGGGTTGGCTACGCCATGTTACGTGATATCATCGCTCTGGCACACTCTAAAATCTTCATTTGTAATTATCCACCTATATGATTCCATTGCCCTGGAACAGTCGAAAACCTGCATTTGTAATCAGTCCCATAGCGCTACTTATTCTCCGTCTATTTTTGTGCTGTTCACTGTCTTCATTTGTATTTTGGGTAAAACGCCTATTCGTTCAATCTTCCTTTTCTTCTGTCACCTCAAGGTCTGGTCCACGCAATCACCACCCAGGGATATAGTTTCCTCCATTCCCCTTCCCCCGCTGCATCCCTCCGTATCAGAGCACAACAAGCACTCACTTCCACATACACACACACTTTCCTGGTCTTGTACGTCGTTGGCGAGCATGTCACCCGTTGCTAAAAACAGAAGCTTGAAGAAGCTTGTCGCTAGAACGGCTGGAGCGAAGCTCATAAACTGCTGTCAGCACCATTCTAGCCTCTCTAGTGCACGTAAACAGTAAGGGTGCCTGAAAATACTTGACGTCTGGGCCCATCTGGCGCACGCTTATGAGAGCATGAGAGAGAGAGAGAGAGGATATCGGGGGAGACAGGGATGGAAAGAGAAGGGATATATATATATATATCCTCCATTTCTCTTCTTTTCCATTTTCTCGTGTTATTAACCATTTCCCAGCTGCAATCTCGTTTTTATTTTCCTTTTTTTTTTTGTATGTCCATTTTTACACTTCCCGGAAGTTGGACTGTAGTGTGATGTCGATCACGCGTTGTCCCGTTAGCCTGGCCTTGAGAGACAGAGAGGGGAATGGGGCGGTGGTCAGACAGAAAGAGCAGTTCCGTTAGTGGTGGCACTGTGTCATTCACATGCAAGGCGCGTGCCGCCAGGTGGGTGCACGGAATGCACATGCTGACAAGGAAACAAGTGTGCAACAATCTGCACGTGGCTCGTAGTGCTTGTTAACAGTCCCTGTCTGTCTGCAAGTCGACGCGCCGGCGGGATGCGCGCGCATACTGCCTGGGGAGGAGTTGGTTGCAGTCAATGGGAGGCGGCGGTGGCAGCGAAACTGGAGACATCGCTTTGAAGACGAGAACGTGGCAATAACCTCTTTTTTTTTTTTTTTTTTTTTGAATGGCCGAGCGTTTGCAGGTCGGAGTGGATGGAGCCTCGCTCGACGTCACGGGTGTCCTCGCGCCTGCACCTGCTGTGTCACCGACATCCGATAAAAGCACTTAGGTGTGTGTTTATGGTGGGTGTGGAGGTAGGTGGGATGGAGGTTGGAAGGAGGCTTGGCGCCCAGGTTCGAGGAGGGAGTCATGTGGTATGACCCGGTACAGGTAGCCGGACATCAATGGGCTTCGCGCGTGCAGGATGTGTGTGTGTGTGTGTGCGACCATTTCTGGTGGGACCACACGTTATTACCAATCGTAGATGGGGATGGGTAAGTAGGCTTTGTCCTGTAAAGTTGGTCTTTCGTGCACTGTACACTAAGAAACCTAGTTCATGTATTACTGAGCGGCGCTCGTCTACGTCTGCGTAGCTCTTCTGGTGCTGGGATTATACACCGTGCCGTGAACTATACAAGGTCAAAGTGCGGTGGACATGTGTCCCTTGCAGCTTGATGCCAGGTCTCGGAGTTCGTTGTATCTGTGCCTGGTACACCCTGCAACTGACTTTTAACAGTTGAAAAAAAGGCTTTCAGCCTATATGGTATGGCGAGGATTAAGGCAGAGTAAAGAATGTTTTGAAAGGTTTATACTAGGTGAGGACTGTACACTAGGTGTATACTACAGGTGTCCACTGACTGTGCGATGTGTTTACTTAAAGTGGTGATTACATGATTGGTGGTGTGTACTACAGTTGTCGAATGTGTGCTAGGTGTGTACTACAGATGTCTGGCGGGATGTGCTTATTACGATCTCGCTTGTCCTGCTTTTTAACACCTTTGAATCACCTCTCCTCCCCATTCCCTCCACCCCTCCCGTCTCGTCTACACTCGGCGCTCTTTGACCAGGTGCTACAAGTTGCCACGCGCCATTCCTCCAAATAAGGAAGGGAGCCCACGTGGGTTAGGGGCAGGGGGGGGGTGCAAGATAGAGCAGGTGCGAGGTGGCACGACAGGTGTGTAAGGGATGGTGGGGATTGACAAAGAACTTCTACCTGGCCTTTCTTCTCCAACAATAGGACCAGTTCTCCTGCTGAAAATGAAAAGGGTGGGCTGTGGAGAGGGTGGAGGACGGAGTAGGGGCGCCGCCGCCAGCCCTGACCGCAGCAGCGTTGGCGCGCACGCCGCCGCCTTTATCGCAAGCAAGCAGGCAGGCAGGCATTCCGCTATAGCACCTCACTGTAGCCTCACCTCTCAACCTCAGCGCGTGCATTTGGCAAGCGCTTCATTAAGCTTCCTTCTCGCGAAATAGGCCTTCTGGCGATTGATTGAAAAAAATTGCACCCTTTTTGTGCAAGGGAGCAAAAAAAAAAATAAGTGTGGTGGAAAATAAGACTACATTCTAATGGAATATTTAGGGTGAAGGTGCATCGGAAACAACAACTTTCTTGAGGAGTAAACTGACCGAAGGTGCATAAAAAAACCACGGTGACTTTCTTGTGGGATTAAGGTGGAAGAAAAGTGTGTGAAAAATCCGGCTGCCTTTCAAAGGAGGGAAAACCCGTACAGTACGGTCGGGACAAGCTTCCCCCCTCCCTGCCATATATATTTTTGTGAAATTAAAGTGGTGATAGTGTGACGGCTAACTCTGCTTCGTTAGTCATTCTGTGGGGTTTTCCCATCTTCTGGATGCTGCCATGTGGTATGCGCTAGGATTTCTTGGAGCAAAAGTATTGGATAATCAACGTTTGTGTATGCGTGCACTCTGTGTTGCGAGCTCTTTGAGGCATGGCCTGGATGGACGGAGGGGTTAAAGGAGCACCAGTCTGACAAAAATTTCACGTAGGTTTCTTTCTTGTTCTCTTCCAGCTCCCCACCCCACCCCATGTAGAACAGTGTGACACCCAGACGATTGCAGGTATGCAGTCACTAGCATGCACTCAAGCTGATCTCCGCTGTACTTACACCAACTGACCCTAGCGATATTTACATGTTTGTGTTTGTTTGTTTGCCTAGCGTACACACTGTTATTGTATTACACTTGTCGATGTTGTGACTCCACCGGTAGACTTTACCTGGACTGTGCAGGTGTGGTTCCATCAGGGGAATAGACACGATTTTTTCGCCGACGTCAGCACAGAAACAAACTATGCTAATCATTATTGTCAACTGTACTATTTGCTTGCCATTCCCCCCTCCCTTTCCGTGCGTTTACGTTCGCTTAGGTATGTTTTTCATCATCATCATCATCATCATCATCATCATCATCATCATCATCATCATCATCATCTCGCGCGCCATTGGCGTCATCGTCCGACGTCGGAGTCATAGCTGAAGTAACACATGCAATCATATAAAGTCTGAAACAGCGGTTCATGGTGAGACTAAGAAAGCCCCCCTTAGTGAATAGTGCTCAGCGGTGGGTACTGCAGGCACGTTGCACGTGGCTACTGCAGAATAAGACCCCGTGGCGGAGCCCAGCCTGCTCTCACTTGTCTAGTGTAGCGGGAGGGGGGTCTGTTACAACAGTCTTAGTGATGTAGAGCGTAGCATCTACATTGTATCGCCACCGACTGCCGATCGTTAGATGGAAACGGCGAGGATGACAACTGTAGGTATCCAAACACTTACGGCTCGGTGAGTTTTTTGGGGAACAACTTCCGTACCCACCACCCACTCTACCTCTTTCTCTCTCTCATCCCCCTCGCTTGCTTAGATATTTATTTGGTCATTTGTCTTCATTCGTCTCGCCCTTCTTCCTTCCCCTCTCTCTCTCTCTCTGGGTGCATGTGCGCGCGTCAAATACACACGCACTCACCAGAATCCAGTAGGGTCGTATTTTGGACTGACATATATGGCCAAGTTGTTACTGAATTTGAAGCATCGATTTTTTAAGTAAGTTTTATTTAAATACTGATATTTGAAGTTACTAATATTTGAAAAGAACAAGAACCTTCACCGATAGACCATCGTTTAGTTGTATTTGAAGATGTGTTATTGGTGGGGTGGGGGATCTGCTAGTAGTAGCAACGATGATGACAGCATCGCACATTCGCTTGATGTTGGTCAGCCTTCTCAGCTACCTAGTGGTGTGTGTGTGCGCTTGCTTGCTTGCCGGATGCATGTTTGCTGCATCTCCCCTACCTGTCACTGTCAGTTGCATCTGTAAGAGTAGATGAGAGAAATGAAAGAAAACAGGACGGGGAGAGCACTCCAGAACTTATTAGGTCACCGTGTTGTACAGGTGGAACTTATTTGGGGGAAAAAAGTTACATCGCAGGGCATGAAAAAAAAGCAGTGGCAGGCAGATTTTTCTTTCAGCTTTCCATTGGATGGCTGGTCTTCATGGCAGGCGCCGTAACAGAGGAATTGGATGAGGAGAATGTTATTGGATAGGAAACGAATGTCAAGTCGGCTTATTAACCGAACTCCAGTCTTGTCTGTATCATACTACTGTCATCCGGGACGTGTGAGACGATGTTGTCACTTGACTGTAGCATCATTCCGGGGGTATATAAATATATGTCGGGGCTACCTTCAACCTCCCACCCTTATCGCCAGATGTAGGAGGAGCTATAAGCAGACTGGTCCCAGCATATTAGGCTAGCACGCCCTTATGCCTTGTGCTGTTGCGTACCATGTCCAGCATTGTCATGTTTGTCTTTTTATTTATTTTTAAATTTCATGAGAATTATTTATTATAGTTCGCTATGCGTTCGCATGCGTGTCCATAAATGAGGGTATCTGTCAAGATGCACGGTAGTCTTCACGATCATTTGCTGTCTGTGCTACACGGTGATGATCCACTTACCAAAGGGAGGAAATGAGAGAGAGATTCAGAGAGACAAGCACATCAGAAAAAGGGAAGGAGAAAGAATATGAGAGCGATAGAGATGGAGAAACAGAGGAGAGGAGAGAGGGAAGAGAGGTTCCTACGCGTGTGCGGAACAAGGCGTGCACTGCATGTTTCATGTTGCCGATTGCATTTATATACAAATGTACGCATTGTACTATCTAGCTACTAGAGTCCTCGATACGAGAGGAGAGAGCATGCTGTGCCTCCAAGTATGCCTATGATCTTCATATGGCGGCGTGCCTCGCCAGCGCTTTTTTTTTTTTTACTACTTTACTACTACTACAGCTGTAACCCCACTCGTACCCAACCACTCTTCTTTCTCCTATTTACACAGCGTAGCTTCCATGGCTCCCTCTCGTAACCGTCTTACACCCCCTCCCCCTCTCTCTCTCTCCCCCCACAACAATTCCCCCCACCATTAATCCTTCTCCCCCCTCACTTCCCCACTCCTGCCCACCACCCTCCCCCTCGTCGTTTCATCCTTAGTCTAGTTTTTTTTTCCCCTGGCACGTGGCACCTGTCACGAGACCGGCAATAACCAGTCGTGCGCGAGCTAAGGCGTGGTTTGTTGGTGTGCATTCTTTCAGCGGCCTGCCAGTCAACTAGTGGGCGGAGCTTGGCGCAGACCGAGGCAGAGAGCGAGGCAGGCGGCGGCCAGATATCTTGTGGTGGAGCCCAGGAGAGAGGTAAACAGCAGGATGAGGCGACTAGGGGTGGCGGTGCTGGCCGCGTGCTGGACACTGCCCTTCATCTTATTACCACAGGTGAGTCTCACGACAACACATGCGAGTGCACGGCACACTTTTTGGATGTACTGTCATTTCCGAAGCAGCCAGCTGGTAGTGGGTAGCGTTTTAATTGAGAGCTAATCGGGAAAATAACGTTTTTTGTTTTGTTTTGTGCCTCATTCTTGATGCGTTGAGCGCTGCCGTGGTGCTTCATGGCAGCGACCGGCGTTTGATTTGTTGTTATCTTCCTTTGTTTGTGTTTAGATTATGTGGAATGCACGTGCGTGTTATTAGTGCATGTTATTAATGTTGGGCTACTTATCTTTTCTCCCCAACCGGGTCTGCGTGGACTGCTGCAACCCACCCACCCTGCCACACACGCACCTTGTGCCAACTCGACCATGCATCAGGTGAGGGGAAGTGGAGTATTCGAACTGAACCTGCAGTCTTTTCGCAACGAGAAGGGCGTCAACATGGATGGTAACTGTTGCAACGGCTATCGTTCGGAGGGTGTGTGTTCGGCTACCTGCAGGACGTTTTTCCGGGTGTGTCTGACCCACTATCAGGCCACCATCGCTACGGAGCCGAACCCAACTTGTACATTTGCGGACTACACGACGCCTGTTGTGGCCGAGAACAGCGTGAATTTTTCTCTGAGAACGGATTTACCAATGAACAACCCCATGCGTTTTCGCATCGAGGAATATTCTTGGCCGGTGAGTTGACGTTACTTGTAGGTGCCACCATGACAGCGTTTGCTCTTGCTGCAGCAGCTACAGCAGCAGCAGTTCTTGTTTAGTTTGTGGATGCGCACCTGTGTGAGAGTTCTTAATAATGCTTTATTAGTAGTTATTGTAAAAGCGTTAGATTCTCCTGTTTACGCACGCGCGCGCGCGCACGCACATACACATTCACACACATACGCACACACCCCTTACACGCTCTATTCCTTGCCCTATTTTTAAACGCACCTTCAGCTGTGTTATTTTTGGCCTCTCACCTGCCTCCTGGTTGCCAAGGGAGCCGTAGGAAACGGGACGGGGAGCGCAGTCAAGGCAGCAGCGTTGTTCCTGTAGGTACGGGTGCGGTGGTTTGACTGCACTGTGGTGAAGTCGGGTGTAATTTCAGCCGGGTAGACTAGGGCTATGTTACTTTCCCATCCGTGGCCGTGTACTGAAGGTGTCCTTATGAATCATCAGTGCCGGTATGCATAACTCTATTGCATATATTATATCCCCCCTTCCCCCCACACATACCGCTGTCACTAGCTTCCATACCCGTCAACCTTTCTCCTCTCCCTCCCTAAGCACTGTCAAATATTTTCTCTTGCATGTTCTTCAAGCGTCCCTGTTTCAGCACATTACACTGCATGTAGTTTAGTGGACGCTGGTGAAACACACCAGTGATGTTGTGGTCATGAAACGCGCAGGTACAGTGAATGTGCAAAATGGTCATCACAGATAGAAGAGGGGGTTGGGGATTTGTTGTGATGTAACATTGCGTCAGACAGACCTGCATCCTGCCTTGTGGAAGTGATATCCAGGAAGTTTCATTAGGTTTGGGACCAAATTGAAAAGTGTTGTAAATGGATTTGAGTGAAAACACTTTTGGACTTGCTACCTGTGTAATGTACATCTGTGGCTGGTACCGACTTGACTCCGAGAGAAAAGACATGATGGAAGGACAGTGTGTCGTGCGACAGCCACAGCCTGTCTCGACATTGATGTACGAGAATGTGACAGAGGGATCAACGATTCATTGAAGCTGATTTACTTTAAGAGAGCGTGTGTACCAACCAGTGCAAGTCGCAGTGTGTTTGTGTGAAGAACCACAGGCCCGACGACAGCTGTGTATGCATCAGCTGCTTGTTCGTATCCCACAAGGAGTTCTTGACACGTGCGGAAAAGGACAGACCAAGGTACGCCGCAAAGAGAGACAGATGGTTAGACTATTTTTTTTTCTCGGACACATCGTGAAACATGCTGGGCTTTCGAGAAGAAACAAGCAGCGGCTGCGGACAAACGGGGAGAACCAGCTCTGTTCCCTCGCCCGCCAACTCACCAGGGGAGTTCCAGAGTGTGTACACACGAGCTGGCACTGGAAGCCGTTGGCACGGCTATAGAACGGCTACGTTACGTTGCTCTATCTTTTGGACAAGAACTGCAGCCCATCGTACGATGTGTTTACAAGTTTCGTTGGCGAGGGCTTCCCTAGTCTTGGCAAGAACAGGTCTGGTGTAGATCTGCCTTATCTACCATGGACTCGGAGCTTTTTTGATTTTTCCCGAGTCTCTATGCTTCTCTACTTGGAATTTTTTCTCGCCTTTGCCAAAAGCATTCACTTCCGTCTTCGCGGATTACTTGAACCTTGAGTATTGCTTAACATGTTGCAGCATATATTTACAGCTTTCTGGACATAACGGTGTTAAAGTATTATTATTTGTATAGTATTATTATTTGTTGAGAGTAGAAACATGCAGAGTGTTACTAACTAGAATAACTTGTTGCTGGAAGTGTATGGGGGTTGGGGAGGATAGACCAATCTAATGCTCAGAAGAACGAAACTGCAAGCGTGAGGCAATACATTCTACTGGAGTATGTTGCCAGGCCTGTCATCGAGCCCTCTGAATACAGGGAGTTAGATCGTCTTGAACCAAGTGAGTTATGTGACCGTGGAAGTCTCTGGCCGTACCCGTATTGTGTACAGAAGTCTTCAGCCGATGTGCGGATGACAATGCTGATGAAATCATGGCATCTTATTTTACGGATTAGAAGTATTTGTAATGATCTGCTACTTGCTGCGCTTCTGCACTCTTTGACCCCAGAGACTACTTCCGACCATTTCCTTGCCGTGGCGAGTGATGAAGAACCGCAAAGGCAAAGACAACTCCAGACCGCCGTCCTCAAGAACCGGACATGGGGGATGACTGGACACAGACCGACTGTGTGACCGTCTGTGTATCTGCTGCCTGAGGGGAGGGTGCGTGGGACGGGGTTAAGGGATGTCGGACGTGTGCATTGCTTGATGTCGCGCGCGTCACTTGTTGTGCGGGAACGTTGGTGAACACAGTCAATGAAGGTCATGTTGCTGGAGTGGATTGCCCCTAGGCCGTGTCATAGCAAGCCGAGGGGGTAGGGATTGGGGTAGGAGGGGTGGGGCTCGTACCCTAGCGAAAAAAAAAAAGAACCAGAGCAAGAAATGTGTGGATGGCGTATTTTGTTACAGTGTAAGAGACGCTATAAGGTTATTCGAGAAAATCTACCCTGGATGCGACAACAGGTTGGGCCGTGCTACGTTGATGTGTCGGGGTTACACAGTTAAGCCTACAGCAGTCAAACACAGCATCGATCAGCATAAGGCGGACTTTGCTAGTCCCGGAACAGATTGAGCACACATGCACGCGCCAATGCACAGAACGGGAAGACATGGGAAGAGGGGTTGTTGTGGAGCCTGTTTGACTTTTGTTTTTCAAAAGGCGGCGACTGTTTTACTGCCGAAGGTTTCTTTTCCTCTTGTGTTCATTTCGTCGCCAGAGTGTTGAACCGTTGAGTCTTGGGCAAAGCACGCGCGCACAGTCATACACGTCTGTACACTCAAGTCATTTACACGCATGCCAGTTTCAAGGGCGGGGGACCAGCAGGCGGTAAGAGAGAAACATGAAGAGGGCTGTCTGGAGAAGGACGAGGGTGGAAATGAGAGAAGCCGATGAAAGTTGCACCAATCGATGACCGGAAAACATGGCTAACTGCATGCCGGCGTCTCCATGGTGATATAAACACTGGTCTTCCCGGCCAACATGGCGCACAGTTGGTGACGGCCTGGCTTACAGGGCCACAGGCAGTTGATACAGAGGACAAGCTGTACAGCGCCTGTAATATAGATAAAAATAGTGTTGAAACTTAATTTTGGAGGTGTGTATGGTGTTTGTTCGGAGTTAGTAGTGATGACAGTGGGAAGGCCTGGGATGTTTTTTATCATTGTGTGTGTGTGTCAGTAAAAGAGAGAGAGAGAGAGAGAGAACCTGGGGCAGATAAAGTGAGGTAGGCAGTGTTACTTGTTTGGGAAGCTGGTTAGGTGCTGATGTGTCACAGTTTGGAAAAAACAGCGAATAGAGATTTGTAAGAAGATACATTTTATGGCTGTTAGAAAAGTTAAAGAAATGGATTTTAACATTTACTTACATTACATTTTATTGAGATGTTTTGGGTTTTGAGGGTGGGAAACTGTAGAGATGGAGGTGAGCTCAGGGAGCTTGGAATTAAAATTGTTTCCTGTTTCCTCAGGGGGATTTTTCACTGATCATTGAGGCCTGGCATGATACAACTTTAACAGGACCTACAAATGGTAAGTACAGTTTCAGTCATCTTTCACATGCTAACACAGTGAAGGCAATGTGGATTACCCATTTCAGCACTGCCTCTTGTAGAGATTACATGAATTATCTAATTTTTATGTGGATTGATATGCTTAGAGGCAGACATCACGCTGGAGTGGCACACTTTCATGGTGTTAATCTTCATGGTCATCATTACATCGTTACTGCCCAGTTTGGGATCATTGCAGGCCTTCTCACCAGCGATACAGCCGTCCTCATTCACATTTAACACTAGTATCTGAGAAAAACGAAAAACTGTTTCAATAAAACAGAAATGGTAAAGTACAGGGTACTCTCAGGGTAGAGTACGGTCTTGGTTTGGTTTTTTTCGGTGGGGGGGGGGGGGCTACCCTTAGAGGATGCTAGAAGAGATGTTGCACGAGTGCATGGCACAAGGGGCCCAGGACATGTGGTGAGTGGTTGTGAAGCACACTGCAGATCCCTGAGTGACGTGTGCAGATAAGCAGATAACAAACGTAGCTTGCAACACATCCAAAGGCTACAGTCTGTGAGTTGACCGGTGTTGTGGGTATAACAGACCTGTGAGTAGACTGGTGTGATAGGTGTAATGATAAATACCTGTCCAAGTAGACTGTTGTAATAGGTTTCGTTTGATGATAAATACTCGTGAGTCGACTGGCGTAATAGGTGTAATGACAAATACCTGTCTGAGTAGACTGGTGTAATACGATAAATACCTGTGAGTATGCTGCTGTAATAGGTTTAATGATAAATACCTGTCTGTGACTCTACTGGTGTAATAGCATAATAGGGACCAATACCCAAAGTGTCCAGCTGGCTCATAGGCGGAGGTTTGAGGGAGGGGAATTGGCAACACCTTGTCCATTTCTTCGGTGACACAGAGGCAACATCTGCCAGCTGCACACAGGCTGCAGTTCAAAGCAGGAACGAATACAGGGTTAAAGTAGGCCAACTTGCAAGAGGCTTGCATACAGCGGGCATCTGTGTGCAACAGGGAAAATGTCAAAGTGTAAAGTGTAGATTATGATGGTGGACATTAATGACACAGGTGAAACGCTTGCTGTACGAAAAATATAAGGCTAAAATAGGGCAACAACGCCGAATGGCAGCTTTTGGGTCACACCTGAGGAGTTGGTTACTAGTGTTTGGGCCTGTGAGTAGATGTTATCAGTGTTCGGGCTTGTGAGTAGATGTTATCAGTGTTCGGGCTTGTGAGTAGATGTTATCAGTGTTTGGGCCTGTGAGTAGATGTTACCAGTGTTGGGACCTGTCAGCAGATGAAGTCAAAGAAGCAAGTTTACTACAAAGGATAGTGTACGCTGAAAGACGGAAGTTTGTTGTGGACGAAGTAGAACTGTTTGCCACAAGCTGCTGCAACCCCGCGTACGTCCGGCAGGCGAATCCACTCCACACAGAGCTGTGAATGGGTGGGGGTTGTGGCAGGCGATACCCGTGCCCGGTGCTGTTGGTGCCTCTCGTTAGCCCACCCTGCACGTCGATCCTCCCGTCCACTTAAGGCCGGTCCCGGCGGAAGCGGGAAGTGTCCTGACAGGTTGCTAAGAGACGAGCGCCATCTTGCGTAACGGACTCTTTACCGGCAGCACGACACGCCTGTCTGCGCAGTTGCTTGGCGGGAGGCTTGCTGGCCGGCCAGTGCTGACAGCGTTGAGCAGCGCCTACACGAGGAGTGGGGGAGGGGAGACATGTCGGTGACTTCCCCACCCCTCCCTGTGTGTTACCCTTCTCCCTACCGCTCTGGCCGCACTTCTTTCCTGTTCTCCTCTCGTCTCCCTACACCCACCGCCTAACATCTCGAGCGGACCATCTGTCGCAGCCGTCCTGTGCGCGTTTCAGGCGTTTAATGGGCGTAATTGCCTCCCCTTCTCGAAATTCCCCACCGCCGTTGTAACGGCGTGGTACAGGCCGTTGCAGGAGCGGTCTGCCAATGGCTCGCGACTGTTTATTTATTTTTGTTTATTTGAGTGGTTTTTTTTTAAAGCCTCTCAACATGCAGTAGATGAGCTGCAGTCTTGTGTCGACATTTTACGGGCCCGCTATATGGCTTTACAGGGCACGTGATTTACGCTTACGGAGTATTTGTGTGTTGGACCAACTTACAGGATTTCGACATCGCTTCTACACCTGAAGACCCTTTACATGCTGCCAAAGACTGTAACCCCCACAAAAAGTGAGAACCCGGAAACAAGGGTAGAGAACGAGGTGCGTCCAAGGAGAGTTGTCTGGAACGATTTGTTTTCCTACACCGCTCCTCGACTCAGAAAACAGTTCTTTGGGCCACCTCTGTATATTGATGATCCATTCGCCCTGTCAGCATCTCGTTATTAGTATATATAAGCTTTAATATAATATCTATATTATATTTTGAGTTTCTCCTTCGACAATAACTCCCCCAACACCGCATGGGCATATTGTACTCTAGCGGAGGTTAGTAAAGGATGTACGGTAGGTAATTACAAGTGGGAGTGCTCTCGGCCTCGCTAGCAAGAGATTGGCTGGCGGTGTCTCCTCACATCTGGCGGAAGTATGTTTTACCGCTCGTCTTTTTTTCCGCCGGATACCTTTCGGCAGTTGAAGTGGCCTGTTTCGACTTTTCTTTTCTCCCCCCGGCCCACAGCCTCCGATTCGCGACTTGCACACTCGCCGCTTTTTGTTAGTCGTGGATAGTTTGTGTCCCGTAAAACATGTTTGTGGTCGTCAGAACGAGGGATGGGGGTGAGGGTTATTTCTTCACTCTTTTCATCTCGCGTCTCTGTAAATATGGAAGAGGGTAGGTTGGAGACGGGAGCGGGTAGATTGTAGAAAGCACGTAGCGTAATTACCTCCCCTGCCTCTTGTACTTGTACTCCAGGCATGCGCCGCAGACCTAATCAAAGTGCCAGAGCAAGGCCTTGAACTCTGATCTCTCCTCCCCTCCCCCCCTGACAGGTTTGCCAGCTGTCCAGGACAGACCTGGTATCTCCTGAAAACGAAATGGCGCCCGCACCCTTCTTATCCCCCTCCCCCTACAACTCCCAACCCTCTGCTGTATGTTGTATAGCGTGTCGACTGGGTAGACAAGCTTTTTCTGGGTATCTAGTGAGCAGCTCGTAACGAGTGGTGAAGTTAAGATTTCAGCAACACGAGTACGGAGACGCCAGTCAAGACGTCTGTACAGTGAGGGAGACTTGTCTGGAATGATGTTTCGTCCAGTCTACTTCTCAAGTAGCGACCGGAAACGAAAACTTTAGGCTGTCGCAAATTACCTGCAAGGAGTGTGGTATGTGGAAAGAGGAGGATGGCTGTCTATGCTACAGGGAGGTCTGCGTGTATGTAGCCTGCAAGTCCCAGTGAACAGATACGCTGTCGTATCACGGACGTGTATAGGTGGACTGCTGTCTGTCTGCCGAGACCAACGCTGAGCCTCTTGCGAAGTTCTCCGCTGTTAGTCTCGGCGAGCCTTAACAATGAATGTGAATAAACCGGAAGCTATTTCGTAACCAGCCTCGTTCTAGTAGTTAAACTGAAACGTGACTAAACCGGAAGCTACTTCGTAACCAGCCTCGTTCTATGACTTCACTGAAAAAAATCGTCTGCAAGAAGTCCAGTAATACAAGTCCGTGGTCGTATCCTGATTCCTCTCAGCGCCAAATCGGCTTGGGTACAATGTCGGAGCTACTTGGGAAGTGGGGGAGGGAAATGGGTTTGGTATGCTGTGTGACCTGGGTATCGTGATGTCATGCTACAGCAGAACACTGCCACTCGGCACGTTAAAAAGCTCTCCCCTTTATCGTTTTTTAGGTTGTGTGGAGAGGGTGTGAGACCAGGGGGTCGGCTTGTGAGGGCGATGCTCTTCACCTTTCTCCCTCTTTGCTGCTTTGTCTTTCCCACCCCTCTATGGACTCGGGTACCCATAACCGACCACTGGGTGATGGTGGACCACTGGGTGATGGTGGAGGAAGTTTGGTTGTGATATAGGGTATCGAACTTGCTTGCTGGTGGGTTGGGGTGGGGGGACCAAACCATTTGGCTATCCGTCCTCCCCCACTCCCCCCCCCCCCGCCAAATGGCACGCGACCGGGCTGGCGCGCGGTTGACGCCGACCGCACAAGACCGGTGAGGAAACTTGATTTTTGACCCCCGACCCCGCCGCTCGGGCGATCACTCTCCCCCTCCCTTTCTTTCTTGGCGCAGGGCGCCTTTTGTCTGTTGTTGTGCCTCAACACGGACCGCTCGGGCTTGGGGGGGTTCAGCCTGAGTATAGAGAGGTCGGCAGCAGCTAGCTCAGTAAAGAAGTTCGCAGTTTTCAAACGAGAAAGAAATTGAACACGAGTGAAGGGTGTGGGGGCGTAAGTAGAAGGCGGAAAACAGTGTAGTGGGTTTACTTAAAACAACTTGCGGAATTGTGGAAGGCTGAGCGGCAGATGCAGGCTAGAAGTTATTGACGGTTATTTGCACATCGGCCTTTACATGTGTGAGGGTATCGCCTGTAACACTGAGCCCAGCCGCCACAGGCTGTCTGCTTTGTCGGCAACATGCAGCCAATTATGCGTAATATTGAATCGCCAGTGACCTGTGCTGCCACGGGTCAGCTTACAGTGCAGTTCCTACTCGCTTCATTTACGGATC
Organism: Marisa cornuarietis; assembly: GCA_004794655.1. Lineage (NCBI taxonomy): Eukaryota > Metazoa > Mollusca > Gastropoda > Architaenioglossa > Ampullariidae > Marisa > Marisa cornuarietis. The sequence goes on from SMMW01000001.1 coordinate 7,925,156, forward strand.
CGCGCTTTGCACCCTGGGAACTTTTCCTCTTTCCCCCTTCTGTTCCTTCGTCAGCGCGCGCGAGAACATGCGTAGAGTAGTGACATGGTTATCTTTCCTTATCAGACGGTCCTTTAGGAGATCCAATCGCAAATAGTAGAAACAGGTTAGCATTTACACATGTGTAGACGTGAACACGTTACACACAGAGATGAGAGCGGGAAGAGCAATTACGCACATGCAGAGATGAAAACATTAAGCACGTGCAGGAGAGTATTTTGCCTACTACCTTTTTCTCCCGAGTAAGCGTTCTAACACCCTATAACCGTTACGTGGAAACTTAAGAGAAAAGACAATTGGAATTCAGAAGGTGCATAAGTGGGTAGTCGGATAGCCAAAGCCTGTGTGTGGCGGGCCAGCCATGTCAGTAAATTGAATCTGGCGCACCTGAGTGTGTACTACGGATGTTCTGCTTAGCAGTCGGCGTTGCAATCTCTTCCTGACCCACGTTTTTCAAGCTCATCAGCACCTGAGACCTGTGACTGTACTGGTGAGTGAGGGGACAACACAAGGCGATGCTGTTGCGTGTTTGTTCTTCAGTCCTCGCATCTTGCGTCGCCAGCGTCGTCTGTAGGGACTTTTCCTGTGACCTTAGCCCTCCACCTCCTAGTGTCTCTCTTGGACCTGAGATAATTGTGGAGAGAAGGGGTATAGTACTAATGACGAAAGCAGTAATTAAAATCTTTGTAGTTGCCAAGCAACAGAACCAGAAAAAAACGGGTAAAAACGTCCCAGGTTGTGGTGCTGGGAGTTGGGTGGAATCGGCACTCCGGGTACGTGATGCTGACGAAGAGTCGCGCGCGTTTTTTTCTCTCTCTCTTGTCTGCCAGGCTTTTTTTTTTTTTTTTAAAGATGTCTGATGACTCATTACAACACGGCTAATGACTCACTACGACACGGCCGATGCAGTGGAAAATAGCGGAGGACCGTTTCCGAAGAGTGATGGTGATAGGGCTACCAAGGGTCCTTGTGTAGCTAGGGTCAAGGTCGGGCCGGGCACATTACCTGGTAGCAGGACAGTAGAGGAACTTCTTTTGTCCCCCTCCCTTTCCATGCACTCGTCTGGGTCCACGCTCAATGCCTGCCACCCTTCCTCCCTTTTCTGCTCCCGTGTTTTACCTCCCATACCGCCTCAACCTTTGACACGGCGTCCGTGTATAGAGATAACTGATTTTCGCCACAATGGGTCGCAGCGCACTGAATGTCAAGTAGCAATAACGGTGTTAGCGGCGTCTGCTGTGATGGTTCCTACTGAGCTGAACAATGAGAGCAGAGGGCGAGCTAGGGCTTTTTCCTCCCTTAACCTCTCTCTTGCGTCCTTACCGGCACATCGCTCGAGTGTTTTGTTTATTACAGAATGGTACACTGGACATGTAAACAATATTTCAGAATGGCACATCGAGCCTGTAACCAGTTCCTCAACTCGTAGAGATATCTGCTAGCTTTGATGTTCGGCGGTCTTTCACCCTCCCTGCAGGTCACAACGCTTGTGCGCTTGACCTGATAGGTCAGGCCACGCGCCTCGCCGTGGGCTTTGTTCGCAAAATGGGAGGCGGGGGTAGGGAGTCTGACGGAAGGGAGGGGGTTATCGCACCCTGTTGAGCCGAGTCTGTGAGAATGCACAAGAGTGGAAGGCACGCACTTGTCTGAATAACTGACCTCAGTGCGGACCATGCCTCTTTCTTCACAACGCTCATAATAAGGCGGGGCTCCGATATACGAGAGTGGAGCGACCGTCACACAGAGAAGGCAAGAGAGTGCACCTGATTTGTCCCACAGACCGTCACACACAGAAAAGGCAAGAGTGCACCTGATTTGTCCCACGGACCACTCTTTCCGTGCATCAGCGTGTTTATAATTAGTCATTAGTGAAGTGAACCCGGACGAGACTTTGCCAAAAGCTCTGGCAGTAGTCATGGTGACGTGAGAGGAACAGGAATAGCATTAAAAGATTTTAGGCAGCTCGCCAGTCGCACTGGCACCAGGTCCTGTAAGTGCTTGCTCATCACTGGGAAACAAGAGATAGCGGTACAGTCCACACTCTACCCCCAGGTCGCACACTACGCAGTGTTTGCCTGTATATACCTGCCTTAGCCACTACCTTGACGCCATCTCTGCCTGGTCACGGTCAGCTGCATGGGGGGGGGGGGGAGCTGATACCACTTTTCACTGTCTTCAGATCTGTGGAAGGTAACTGCCAGCATATCAGCTGGCCTTATTTTGAGATGGCATGGTGTGTACGCCTAACTCCAGCCACTTACGCGGGTTTTCTTGTCGTCCCTGATAGAAAAAGTCGGTACCATCGGAAACATACTTTTGACACCTCGCGTCTCGCTCGGTGTGGTTAGTTTATCGTTGGGACTTACCTTTCATTGTCCCTTAAGTACGCAGTTCGAAGATGGGTTGGGGGAATGAGTTAACGTACGCCACTGGGATATTGGGATGGAACGGTAACACGAGTCAGGAAGTCAGAGAACGGCAGAGCGAGGCGCTGTGCCAAAAGACAGTCGTTCAGCAACGCTGGCGCAAATTTGGCGCTGGGACAGAATGTAGAACAGACTTCCTCCTCTTCCTTGGAGGACTACAAAGGTGTGTGTGTGTGTGTGCGTGCATGTGTATGTGTGTGTGTGGGTGGTGGTTGCAGGGAAGAGAATCCGGCCGGCCGAATTATTTTTGACGATTAGTGATCGTGAAGCCTTTTCGCACCCCAGACCTGATGTCTTTACGTCACATGTAACGCTTTCGGCGGCGTCCAGCGAGTGACGTAGCGGACACTACTGGGGGAGAGGGTACTAAGGGAATCGTGCACAAAACCCGCTAGTGTCTGGAGTGTTGTCAGATCAAAGCGGATGGTGGCTGCTTGGACCGCTACACAGCAGTGCGTAGTGTTCACCTCACTCACCCCAGCAGAAGTCAAATTTCACGAGAGATCGCTGTTTACAGTTCACAGTTAGTACCCCTTCCCCCCTTACCGATTTTCTCGTCTGATAAACCTCCCTTTGGCTTCTCACTGGTCGAAAACGTTGTTCCCTCCTTGCTACTTCAGTAGATGCAGCACAATCATTCTGGCGACCAAATGCCTTAGATGTATTTATGTAACCAAGCACGAACATTTATGTAACACGGGCACACAAACTGACGTAACACAAACATTTATGCAATCAGGTAGCGACATATGTGGTCGCAGGTCTTTCGCCTGCAGTTGGCTGCTTAACTCCGGGTGTAAACGGGTGAGTGATGCACACAGTAGTTCATCTTTGACTTCTTGTTGGCAGGGAGCCCCCGGGAGCTGATCAGCAGGCTTGCCGCGCTGAGGTCGGCGAGTGCGGGTGCGGACTGGTACAACTCGCGGTACGCCACTCGGTCCACGGAGTTGTGGTACTCGTACCGCTTCGTGTGCGAAGACAACTACTACGGCGCCAGATGCGAGGACCTGTGTCGGCCGCGCGACGACCAGTTCGGCCACTACTACTGCAGCGATAACGGCACCAAGATCTGCAAGGACGGCTGGCAAGGAGAGTACTGCGACAGAGGTGAGTAGTAGAGGAAAAACACGCATGCCGCTTACCCTGCTCACTCGTGTCTTGTCCATATGTGTTCGTACTGTTTAGTTTCTCTAGCATAAATGTGTTTACTTCTTATATTAAACAAGGGCATGAGCTTGAAGATGATGCCGGCTTAACGTAGGTCAATAAAAGGTAGCGGTCTAGGAAAAGATGGCAGAGGACACGAAAAGGTGTTCTCACCTTTGTAAAAGAACCGCCACAGACAGGTGCCCATTGTGTAAAGAAGAAAAGCGGATTTAGGTAGGGTTGTATCAGCTGTCAGGGGGAGCACTCCATCAGCTCGTTAGTAACAGTACTCAACAGACAGCAGGGTTGCCCAGAGAGGCAATAGAGGAGAGGGGAAGGTATCGCGAACCTGTTTTGGATCGTGTTCCTCCTTAACACCACCCGGCACATGAACAGGCCGCGGAGCTAGACGCCTGGGGCTAGTTGCACAACATAAATTTAAAACTTACAACGCCTAAAGAAGTAAATTTATAAACTGTTTCTCAACAGTCGCTCCTATGCTATTTAAAATCATGCTGAGTAACGATAACCTGGTTTTTTTAAGTTCTAAAATCATATTATGCGCGTTGTTTCTATAAAACCAGCCATCTAAATAGATCTAAGGCTTAAAAGGTGTTTAAAATTAGAAAGGTGCAGCTGGCCCCTGACCTTGCACTCACTACCTGAGGCCTCATCGCGACGGGAGCAGGAGGTGACAGGCGGCAACGGAAGTGTAACGTAGTGGTTGTCGCACTTAGTGTTCAACTTTTACGCAGAAGAAAAGTAAAACTCGGGGGAAGGGTGTAGGGGAGGGGACGGGCTGAGAAGACGCTAGTGGGATGTCTGACAGCCATTCCACTGATGTGAGTGCGTAGAAGAAGTGGGATGAAGGGGCTGAACAGCTGGGTGGTCGGAACCGAAACCGGCAATGGGAGGAGCATAAGAGTATCGTGGGGTTAAGGAGTGGGGCTCAGGAGACGAAGAAATGAAAAAAAAAAGTTTCCGATACGACGGGGTGAGGAGCAGTTTAGTCGGGGTTGGTGGCGGGGGAGTGATCAGGGACGAGTGTCTCCAGGATGGGGTGAGTGTCACTGAGGTACATTTCACGGAGCAGGCATTTAAGCTTTTTACAAGCCGCAAGTAAGGATGACCTGTTGATTAAATTGCTGATAGGTCTACTACCTGCAGTTATCTGCAAACTTCTGGTGCACCTGCAATGTTGCATGTCAGCTTGACCAGTTTGCCAAAGTGTCATGTGTTGGCCTGGTGACCACATCGCTGTCTGGGCCTGAACTCGAACAGGCTTTTTGTGCACGCTATGTGCCTGCCAGCTGTCATCAGCCTCCCCCGTCATCCTCAGCTGCATCCACTATACACCTCGCTTGTTACACTTTACCCTCACAACTGCCAAGACGACAGATTACAGCTGCTTTCTTGTGTCGAGCTATGCACATCGGGCTGCCTTTCTTTTGTGCTTTAAAGACTTCGCTCCTATGCTATAAAGCATAGAAGGAATTTCGTAGCTTGTTCCTTCGAAGAGTTCTGTTGTAGTGTAAAGAAACGTTTTGTTGAGAAGACATTTTGGACCTGCTGAGTCGTTTGATGTTTTGGAGAAGAAGGCAGAAACATTCTGTTGCGGCTCGTTTGTCTGCAAGTCTTATCGGAAGGACCTTTTGTGTGGTGTGTGCAAGGAGTAGGCGAGTTCATTCACACTGTACACGCCTATTACACGCCGTCCCTCTCCCCACGTGTTAGTCGCCGTGTTGCCTGTGCTTGCTAGCACGCGACCCCCACGGGCCACGCGCCTCCTGCACGCGACCGCCTCGCGCCACTTGGCTGCAGAAGCTCGCTCCCAGTCCGCGCGGAGCCGTGCGTGCGCTCCTTCCTCTCTCTCTCTCCTTCTGCTCCAGTATGCGGCGCACAGCAAAGAAGCGGCAGGTAGCGAGAGGTGGGGCTGGGAAGGGGGGGGGGGGCTGGGGAGGCAAGCGCTTTGCTCGCTAAAAGGTGAGTTTCGGGCCGTGGGAAAGCGCGCACAGCTCGGAAGCCGCCTTGAGCGGGACTGTTTATTGTAGCAGCGCCAGAACCCGCAGCGGTGCTTACGAGTCCAAAGAAGAGGCCAGCTAACTAGCCAATACGGCGAAACGGCTTCGCATCGAGTGCCAGATGACCACGCTTCCAACAAAATCTTCACTTCCTCTGCATCACTGTGCTCGCGCACACTTGATATGATATATAGCAAAAACAAAAACTGCGGTTAAAAAAAGACCGGTACCAACATATTTAAGCATGAACGGACAGATTTGATTTTTTTTAAGTCGGACGGAAGCAGCTGGGGCGTGCGGGCATGCGTCCCGGTTTATTTTAGGGGGTAAAGGTTGCCGGAGATGTTTGCTACTCAAGACTGGAGGGAGGCCACTCGATGGAGCTCCTGTTGGAATTGAATGATCAGAACTGTGTTGACGTGCAGTCGGCCCGAGAGGACAGGGCTAGTGTTAGCCAGGGGCACGGAAGATAAAATCGGTCACAATCTGCCAGACTCGGCCCGGGTCGCAGCTATCTCGTGGGACAAAGCGTAACAGTGTCACTCTGCCGACATGCGCTACAGGTGTTGGCTGTGAAGAAAAAGAAAGGCCGGCCGGCTGTTGGGGTGGTGGGTCGGGCGATGTTGCCTAGAATGAAGTTGAGTGTGCGACTGCCTTGTGTTGAATGTGACAGTTTGGAGATTTGAACCATGCAGCCTGTGCAAGTGTACATAGTGACGTTTTGTGGGGAGGGGGTGTGATGAGAGAGAGAGAGTGTTGTAGCAGTGAGATGAACGAGTTTTTTGGGGTCACGTGACGTGCGACAGCTGCTTTTCGGCTCAGTCACACGGAGTGATTGGTTCTCTAAAGCCGGGGGAACGCAAGCATACCCTGAAATGCAAGTGTGGCCATGGCAACAGTATCGCTTGTTTTTTGTGTGGAGATGGAAACAGCACAGAGCATTCAGTCCCACAGGAGATGAACTTGGAGTGAGGGTCACATTCGACCAACAGATTTAAAGACTAGTTCTTCTTGCATAATATTTTGTTACTGAACCCTAGGTGCTTACCAAAGCCGCTTGCAAGCACATTTGCGACTTGTTCAGACGTTTCATTTTTCTTTTTAATACAGTAGTGTGTACAAGTTGTCGTGCGTGCATTGTCCATGAGAGACTCTTTCCTGCATGTGTTACAGTCTGTGATTTGGTATTTAACTCTAATTACTCTTGTCTTTTTGTTGTTCCTCAAACAGCAATCTGCCTGCCGGGCTGTCATCCAGATAATGGATTCTGCGACACACCTAGCGAATGCAGGTAAGCAGAGTTGCTGAAGTTTCCTCTTAGTGCTTCACTCTCGCGTCATCGCACCTTTCGCACTCGAAGGCAGGTAGAAGCCGTAAACACACATCGTTTATGTCTGGGACCACCAGGTAGCTGAAATGACCTGATAAGCTTGGCGGCACCGCGCTAGACGTTTAGGTACGTACTTCACCTGGCTTAACGGCTAGCCGTCATCTTCAGATTAGATATCCCCGTGCTCCATAACCCGTGCCCAATGCCTCCTGCCCATGCGTAGCGCTGTTGTAGTGTTTTTAGTTGACCGGACCCCGCTGCTTGGGCAAAGGGCAAAGGTAATGGAAAGGTCCTTACCTGTCGGTTAAGACATTGGTCAAGGAAGTTGATTTTCTTGGCTTGTCGCGAAATTTCGTTTAAGCTTTTGAAGAACACGATTTGTGTATGTGTGTGAGAGAGAACGAGAATAGTTGCAGTGGCCTAGGTCGGGGGAAGTGGTCAAGGGGGACAGCCGCCCTCATTAAAAAATGATACCGAGGAGGCAAGAATGTAAACGTCTTTCACTGTCAGCATGGAGCTGCTCCTCGCCCGCCCCACCTTCAAAGCCGCATCTTCTTACACCACCGAATTGTGTTCCGGTCTTCACAGACCAGAGTATCACCGACAGGCCCCAGGACACGTGACTTCCGTGTCGGTGTTTCCATAAAGTGCAGACGAACTCACACTCCCCTGGCTAAGCAGTCAGGCTCCAGCAGCACAAAACAATACGGTTAATGTGAAGCCGTTGTATCATTTAACATCCCCGGCTGCACACTTCCTGGCCTTACACCTGAGTGGCTACCATATTAGGTTACGTTGTGCAGTGCAGTGCAGTACATTTCCCACCTGTAACAGGTGGTCCACTTGATTAACAGGGGACTTGTGCCGCCACGCAGAAGCGGGAACACTTTTTTAATGGGCTTAATTATGGCTGCTGGTTAAGATTAAATCGGCCTTCAAAACTTTTTTTTTTAGCAGTCGCGGATGTTTTTTAGGGCTTCACTACAATGGCACTCGCCGTGATATAGCCTTAGTTGCTGGCACGCCGTAAAAACACCAACCAACCATCACTACACTTTCCTTTTAGTTGGCATTGGCTTTGGTCAGAGTTCGTTGTGCAAAGTAATCGGAATGGAAACTGCTTGCTTGCACGTGGCGGGTGGGGGGGGAGCACAGAGAAGGTGGTGTTGAAGGGTGTCGCTGTCGGTTTGGACTTTTGGCTACCATGGAAACAGGAGAATGGTAAGAGATGGTCAGGGGTTGGGGTTCCTGAAACTGAAGGTGTTGGATGGAAAGTGCTGGAACGTCCTGCACCCCACCCTAACGGTGACACGTGGGTGAACGCGTGCCGGCGGCCAGAACGTGGACGGACATGATGCTGTAGTGCAGTGAGGCGCCGTGGACGGCAGGAGTTGCAGGCTGTTAGCCGCGAGCCTGCTTGTTGGGCTCCAGTACATCCACTTTGAAGCAAAGGAGCAAAGCAGACAAGCTCCCGCCGCCCGCCAGGTGCTGCAAAGTTGGGGGGGGGGGCTGGGGGAGGAGTTCAACATACCCCACCTGAAGCCTGACGTTCCCAAGGTCAGAGGTTGAAGTCGGAGCTGCCAGTGTCCTGGGTAAAGGTCAGGCTGCGCGCGTGGCGTGCTGATTATTGGGAGCCCACGTCAGGCCAGGAAGATGGAAGAGGGGAGGAGTAGTGGGGTGGCGGGGGGTTAAAGAAGGGCTGGGGAGGAAGGGACGGACAGCAAGAAGTAGTGGGACCAGTGAGCTGCAGCAACAGCTGTTGCGTCCATTCTCGTTCGCAATACAAGGCTCGGGTACGGAGAAGGGGGGGGGGGGAAAGGGTATGTAGGTGACGGGATAAGGACGAGGTGGTGGCAGAGCCAGAGAAATCGTTAAATGCCATGTTTTCCTTGTTTCTTTGCAAGTTCGACACAGAAAGTGCCTCGGTTCGGTTGTTTCAGGAAGAGGGATTTTGACGTAACTTTCATTAGTTATCCGGGTTCGTGAGAATCGTATCGGCATGTGCGGAGGATTTAACTTTGGTAAGAAGAGGTGAGGGGGTCTGACCAGCGGTGGTGCAGCAGTTAATATGAACGTTGAATGTATTACAAAGGCGTGCAAGGTGTGACCGATATAATTTATTTAAAAACTGTTTCATTTCGCGCTGGACGCTGTCAGTGTTCATTGGTAGACGACGGTTTTCTGTTCTCTCTGTGCAGGTGCAAGCTAGGATGGGAAGGACGCTACTGTAATGAATGCATCACCTACCCTGGGTGTCAGCATGGCACATGTACAAAGCCTTACCGAGAATGCAACTGCCAGGAAGGCTGGGGCGGACAGTTCTGCAATCAAGGTCAGTCAGAGTAAATAAAAAGCCCACAGTGGTGAATACTATGTCTGAGAGGAGGGATGGCTGTAGTAATAGTTTGACCTGCCCTTATCGATTTGAATGTGTCAAGGTCGCGCAGGGCAGCAAAAACAATGGGCGGGGCCAGAGATGACTCGTGACAATGGAATGCAATCTGGTCAATGTGCATGCACGGGGTCTGTGTGCCTGTGTACGGGCAAGCTGTTGCCTGCTACCTGACAGCCCTATTGATCTGTGGGAGTGTAAGCTGGGGCAGCCCTGGGAGTAAAAGTGAACACGAGGACGGCGCACACACTTCCTGCCCCATTGGTGGCGCAGTCGTCCTTGAGTGTGAAGATGCTTAGATTTTAGACGCTTCCACAACCTAACAACCCCCCTCCCCAACACACACACACACACACAAACACGCACAAGACCTTTCGCTGCAATATGCCAACATGTAAAGGTTTGTGAAAGAGCGTAAGTGCTTTCCTTGGCAAAATTATTTCATAAGAAATCGCGGGGGACGCAAATAGCATGCTGTGTGATGGGCCCGTAACTTGTGGCGAAGAAGTGTATTTATCGTGGAGCTCAATCTCTTGCAGATCTCAACTACTGCACACACCACAAACCATGCCAAAATGGAGGAATCTGTACCAACACAGGGTCGGGCGAGTTCACCTGTAGCTGTCTTGCCGGTTTCAGTGGGCGTACCTGTGAGACGCGGATCAACAATTGCGAGGGTTCACCGTGCCTCAATGATGGCACATGCGAGGTATGACCTTATTTCTCATTCTCCATGATATGTTGTTTTTTTCCGACAGAAATTCTTAAGAAGTTCTTAAGATAAGTAAGACTGCAAACAAAGACATTCTTAGGTATAGAAAGGGGAAAATCCTTGACATTGGTGGTATCTTCGATGATATAAGTGTGTGGGTTTGGACATGACCTTTTCCTGCTGATTTGAAGTTTGTATGGCGCTTCCTGTTGGTTTACATATTTTGGGAATCAATTTTCAAGACTTTAGCTTAAAGGAAACTTTCGACTAGGAGGATGGAGGTGTCGTAAAGTAAAAAGTACAACAAAAAGCAAGAGTGTAGCTGACGACAAGCACTGCTTATTGCACAGGACATCGGGACCGGCTTTCGATGTCACTGCACACAGGGCTACTTCGGTGATTACTGCGAGGGGGAGGCCAACTACTGCCGAAAGGAGACGTGCTTCAATGGCGGCACGTGCGTAGAGCACGAAGACTCCTACCAGTGCCAGTGTGCCCAAGGATACGGGGGTTTCCACTGCGAGACTGACACCGGCCGGTGCAAGAAAGATTCCTGTCTGAACGGTGAGTCTGGCATTTCATTTTGTGCGAAGATAGATGTCTTCAGTCTGTTAGAATCTCCAATCAAAATAAGGACAGTGATCGTTAACACAGTTTTGCATGATATACATTGCTTGAGGAAACACGTTAAAGACCTTGAGAGTACTGAGCCTTGACTTCTTGCACAGAATCTCAATGTCGTTAATTATATTTTTTGTAAATAATTCCTTAGCTAAAATGAACGGTCTGCTTTCTATTTAGCTGCGGGCGTTTTATTTTCTTGTCCCGTATTGTCTTGTCTCTGAGACTTATTGGTATCTCGTTCCTCGTGGCAGGCGGCTCGTGTGTCAACGGAATCTGTATCTGCCCTGTGGGGCTGTCGGGGCCCAATTGCGAGGACACTTTCAACGACTGCGAGCACAACCCGTGCAAGAATGGTGGGACGTGCGTCGACCTGCCCAACAACTTCCAGTGCCGGTGCGTGCCAGGATTCGTGGGGACGGACTGCAGTGAGAACGTTAACGACTGCGACATGCTGCCATGCGCCAACGGCGGCACCTGCACTGACCTTGTCAACGACTTCTCTTGCAAGTGCGCCAACGGCTTCACGGGCAAGGACTGCAGCAAGAACATCGATGACTGCGCCAGCAGTCCCTGCCTTAACGGCGGGATCTGTCAGGACCGCGTCTTTGACTACAAGTGCGTGTGTCCGGAGGGATTCTGGGGCAAGGACTGCCACGAGTACCAAGGCATGCCCACCACCACCCTCCCGCCCACTACGTCCCCACCCTCGCGATGGCCGCCGTCGCCGCCACCGACCCCTCTGACTACCACTACCATGGCCACCACCACAGAGGATCCCCTGCATCAGAGTGGCAACGCCAGCAATCACAAGGGCAACTTTGCAGGGGCGGCAGCAGCAGCGAGTGAGCTGGGGCTGACAACGCAGCAGCTGCTGATCGTGGTGTGTGTGGGCGGCGGCCTGCCGCTCCTCTCGATCATCATCGTCGTCGTCTTCCTGTTGTGTCGAAAGCGGCGCCGAGACCAGCGGCAGAACCCCATGGATAAAGAGATCCGACAGAACATCATCAACAACATGAACAACCGCGAGGGCAACAGGGAGATCAAGTGCCTGGACAGCGACAGCGGCGGGCTGGGGGTCGGTATCGGCGGCAAGTTGGCCAACAGCAGGTCCAGCGACCTGAAGATGGAGGCTGGAGGCGCGGCCATCTTCACCACGGCTTGTCCTCAGGCGGGGGCGGCGGCTTTGCCCTGCACCTCCTCCTCCGTGAAAATCTCCAACGAAGAGCAGGAGGACATCAACCGCCTGAACGCGCAGCAGCTGCGAGCGGCACATGACAAGGCCGCGCGTAAAAACTTTCTCAGGGACTCGCTTGTGCACGAGGCCGCTCCCCCTGTAGCCGCTGGGCACAGAGACAGTCAGTACGAGCAGTACGAGAAACCGGGCAGAAGGTTGCACGTCGATTCCCTGTCTGACGACAACAACGTGGAGGTCAGGTGAGTTGGCTGGTGCTTCTGGAGGGCGAAAGAATTGTGGGACGAAGGAGGGGGATGGACGAAGGCACGTGAGGAAGGGGGCAACACACGTGATTGTCTCGGCGGTTCTTCACTTTGTGGTCAAAAAGATTTCGGCATGCAGGATGCTGAGAATCATAGGCAGGGGGTACGCGGGAGAGAGGGGAAGGACGTGCTGGTTTTGTAAGCAGAGGGCAACACTGATGACATTTTTAAAAACAAGAGTAAATTTAAGTATTATACAGCAAAGTTGGCCACGTGCTGAAAAGAACGGTTGCTGTAAGAATGATCGTCATATTATTGGAGCAAGTTTCTACCATCTGCATCGTTCACATGATTTCCGAGTTATTGAAGCTTTCCGAGAAATGTGTTTGGCGGGTATGTAAACAGTAGAGTAGGTAAAGATACAAGAAGACTGACAGTACAAATTAGGACACGGCTTGTAGATAAGCTTTCATTCAGTCAGTTTGGAGGATAGGCATTCCCTAGAGCTTGAGAGAATTATGGTTGGAAATTTTTTTAAAAACTGGATGCGGAGATTGATTTCTGCTTGTGGAAATTGGGGTGGCCAGGGGTAATGAAACAAGGGCTAATGTGTTCTTTAAAGCAAATTGAACGCGCAGAAGATAAGGTTCATGTGTAACAGGAAACTCCTTTTCGTTTGTTGCAGCCCCTATCACAGGCACTCAGCAGACATTGCAACAATTATAAAGCCTACAGCCTTGGCTGATAGAGACATTGTGAGAACCTCCCTCTACCTGGAGCCAACGCATTCACGACACTCGGGATACACAGAAGATTACCTGGCAACCGAGGTATAGCGGGTGGTTCCTCCCGTGAAACTGCTGGGACAGACTTGGATGTTGGTGGTTACCGCAAGACCGTGCACAACCGTCCTTGATGTCGGCGAGTACCCGAGGAGAAGTACGTGGATGGCGGGTGCCAAGACCCACAGCGAGCATTGTTTGTGGGCTGTGCGGCATCCGCACCACCCCGAATAAGGAGAGCTTATTTGGTTGACAAGTGCACCCACCTTGGCTCGTCTTCAGACGGACGTCTTAATGTTTGATCTTCGACCTTGAAATCTCGTACCTTACGGAGAGTCGGGAGAAGCGGGTCGGGGAGGGGTAGGATGGGAGGGAAGTTGACGACCGGACTGAGCAGAAAAAAAGAGCCCAAGACGTGTAAGAGCAGGGCAGGAGTTGGCCGCGTCTGATGATGTGCAATCTGAATGACGTGCTTGTGCGCGTGCCAGAGCGCGAACGTTTGAAGGCACGTTTATGGCAGACCCTGTTATTGATGGTGAAAGCTGTCCGTGACAAACAGCGCCCTGAAGGTGCACAGTGCCTTCAGAGTCCATGCAGTGAGGGGAGAGTGAGTGTGCTCTTCTCCCGACAGTTATTTGTTGCCAGTGAACTTGACGGAGAGGGCGATGGACACCTGGCAAGTCCTGTGCTTGACGTGTTTGTGAGATTACTATTTATTGTTCACGTCTCTCCAGCCTAACCCTAGAGAGAAACTTTTGTAGACCCGCCTCTAATGCCAGTTGTATAATATGCAAAAGAAACAAAAAAAGCTTCATTGTAGGGCCAACTTTAGACTGTGATGGACAGACAGTGGCGGCCATGTTTGTCTGCAGTGTGTTCCATAGCAACTGGCCTGGAAGTTGCCACGTAACTGATAGCACAATTGGTGCCAAGTGTCGAACCGTCCTCATGTCTGTGGAAATCTACCGGCTACCGTGTGCCGTCACGCTGTGAGGTAGTGTGGCGTCACACCATTCTGCACAAGTGCAGGCTTCGTGACGTATCTTTCGTGCGTAACTGCCAGGAAACATCTTAAAAAAAAACTGTTATATCCTTCAAAAGTTACTATGGCAACAGAACGCATTTTCCCTTTTCTGCTGGGATGCTTAAAACCAACGTTGTACTTTCTAATTTCTTTCTGTAATGAGGGAAAAAGCATTTTTTTCACATTCCGAAGCAACTTAATTTATTGTGTATCCTCTGGCCAAGAGAAAGCCATTAAGAATTCGCACGCAGCTTTCAGCCGCATCAGTGACCTTCACCTATATCACGTGACGTTGACTGACCTTCAGTTTGCAGGTCCACATGCGCACACAGTACCAAAATGGCAGCACATCAGTTTGACACAGTTTGTTGAGTGTTTTTGTCTTTAAACACATGGATCATAAACTTCATCTTCGGCAGAGCCCTGCCTTTTGATCAAGTATTTTGATGGGAGGGTCTCTACCAACCGTTAAATCTGTACTAGTCCAGCTGATTGTCAGTTTCTGATCAGATTTCTTTTTATAAATCTTCTAGAAATTCGTTACCTTCCTCTGCTGTCTTGTTATTTTTTTATTTTTTGCTTTTACGCGCGTTACTTTTTGTGCATGGCAAAATGCGCCGCTGTAAAGTTTCGAAGTCTGTGTGGGCAATGTTGCATAGTACTGTGGGGCAATGTTGCTTAGTGCTGCCATTTTCTCACCCGAAGGCGGAGGGAGGGGGGGAAAGAGGACATAGTGATTTTCGCTCTAACTTACGGTATTGCAGAAACCGTTGACCTTTGCTGCTTGTGGTCAGATATGCAACACGGACAGCACCACGAACAAAGTTAATTGACAACGATTCAGGAGAATGGGCACATTTTTAGCTAGGATGGGGTCAAGAACCTGTTACCTGGATAAAGGGGTTTGTTAATAAAGGGGATTGTTCAGTTGATGATTGCGATTCCTAGTCACCGACTATTGTTGCTGTTTTTTTTAAAGCCCGTGGAATCAAATTTCTTACTGACCAAAGGCGTCGTCTTCATGCACTGTATAGGAACGTTTCGAATGTTTGCTAAAGTTCTTATCTCTATCTTCCTTCCCAGGTCTCAAATTCATAACGATTTTGCATCGCTGCTGCTTTTTCATGTTTTTTTTCAATGTTCGTTGTGCATACTGACATCTCTTGCTCATTCTTTCTCCTTGCCCCTGTCCTCCACATTCTCATTTCGCTTAAGATCTTCGTTCACCTCTTCTTAGTGTCTGTGATGTCATTTTGTACATAATAATGTATATATTTATAGCAAAAAACAACACGATGTAAATCTGTTATAACTTCTATACTATTGAATAAGATTCTGAATATCGTGGAATAAAACAGGTCACAATGTCCTATTTTTGCAAAGTTGAAAACCCATTGCCTGCCGTGTGTCATTGCTTGGAGTCTGTGAGGGGTGAATGTGTGGTGATAGAGATGATATACATACGTGTACGAAAAAGGAAAAGAACAAAACTTCAGAAGTTTGGCAAAACTCTATGAAATATAACGGGAGTGGATAAGGGGGGGGGGGTACGCGCGAGAAAAAAAGGGTTGTAGTTATCCCCCCTCACCCTATGTATAGACATGTATGTACACGCACACACACCCGAGCTTGTGCCAGTAATGTTTATTTTTCTCGTGCGCCATCGCACTGAACGTAGCAGCCCTGCGAGAACACGTAAACGAGAAAGAGAAATGAACCACAGGCAACGGATGTCATCACACGCGAGCAGTGGCGAGAAGTAGCTGGACGAGAAAGCGAGCACAGGCCAGAAGTGGTTACCTGAGCGAGCGGGGATAAACCGAAGAAATCACGGACATGAAGTGACCGGAAGTGAACGAGGGATGATTACAGACGCGCGCAGATGCTGGAAACTCCGCGTCCAAGCACGAGTAGGGAGAGACCCACGGGCTAGTGTCAGCCAGGCAAGGGAGCTGCACTTTCAACGCACTTTTGCGTTTTTAATTTTTAAAAAGTAACAAAGACACATTCTTCTGTAAAGTCGATGTGAGCAGCAGATGGTGAGAAAACGCGTCTCCGACACGAAAACTTGGCAGCAGGGATATGTGGCAAAGCTGGGTGAGGTCAGGTGGTGTAATAGGTGCTATAACCTTTTGCTGTTTAATCAATTTATGACAAGTGTGTTGTACTCTACTTTTCGTGGACTATTCATCCGGTCCACACGCGCTGTGAAAACGGAGGGCGGAGAGAGTTGCACAGTGAGAGAGGCGGTGGGACAAACGTTGGTGTGAGAAAATGGGTGAAAAGAGCAACAGTCTCTCTCTCTCTTTTAACATACCTGTTTGACACAGCGCTGCTTGACCTTAGCTTCACCACAAAACCATTGGATTCAAAACCCTTCTCCCGCTCTAAGTTTCTGGGACTAATAGCGACAAAAACTGTGGCATCCAGTCTTACAATCTGCGTGTGTGAAAGGTCCACTCGATGTTTTAAAACAAATTTCCTCACACACAAAACTCACGAGCGGCAGACAGTTTCGACCAGAGGCACCAAACAGCGGAACTGGTATCCGAGAACCACTAGTAGCCAAGAAAATGACATTCCTATCGCTTGTGAAAGTTTAAGGTTGGGATAGACAGTTCCTTACAAACCAGAAGAGTACAGATCTGTATGAGGGGTGGTCAAAATATTTTGTCTCCGACTGTTTTAAAAATCTGTCAGGACTAGACATGATGAAGAGAATACAATATCAACGCTAGGGTTTACTGAGGTCTTTTATGCACTGCAAGAATTTTGACCTGCCAGCTCGACCCATGTCATGGGTGACATGATCAACACACCCATTCAAAAAGCGAGCCATGACACAGGTGACACACCCTAGCAGCAAACAAAGCACCCAGACCCCATTACATCAAACTCTCATCTCATCATTCATACACCGAATATTTTATTTAAAAAAACCAAAGGCAACACATTTTACGTTTTCCCGTACTCGTGTTTTTGAGACTTTGGTACTTTCTGACTTTTCACTGAAGGTTGGACCCTTAAGGTGCGCTAAGTGTGGAAAGACGTGTACCTATATGCATGGATGCATACTGCAGGTAAAGAGACGTGTCTTCTAAACAAAGTATCCCCATGATTTCATCCTACTTGATGTGAAAGTGTAATGTTCTTTGTTCCAGGCATAGTGGACAGAAAAGACACGAGTTTATTTATACCGGAGGCAATTAGTAGCAGCTCTATAGGGAAGCCAGGGCTAGAACCACGCATGATCACAACACCAATCAGGAGTTCCAGGATATATTCATACCCGCTCCACCAGACAGACAATCATGATTTAGACTAGCATATGATCTTCATTCATTTACACACGGCAGCGCTCAGAAGTCGCACGGCAGCAACAATGAAGGCCAGCCTCAGTCTGCTGGCCTGCATGGTGGTACACGGAATCGGCAGCCCGACGGAAGTTGACGGAACTCTCCTGACAGGACAGAACAAAGGTGTAATTGTGATAATTTCCTCTTCCTCTAGTGCACACACACATCAACTATCTACTACTACTTCTATACGGCTTGGTTGTTCAAGTCTCGGTGTAACCCCAGATAGCATTCAAACCTTTTATAAATGTTCTCACGAAACGTTTGACTAATGTTTGCACAAAATGTTTTAAAAATGTTTATTTTGCGCATCTGAAAAATGTTTTCTAAACGTTCGCATTCAAACTATATTGAAACTTATTTTCTTCCTTTTTAAAATGTTTTAGAAACATTTTCTGTAAAACATTTGTACAACATTTAATAGTTGTTCTGACTTAAACGTTTAACAAAAAATGTAATTTAAATGTTCACCAAATCACACATACTCTGCAGTTCCACTACAACATAACAGGAATGACATACACAGAAGATTAAAACTTTCCTTTTCATTAAAATATATTTTATTGTGTATGAACATCAGAACTCGCTCTCTCTCTCTCTTTCCAATTGACATGCACGGGCCCAATACAGGTTCATCAGCACAAAAAAATTGTTAACTACAGATAAAGTCTGCCTCTCCAATTCAGCCCCTTCTCATTTTCCCTGATTCGCTCACGTCACACATCTTTTGACATCATCCATACGCATTCAGGTACAGTGACATCATCTTCTCCCGTTACACGTCTTTTGACGTCATCCATACACATTCAGACAAACTGACGTCATTCACGCTTCTTCATCCTCACCTAAAGCTATGACAGGTTCTTCTGAGCCAGCAACTAACGCTGCATCATGGAAAGACATTTACACGCCAGAAAGAACACTGTGCTGGTAACAGAGTGCGGCATGCACATGTCATACAGAGGAAGACGTATAAAGAAAATTTCCGAAATAAGATCTGAACTCACCTGCTCACTGCAGAGCAAGCAAGCGCGGTTTTTAACTACTACACAATAGTAGCATCTAGCAATCAGGTGCGGCAACATAAAGTGACTTTTAATTTAGAATGGCGCCATCTGTTTAAGGACTCACTTGATATTCTGACTGTAGTTGTTATCTTCAACGTTTTACCGTATTTCTACGAAGGTTCACTAAGAAAACGGTGATAAAAATCTTGTTTTTGAAACGAAAATCATCTTCTCCCAGCATTAGCAAGGGAAACAATCCAACATTGCGTCAATATGAAGTGCATGGTGTGTAACTGTGTTTTGAGATGACTGATTTTACAACAGTTTTCAAATCTACAAATCTATAGTACCAAACAAACATATATTTTATTAGAATACACATTAGAGTTTGAATATTACTTAATAGTAAGCATCTTTATTCTGTTCTATAGCTTACATCCTCTGTGGTTTCTCTCATTCAACAATCTCTTACTACGTCATACATTGTACGTCATACATTCTCATACTCACTACATCATAATCCTACGTCATACATCTTAAGAAGTTTTCTGCAAATGTTTCCTACCATTTAAAAATGTTTGCAAAATGTTTCCTACCATTTAAAAATGTTTGCAAAATGTTTCAGTTTTAAATGTTTTTTCGGTAAATGTTTCTAATATGTTTCTAAAATGTTTCATATCAAACTTTTACATTATTACAACTATGTTAGCGTTTTTAAAACGTTTATAAAATGTTTCATTGCTATCTGGGACCTTCAGATTGCAAAGACAAATGTTAAATATCTGTCATTCTCTAGCTCCCAGAGAGCAATTTTTCTCGCTACGGTTGATTGCATGTCAGCTTGGCTCTGTGTCCTAAAGGCCTATTCTCACGCTGCAATGTTTTCAGGGTTTGCACGTGCAAGATTTTGCCTGCTAGGCACCGTTCTACTCTCACGTAGCAAGGCCACTCGCTAGTGTCCTGCTAGGTGACGTCATCCGCGCAGCGCATTGTGGGTAGTCGACAAAATGGCAGACAATCAGATACTTTCGGAAGCTACTGCTGCTACGTTAATAACATTGTCTGATGAAGTAGGGAGAGAGAAAAGAAGAAAAAGATGATGTGGGTGAGGGGTGGGTAGCGCGAAGGAGTCGCTTAGATGCCTTATTTTCATGTCCTCGAAAAGAAATATCTTCGGAAGACTCGAGAAAATGCAGACGCTTTTTGCGAATGTCGTCTGCAACGTTTGAAGAACTTTTATACCTGATCGAGGCTGCCCAGAGCACGAGCAATTTCAATTCAGGCATTTTTGGCCTTATCTCGGTTGAGATACTCTGGATTGGCAGTGTCGAACAGTCACAGGTAGTTTTCCCACATACAAATCATACTCGTACACCTTTCCTCTGACCACACCGCCATTTCTTAATTTGGAGGTAAAAGGGAGGCGACTGTGTTCAAGCATTCCGACCTTTACGGTAGTGAAACACGTTCACCACAGCTCCATAAAGATTAGGACCCCCCCACCACCACCACCACAAAAAGATGCAAACAAATGATTCTAGTAAATCATTTAAGTGAGTTTTTAGTGACGTTCCATTCTTACGCAGGTCGGTAATAACCAACACGACAGTCCTATCTAGTCACCTGCTCTAGTACTGTTGTCAAGCCCCTATGACACACGAGACACAGGTGAAGAAGCGCGAGATACTCTTACCACGCCCCCCCACCCCCACTCCTCGGGACACTCAGGTGAAGCGGGTCTAGAGTAAGGTCACGTGATGAGCTCCTGTTGCCGGTTTGCCCTGCATTAGAGGACTCGTAAAGCTACGGCACAGCTGTTGCTGTCTCGTTTATAGTAAACACAACACTGCACATCGGCTACGGCGTCATACGACTGTAACAACTTCACAATTTCTTAGTTATAGATTTTCACAAAGCTCTAAATCACAATCTTCCATCTTTAATTTCCAGTAACAGTGAATATATAGAGCTATATACCCGAACCCAGATGAACACTGCTTTTATATACACAACGATACATGCACAAAGTAAAACTCAAACACCTGTAATCATCTTAACTATTCGCTTTTCAGGTACAGCTCCTCACTCACTGTGCAGGTCCTTATCCTCAATCACCACTTTTCTTTCTTAGATCTTCTTTAAAGATGATCCGGTGTCCAGTTACTGTAGCCTGTATAGCTTGTTTAGCGATATGAAGCTTGTTAAGCTTGTTTAGACTTCTAAAAGGATGATGGCAGATGAAGTATGGGCTGTACATATGCTCTAAAGCTCGAAGTTTCCAACAGTCTTGTTCTGTTATAACAATTCCATAATTACTGGGTTGTGGGAAAAGTCAGGACTTGAGTCATTTGCATATATGTTACTACCATGTCATTTGACAGCTGACAGTTGTAGCTTCCAAAAGAAACATTGAGCCATTTGGTTGAGTTTGGGAGATTTTACAAGTTGAAGACAGAAGACCAAACTGCAGTACTTCTGTCAAGGAAAGAACGTGCGTCAATCTTGTGAAAGATTGTGAAAAGTTTAGGTCGCATTGCTCTACAAACAACAATGTCAGTGCCAACGATGGTTCACGAAGTTCCATGCCGGTGACCTTGATCTCATGGACGCTCCTCGGTCATGGAGGCTCAACGAGGCTGACGACGTCATAATAAAGGCATTGGCTGAGTCAAACCCACGTGACACGACAGGAAAGATTGCAGAAACATTGGACATCCATCATGTAAGCGTTCACGACCACCCAAAGAAGCTGAGATACTAAAGCAAGCTCGATATTTGGGTTCTCTTGAACCCACAGAAGTTCACTTTGCGGCGCCTAAAAACATCTGTGATTTGCTCATCGAACGTGAGAAAAACATTCCTATTTTATAGCTGATAACTGATAACTGGTGTTTCGGTGATGAAAAGTGGATTGTTTACAACAATGTGATGTGCAGACAATCTTGGTCATGACATCGAAAAAATACATAAATGACCTTTGAAGAACATAGAAAAACACCTCATGACTTTCCCGACAACCCAATATTTAAAAGATGTTACAATATTCGTGGTTTAAACATCGTAACTTCTCGACTGCTCCATTCTTTTGGGCTATACTTTGCGTTTCAAAATCTTTGGAGCAGTTAGGACATTTTCTGTTTCCTCCCATCCTGCTTGAGCACCTCAGCTGTCAACGTTAGGTGACTTTTCTTCCTTCAGACTGTGTATCGCTCTTTCGACCTCTTCTCTTAGCACTTGTAGGTTGGAAGGTTTTCTGGTTCTAGTCTGGTTGTTTGAAGGATGCATCTGTCTTCAGCTAGAAGTTGTACAGGTCTTTGCAATATTTAGTCCATCCCTTGAGTCAACAGTGCTTTTTGTAATAAGTCGCTCACTGTTGTCTTCGATGACTGAGGTCTTGTCTTGACCTGTCTTAGTGAGGGTCCTTTGTGCCATTCCATGCTCTATAGTTCTCGATCCAGTTATATCTAACTATCCTCCTTTTCCTGACACAATTCACTTCTTTGTATTTGAAGTCTGCTTCGGGTTTGCTTTTCCTTTCTCTCTTCGACGCACAAACACTTCGTGGGCTGTTGACAGTAGCATCTCTTTGATGTTTCCAGCGAGGATGTCTACATCACCGTCTACAGTGTGGCAAATTTACCTTCAGATGGGGCCTTGAAGATTTCTGCAACGTTTGGATCTTGCAGATTTTACAAATCAAAGCAAAGTCTGGGGATATTTGCGCGGTGCTTCATCCTCAGCGTTAGCTTCAGGGTCGTTAAGACAAGGCCATGGTCAGAGTCTGGATACATCATCGTCTTGGTGTTGTTGATGCTGGATTTGAAGCGTCTAGGCACCAGAATGAAGTCGATTTGGTTATGAACCCATCTATCTGGTGATTGCCCAGCTGCCGTCCTCGATTTCTTGTGGGGATATAAGGTGTTGGCTAAGGTGAGTCGATGGCTCTGTGCAAACCCTAGGAGTATGAGGCCCCCGTCTTTGATTTCGCCGAGGCCAAATTTACTCATCATTCCTTGGCATAGCTTGTAGGCATCCAAGCCGACCTTGGTGTTCCAGTCACTGAGTACAACGAAGACCGCCTTTTTTAGGTACTGCCTTTATAGCCTTGTCTATCTTTGTCGGTAAAACTTCTCCACTTAGCTGTCGCCATGCGTGGAAATCGGAGTATGTAACTGGAGAATGGTGACATCGTGAGGCCTGGCAGAGAGACGTGTGTGAAGATCAGTCTGCTGGATATGGGTGTACAGCTGATGACAGCTCCGACTACTTGCGTTTGTAGGAGGAAGCCCACGCCTTGTTCATATCTGGCGTCCTTGTCACGACCACCGCGCAGTGTATCAGTCACTCAATCCTTTCTACACATACACGGAGCCTGACAAATACGTGTTCTTTCACACAAATTAAAAGAAAAGAATGATTTGCCTAACGTCTCCTTTACTAAGTATGAATAAAAGAAGAAAAAAAGAAAAATACACAAATGAAAAGTCAGTTAAAAAAACGATTCCGACATCCAGATTACTTTAAAATAATAAAATCCCTACCCTTTGAATCCTGCCTTTCTGAATATCTAAAAGAATACCTACTCACCTAATCGATCTATATACTCCTAAACGCCCTACTCAAACGCCCTACTCAACAACTTCTTATTTTAATTCCTACTCTACTTGCCTTTCCGTCCTAAACCTCTCTTTCTCTCCTCCTACCTGACTAACTAACTGCTTGCTCGCGCTCCCTCTCACGTCATATCCTTCACTTTTTTTTACATCACTCATACACGTCTTCCAAACAACTGACGTCATTCACGCTCTTTCGTTCTTACACATTAATCCTTATAAAATTTCAGCTTAATCAAACGATACAGCAAATAACAATGATACCTGACAGTCCTGTACCATAAATAATGTCCTTCATCAGTTGCTCTCTCCAAATCAAGGCCATCGGACCTCCGCCAGTCCCACGGTGTCCCACCGGTACCGTTCTAGCTTATGGGTGAGTTGTTTCACTTTGCCGCTCTAGTGCAATGTGCGGATGTTTCACGTACTGATGGATGTTTTCCTTTCAACTTTATATCTGCTTTGGTTCCAGTAGCACATTTTCACTATCCCCATCCTAGAGTCCACCGGTAGGGTGCGTAGTCGTTGCTGATCCAGGCCTTGACCGATCCAGCATAACGTTTCTTTTGCGGCGAATATCAATGGTCATGTCTCTGGGCTTATACAGTGTGTGGATGTGTGTGTGTGTGTGAAGAGGGGTGACATGGCAGGCAATTAGTGTGAATAAGTCAGTGCCGTGTGGACAGGCCCATCCGCACGTGTTGAGCGAGTAGCGGTGAAAGCATGAGTAACATGAGTAACACGAGTAACTGGTGCAGTAGTACACAGACGTAACGAAGACTTGTGTTGGGAAATGGATCAGTAAACACATCATCAAAAAAGCATTTAATTTAGTGCGTTTCCTTAGTGCGTTTCCCGGAGGAGCAGCGAGCTCAATATGCTATAAAAAAGAAATGTACAACACAAAGAACCAAAAACAGAAAATTGTGGGTGGGATGGTGTTGAAAATTCGTGGCAATAAAAAACAAAACAAAATAAAAAAAATGGATGGCCAGAGGTGACCCTTCAGCCTTGTGTTGCTTTTCACAGCCAAACAACTCAGAGATGTAGTTCCGATCTGCATTCCACGGAAGCAACGTCTTGATCACGTGACGACATTACAAAGCAGCGTGGCATTTAGCCGACTGTGTACTCCACGCCGATGAAGGAAAATCCACATTTAGTAAAGCCACAATCTGCAGCCCACACAAAACCGTACAAACACTAACCAAACGCAGTCTCCAAACAGTACATGTCACAGACAACGAGTCGCATCGGAATTACGTTTGACAAAGTTGACTGATCAACACAGGTCACAAGGACCTGAAACATGCGGAACAGAGTCGACTGTCTTCCATAAAAAGGAACCGAGGCTATCGAGACGGAAGAAGCACCACATTCCAAACAAACCGTGGCAGGCAGGTTAGCAGACACACAAAATCCAGTGCAAAGACGATAAAGTCAGACGAGAAAATAGAAGATCGCCCTCCTCCAGCCGGTTAGCTAGCTGTGCTTCAGTCTTTGTATTGCTCTCATACCCGTTTAAGCAATCTTTGTATTGTCCTAAATGTGCTAGCAATCTCCATACTGTCATATCTTCTTAGTGTCCTACCTGTGCTAGAAGTCTTTGTGCTAGCCGCGAGCCAGCCAACAAACACGGACATCTCACCCCCCCCCCCATTCCCCGGCCTACTGGCGCCCTCAGGAGAGAAGTGAAGCGCGGTCGATTTAAAAGGGGCAGCGGGTAGGACCACGGGAGGGTGAAAAACAGGAAGAAGGGAATATTAAAAGGACGAGTGGGGGGAGGGGTGGGGGAGGGTATGCGTGAACAATAATTGATCGCACGGAGTACGGAGGCCAATGGCTGGTGCAAAGAGGACTCCATGCCTGCCGACTTTGTTTTTTCACCTGAGCAGTCGCCGCTACTCAGACCTCGTCATGAGTCGAACCAAATCACTCCCGTCACGGACTCGATCGCCTCTCCTTTGTCACGCGTCATTTTAGTGCAATAAAACCCAACAGCCTCCTTCAGCCAATACCCACACCCACCACAAAAAAGGTCGGAGGACAAAGAAATACTTCTCCAGTAAGGTGGATACAGGACAACAAGTCTTGCGTGTCAGGTATGCGTTTTAGAGCTTGGGGAGAGGGTGTGGAAGTTGGAGGACGGAGACGTATGGTGTCACAGAGAACTGACTGGCTGCTGTGGAGTCAGGCAGGGAGGCATTCCCCCCTCCCCTACACACCAAGGGATGGCACAGGAAGCCGCGCGGAATGGCGTGGCAGATGTGGTTTGGAGACGACGGCAAGAAGACGCCAAACCCCTCCGCCGTGCAGCAAGCGTCCCGAGATGAAGCTACGAGCGGAAACAAGAATAAGTTCCTAGAGTTCCTTGCGGGAAGGTCACGTGGTGCGTCGAGGGCGTCCATGATGCGCATGACTGATTTAGCGTGCGCACCTGACAGCAACTCCGCTGGCGGCGTCCCTGTCGTAGATATTGTAGTAGGAACCGATTTTTGGCTTGGAAGTACATCGGACCTTTTGCCCGAGCAGCATTATTGTAGAGATGGTATGTCTCCTAGGTCGAGATCTCAAAAGTTGCACGATAGCATTCAAGTTTACACAATGGCACCTGGAGAAAGAAGCGGGAGGGAAAATCTGTACACGTTCCTCTACACACTACAACAGCCATTGGTTTACCCGCAACAGTCCTTTAAAAGTTTACTTGGCTAACCCTCTGTGTCTACTCAAAATGTCATATTACGTTCTGACCATGAGTCATCGCAAACGTCATACTACGTCATGGCCATGGCTCACCACAACGGTCGTAGTAAGAACTGACTATGGATATACAGCGACCGGACAATGACTCCCCACATACGACACTCTACGTCCTGTAGTAAGCGGATATAGTTTTAACGACGCTAGGGTAGTATCGATAACTGCACTGCGTATTTCTTGCTGCTGTTGACTTTTTCTGTTCTCTTTTAAATTAACAACAAAATCGTAAATTGGTTGGTCGGTGTAAAGAGACTGACTCTCTCATTCACTTTGTCGTGTGTGCGTGCTCGCGCGCTTGTTTGTGTTTGTGTTTGTGTGAGAGAGAGAGAGAGAGAGAGAGTGGGTGTGTGTTTGGGCGTACACCTCTATTTACCTAGTTAAGTGTCTAATTTTTTTTTTTTTTTAACAAGGATGTGATGATAGTCGCGAACAGCCCCAAAGTGAAAACAACATCGTTTATCCTGCAGCAACGCTGGTCGCAGGACTGTTGCGGAATACGGCGGTTGCGGTGACGCAGCCTCCAGGGCTGCAGTGCAGTCAGTCACCTCGTCGACGAGCCGGGCGCCCCAAGACGATGACTGATCGCGATCCTCACCGCGCACACATGCAAGTAGTGCACACGGGTGGAGGGGTCCGGGTGGGGCGGGAGGATGTCCCCCCCGGTTGCTAGGCGTGCAGGCAGCAGATCAGAACGTTCTGCCTCGCAGGGCCGGGCATGTGCCGTACTTTGTCTCTAGGGCACGAGCCTTGCGCCGAGGGTAAAGTGAACAGTGGAGTGGTTGGTGAAAGGGGAGGGTGGCTGCGAGACCAGACTGGTCTCTAAAGGTTTCGAAACAGCGGAAGTCAGTGGGAGGTGGTGGCATTCTTCTCTTAAACATGTATTGTTCTAATTTTTGTAATAACAGCAACAACAACTAAAGAGGATCTGCAGGAAAAATGTGAGACAGACACAAAGACAGAGCGAGCTAGAGCAGTAAGTTGATGTCACTCTGTTTCGGGCGAAACACTGACATCTTTCAATATTTTAAGTCAGCCTGCGTGTGAATGTTAGAATGTTAGCATATGATAACAAGGAAACTACCTGATGCACTGGTTTCCCGGAAGTGCAAAAGGGCGAACCGTGTGCACCATCTGTAGAAGAAGAAAGCATTAGGCACCCTGAAGATAAATTTTCAAATTTCGATAGTCACTGGACAACGTAAAAGTCTAAGAAAGAAGAATTAAATGGAATATAGCTCAACACCTTTGTTACCAAATTTCACCTGATTTGACCAGAGCGAACTCCGCCAGACCGCAGGTACAGACACTGACATATTTTATGTAGGGACACTGCACATAAGCTGACGAAGAAAGAAAGAACTACACAAATTTAAGAAATGTATGTGTTTGTGTGTGAGCGTGCACACAAAGGGAGACAGATGGACTGACATACAATGGGAAAGCATCATGAGAAACGATTTTAAGAAATAAAATGTTGTCCAGTTGACACATTTTCTTCAGCCAACACCCATACGGTCCCTCACAGCACGAAGACTGTGGTTAGCGCTCAGCAAACTCTCTGCCCCTCACACGCCAAGAAAGAAGCCTCCAACAAGTCACTCAGGACCCAAAAGATGCACAAACAAGGGTGGAAGAACGACTTGACAAACAACAGGCTTGAAAACCGAGGCATCACAGAGGTAAGTGGACGCAAGCTAAATCGGTGAACATATATCGAATTTAGTCGGAGGCACAAACTCTGGATTTCAAAGTGCGCAGGGTCACAGGAGGTCGACGAGAGGAAAAAAGAAAGTGCTGCTGCAGCTGCACCCTGCTCTCTCACTGCCGTTATGCACAGGTCACCCTCCACTGCAGCATCAGCAGCAAGAGTTGTGAAACACACTGGTCTCTGATATCTCTCTCTCTCTCTGGTAGAGTGGGTAGGGTGTATGTGTGCTTACGCGTTCGTTTATGCAGGTGTACGTTGGTGGTGGGCGAAGAAGAATGGAGGGACCTTTCCCATGATGCATCAAGAAAACGGTAATGAGGCTTATTCACTCTTCTCCATGCACTTTTTTCGATATTCTTCCAATCACTCTCAAAGCACTCGTTTATCGTACATATACATTCTCCCTCCCTCTCTCTCAATCTCCCATTCTCTCTGTAACACCTCTCTTTACACTTTCATCATGCACTCTCCACCCTTTCTCTCATCATCAACTCCCACTCTATACGCTCCCTCGTCACATACTATCTTTCTACCCACTCTTTCATCATTGCACTCGCTCTCTATTCATTATCTTGTTTTGCGCTCCCAGTCTATCCACTCCGTCATCATACACTCCCTCTAATGTGACCCTTGACACCCAGCCTCGTATCGGACCAGAATAAAAGACAGAAGGAATTCCTACAGCAAATGAGCCGTGCCGCTGCAAGAGAATAAAAATGTACAGGAGAGTATAGTATCATGTTCTGTATGGGCTCCAAGTGTGCCGAGTTGCTTAAACAACATGAGGATGACAGGGTTATAAACAGACGAAGGGTGTTACCAACGATGACGCAATAAAAGAAGTTAGAAGGTGCAGTCAAATACAGCGAGCTGCAGCTTCCAAGTACAAGTATTGGTGGTCTCAGTATCATTTAGGTGGTGTCGAGGTATTGTAGTGCACAGAAACAATCTCATCACGAACGAGAGAGAGAGCACAAAACCTCAGTGCTACAGAAAAAGACTATGATTGGTCACCAAACAGCAGTACTTACAGATGCTACAGAAAGGGAGCGACTGTATTTGCAGGTGCCACAGAGACATTATGACTGCTTCCAAAGTATTAAAGAACTTCAACTGCCGCACGGCGTGCAGGAGCAGTGCTGATACTGCGTTCCTGTGCTCACATGGCAGGACAAAGTCTGTGAGGTAATGGTAAGATGGCCTCAGCAGAAACTTCCAATGCTGACGGCGAAGGTGATGGTTGCGAGGTGCACTCTAAACAACCACAACACCAAAACACCAAAACACCACTTAACATTTCCTCGACGACACTTGAAGAGGTCAGTGACAGGAAAGCTGCTCGCCCTGTGAAGATCCGACAGGCAGATGCAGTTCCGGACTTCAGACCTCAAAGGAGCTCGCCCTCCAGGGCTGGATGTCCCTGAATTCATCTCGAGGAGCCTGAGGGCGAGAAAGGCTATGCGAAAGAGATATTAAAAACCAGAACTAGAACTAGAACATTATCCACATCAAAATAGCATCAGAATCTACTGCTTACAAGAAACACGTCTACAAGAAGGAAAAACCCTCAAGATGAGAGGATATCAGACCAAGAAAAGGAAATCCTCAATATCAGACAAAAGAGGTGTTACAGCATTACAGCCTCTTGATAATGCAACCTTACACCAACTTACGACCACGTGACAGTTTCCAGCAGCTGTCCACAAAAGAACGAGGTGACCATATTTAGGTTCAGAGCTAGGCATAATGGACCAAACCATCACACTAAAAGATAACTCCGCCTCGTAAAATTCCACCTTTGTGGAGCAGAGTGCAAAACACATCTTTAAGGACTGCAAAGATTCCAAGCTCTGTGCGAGGAAGCCAGTCGCCCTTCAGCTTCAACTGTGTGGGTTGGTAGCGATTCTGCAGGAAGCTCCCGAGGATGTGAGAAGACGAGGCCTCCAAGTGTAAAGACAAGATTGGAATATGAGAAAAAAATTGTCAAGAGTTCGCTCCCCAGGAGGATCTCGAACGCAAGTGCAGGGACAGATAAGCACAAGAGGCTAGAAGAGTGCTCGAAATTGTCTCATTTCTACAAGCACAATATGGCGGACCGCAGACAACGGATTGAGGTCAAATGTCTCAAGGTGAGGTCAAGACTGATAACATTTTAGATTAATAGTTTGCCCCAAAAGCTGTTTTAAGGGTGCGGTAAGCGATAAAACTACAAAGGGAAATCATTCAAAAACGACTGATACAGAAATTTAAGATATACGTGTGGTACTAAATACTCAATAAATGATGTCTGCGCTTGATTGGAGGAAAACACAAAGAAACTCATACCCGTCAACCGACTGGGTGCATTTCAATTTTTGTTTCAATAGCTAGATTCTGTACATTACAAAATACTAATTTCTAAAATGCAGGCCAATAAAACATCAAACTAACGACATTCTCACCTGTATAGGAAAGGTTAAATCCGTGACCTCATATTTGAACCTAGATATGGATCATTGACCTACTCTGCCAGCTCTTCCAGAGCCTGTAGCCATGACGATGTCAGCAGATATATGTTCGAACATGACACCATTGGGCGTTCTGAGCGTGACGATGCCTTAAGACTTTTCTCTTTTGAGTTATCTGGTGAGCTTTGGAGAACTGATATCCTGTAAACTGATATCTTGTAAACTGATATTTTAGTATCTTACGTTACTCGGCACACAGCGAGATGGAAATACCATTACCAAAATATTTCAAACATCCATTGATTAGTTTGGACTGTAGTCAGAAGGGTAAAGACAACAGCAGAACTAACTCCTCTGACTGTTCGTTCTAAAGGTTAACAAGGAGAACTGGGAATCAAGAAGCCTCCAGAACATTCGGAGTCTATTTTAACTTGTTAGTTTCTGCTGATTGCGCTACTTCTCCGTCACTGTAAAGAACATCACATTTTTCATTAACAGAAAGTGCGATTTAAAAAAAAACTGGCTTAAGCGCTTTAACGGAGAGACTAATCTCTGGAGCTCCGAGAAAGTGATTGAGATTATTTATGTCTTATAATTTATGTTTTACTGCATATACTGCACTGAAAATGCTGCATTTGCCGAAAGCCAAATTTAGTCGGAGGCAAAACCAACACGTCCTATAGTGTTAAAACAAGAAACGAGATCTCTTACATTATTTTAAAACAGCGCCACCATATTTTCTGATCGCGCCATCAGTAATCTTGTTGCCGTTTCTGTGCCTTATATATATACATATATCACAATAAAGGGTAAGCAAAATTATTTTCAAATGAGAATATATCACGTTAAGCCTTCCCCTCCCCGGACAAACTGCGGAAACCTCTTCTCTTTTCGCTGGTAATAAAGAATAACCCAACAGCAACAACGGCTTTGACCATCGCAATTCTCACCTTAGGTTGTGGAGATATCAAGTCTTCTGCATCTACACCGCCCCAAAAGTCAGCTTATTACCTGGGTAGCGCCGCACTAGCCAGTGGTCGAAGCTGCATTCTTTAGAACCTAAGTAGTTAAAATTTAGATCACGCTATGGGTATTAGAAACAATAAAAAATTGGTTTGAAAGTTGACAAGGCTCTTTTTGTAACATTAATGACGGCTAGTTTGCGCTTCTTTTATGTCCAGCTCGAGTCTTTAGAGCCCAACCCGATTACTGAGCAAATATCGTTGGAATCAGAGCACAAAGTATCACAAAAACATGTCCCGGTGGTATTTTATGATAAAGAGGCATGACAGATTTTATATTAATATTTTTCTCTTAAGCACACCTGGATTTGTCGAGAAAACAGGAAGTGACGAAACGGAAGTATTTCTAAAAATAGCTTCGTCTGCACTAGCTGAAGTCGAAGAGAAAAGATGCATTCCTCGGTAAAAGAAAACTGACCGGGACACATTGTGCTGTTGCTGAATGTTCTCTTCGACACTCAGAGGGAGTTAGTTTGTACTCATGAAGGAAATCCTAAAGATAATGACAGCAAAGGCCAGTGGATTAACTTTGTTTAGAGATGTGTATATACAGTTCTCTGCTTTGTTCAAACGTGTCATGCGAACTTCGTCTCCACACCGCACTCAGGAGTTTGCTCAAAACGTTTCAAAATCGATTGTTATCCAGTCACTTGTACAGTACAAGCAAGTCTTGGACTTTCAGTAAACCGAAGAAATCTTATTCCTACAGCAGTGCTTACTATAAAAAAGCACGAGATGTTAAAACCAACTACGACTGCTGGTAGACCAAGCACCAGATATGCAACATCGACGGTTTCTACATCTGGTCTTCAAGTAACATCGTGTGACAGTCACAAACACAACATCATCAAT
Source organism: Marisa cornuarietis (assembly GCA_004794655.1). Taxonomy (NCBI): domain Eukaryota; kingdom Metazoa; phylum Mollusca; class Gastropoda; order Architaenioglossa; family Ampullariidae; genus Marisa; species Marisa cornuarietis. The sequence continues at coordinate 7,956,854 of SMMW01000001.1, forward strand.
CGTATTCTTATCCAGTACAATGCTAAAAATAACTGACAGTGTGAGGGCACCATTGATCTGCGTGAAAGAAACAGCTAAAAAAAGAAGAAAAAGGAATTGAGGGTGAAAAACATAAGGAACTTAAACGGGAACATTTGGGGGTATCAGTAAGTATATAGAACATTTTTCATGCAGCTAAATGAGGAAGAAATAAGCTTTTACATCGATAAACATGTTTCAAACTATCATTATATTTTTAATTGTAAAGAAAACCTTATCAGCAGTCAGTTGTAACTATAAAATAAAATGCAATGCTTGAAACAATCAAATAAAAAAAATACAGGAGTTTCTCTTAGACAAACACTTGAAACGTGTTTACATTTTATTAACAATAATACACATGGGAAAATTAACTCAAATGCGCCCACTTAGTTACAGACAATCAGTAATAACACAACGTAGACTGCAATGTCCGTGATTGTTGCCCATTAAATTTTGATCTGATTGACTTACCAGTTGAATGAAATCAGTTTGGACCATCTAATTATTTTTTTAACTTCATTCGAAGCTTCTAAATAAAGTTCCAATCTGTAGGGCTGTATTCCAAATTCAGCTGTTTCATTTTTTGGGGAAAAAATCGCTTCTTGAACACCACAGCCTGAGTGATGTTTCTTCATTTGACTTGAAGACACTCACTGTTACAAATACTCAGGGCGCATAAGAGAACTCTTCAGTACAGGAGAGCAATTTTTTCCCGCCTTGTTAGTTGCAGGTGAGAATGCCGATGTTTGAAGGCTTATATCTTTAAAAATAAGCATAATTATGTAATCATATTTTGGGAATTATTATTTTAAAACGAACTTAACCCGACCAAAAGAAATAATGTTTTTCTCGGTGTGTCCTGTAAAGTAGGCCACGCCAGGCTCCTGCACGTGACGTCCGCATCGTGTTCACGGCACGCTAGCGTGTGCAGCCACCCGTACCGCCATGTTGTGTTCATGTCCCACGCGATCGCGTTCCAGGGACGGTGCCTTTGAGGCCTGCAGTCACAGGACAATGTCAGGCAGTCTGCGCTCAGGATCAACGAATCCGGCAACCCGTCAATGCCCTTTGACAACTATTTCGTCGTCAATGAAGCGTGTGCTGACCGTGCAGGGTTCACGTGCCTGTCGCCTGCTGATTCAATTTCCATTTTACTGCTGCTGCGGCATGAAAATGGCCGTGAGTCTTTCCTTCCTGCTTTCCCCACCCGACTCCCTTCGCTGGCAAGACTTCCCAACGTGCGCGACAGCCTTGGTGTACACCTTGGTCGGTGAGTGGTGAGCTCCACCATCGCGTCTGTGCAAGGAAAATAACTCTTGACTACTTAGATTATGCCACAACCGCCGTGATGTGGCTGCAAGCAGTGTACAGTCCACAGAGCCTCACCGTCATTGCACTGATGCTGCACAGCGTTGGTGATGCACACACGCCACTATTGTCACTGCCCGCAAATATGCTGACATGAAGCACGTCTGTGTCCCACGTTTCCGCCTAAAGTGAACAAACGTTCGACAAAGGTTTTATAAATAAATATACAATGTATAAAAGCTTGGTCAAACGTTTGTCCATGTGTGTCCGGTTAAGAAAGAGCTTTTAGGCGTGATAGGGCTTAAGGATCTACATGACATGGATAGACGGCTTACTCCTCCTTCGCAGCCTTGTGGTGACTCATCAGCTTGGGCCGGACAGCATGCTGCTGCTGTTTCTTCTTTCCTCCGTTCTTTTGGTCGTTTCAGTTGGCAAACAGGGATAAGCAGCATGAGAAGGAGTCACTTTCTCTACTGGTATGCCTTCCACCTACCAACATCTCTGAAAGGGCAACATATGTTAGAGTGCTCTTCCTTGATAGCAGCTCCCGGCTTAACAGTGCGATTCCATTCAAACAGTGACAGCAGCTAATCACGTACAGGGTGTCTAGAAATGGCTCCACACTTGCAGCTTTGACCTTGCAGGAGGTGGGGTACCTCCCTGACCCAGTAAGCTAGATTTGTGCAGCCATGACGCAAAGGGGAAAGGGGAGGCATCTACAAATCCAATTCTTCCTACGGCTTCTTAGCGGGATGTAAGTAGTATTGGCAATGGGGGCAGCCTGTGTTGACATTCTCTACTGTGACAGGACGAGCAGTAAAACGAAAGCTGTTGTAGTATGATTCCCAACCCTCCGCATTCTTGACAGCGTGCCATGCAGGTTCGTGCTGTTTGAAGCTCGTATGCCTGTCGATCTGGCGAATACCTCGTCTCATGTTTTCAGCGATTTGTGGGGCTCTCCATGCCTTCTTCCCAATCCTTCTTGTCTGTGAGGAGACAGCACGGCAGGTAAGCCCCCTGACAGAATTAGGAAATATGCGCAGCCGGACGTATAGCACGTGCAAACAGAACGTTTGTAGAAAACTTTGCAGCGCTTATACGTTATGAATCCCGAATGACCTGCTCACAGGCAGGACACGAACTGGCGAAAGGAAAAAGATGGCACGGCATTTGTTAGCTGCAGCCAGAATCACGAGGCAACGGTGACACTACATTGTGAAATTTGGGAACTGCCCTTTGCGCGGAGCATCACGGTCTCGGGACATCAACAGCACTCACTGAAAGGCCAGGTGAGCGCGGGGTACCTCTCTCTGCTGTGGAAAAAGACCTCTACGTGGGACGGAGTGATGCCACAGAAAGGCGATGGAATAATGACAGAAATCCGACATTCCACCGATCATCTGTTTATATTCATGCAACGGTACTACAAGCTTTCCTCCTGGTCCGCTAGAGGGCACACGTGGCCAGCATGCTGTTTGAAATCTTTCGTGATCCCCAACGACCATTTGCGGCAGGACCCCCCCCCCCTCTTCCTTCCTAACTCTTTACATACGACAGCGCACGATGCACGCATCCATCACACGCATACATTTTGACGGTGCGGGGCTCAGTGCTCTGGCGCAGCACTCGGTGACCCGGGCGCCGGACCGCTCGGTCAGACGGACCCTTGTCAGGACCAAGCTGCCGACTAGAAAGGTCGCGGCGACGAGGCTCAATTCTTGGCGAGATCATCACATCCGGATCATCATCTATATTTCTTTCTCAGTACAGGCCCCCTGATGACTCTTTTTGAAAAAAGGCGCGAAGTGGCAGCATATTTGCGCATGCACACTGGGAAACAGAAGAAATAGCGAAGACGAAGAGACTAGGATTGTGCTGGCAGGAAATAAAAAAACAAAACAAAACTCAACCAAACAAAAATCCAAGAAAAACGGAAGCATGGAGCGTGAGACTCAAACGCGAGATGGAGGGCGGGAGGAGGAGACGAGGGGAAATTAGAGCGAACAAATAAACAACTCCAAGTGAGCGGGGTGTCACACGCGGTTTTGATGCCCCGCGAACGTCAGCAGGGTTTTAGCAGGCTGGCCTGGCGTGATGTGGCGTGCAAGCTGCAGGAGGAAAGCAGCGAGCTGAGTTTGATCTTCCAGTTTTCTTTTTTGAAAAAAGAAACGGTCGCGAGGCGTGACGTCACGAGATGTACCCCAGATGAAGGCCTGTTCCACCACAAGCACCTTGCCGTCTGGTATCGAAACAGACAAGTTTTTGGTCCATTTTTTTGCAGGTCTGCCAGACACATGCAGGAACTTTGAGGGTGCGACCACTCTGGTGTCCAGCTGTCGCAGAGCAGAGAACGAGTGTTGGCGAGGACAAACCGAGTTAAGGGACCGCCAAACGTGTTGCTTCCTGTCAGCTGCACTCACCTGCTGCAACAAGAGGTACAAAGGTGATGAGACCAGAAGTGCAAGACTTTCATCTTTCTCGCGTGCAGACTAAAGCAAACGACGAGTCTGTCGATTCATGACGTCACAGTTCTTCCATCTTGAAGAAAACAAGAGAAGAGAAGGGAATCGTCTCGACTTCCGGTTTCGCCAGCTGTGCTGCTGTCTGCTTGAACTCGAGGTCAAACAGCTGCACACAAAACGGGACAGCCATGAACGGTGCACAGAAACGGAACGGTCATTAATAGTTCTCTGCGTTTTTTTATTTATTATATTTAGTTCATATTTTTATTTTTGAAGCAGCAAAATAAGGTAAAATCATGGACTGTTATCTTAATGTTACACACACATATATATATATATATAATTTCCAGTTTTTATATATTTTTACAGTTAAAAAATTAATTCCATCCTGCTTTATTTTATGCTTTATTTTTTCTCTTTATATTTTTAATTTTAGGTCTTAGATTAGTATATTATATTTTTGTGTCTTTATGCTTGTTTAGATTTTTTAATCTATTATTATCAGTCAAGCATTAAAGACGCTTTCGCATGATTGTTTTTTATATCTTCTTTACGAGTCTTGTTAGAATCTCATTACGTTTTGGAGACCCTTGTTATAGTGTCAATGTGTACTAGAGACCCTTATTATGGTCTCTGTACATTTTATGGACCCTTGGTATGGTCTCAATATTAACTATGGACGATTGTTATAATCTCACTACGAACTGGGGACTTGTTATAGTCTCAATATGTACTATAAACCTTCGTTATGGTCTCTGTACGTACCATGGACCCATGTCAGGGTCTCAATACGTACTGTGAACTCACTCTACTATCAGCGCTCTCATCATTGTCAGACCGAGCAGTTATCGTTGACAGTCTACCAAAAAAAGCACAATGTCCTGCAGACGTTTACATCACATTTACTGTCATTGCTCGTGCATTTCCGGCGCTGGATTTGTTTACCTTGGTTCCAATGTACGGGTAGATGATGATGTTACAGGTAGGCGTGGCGTCTTGCGTACACGTCGCGGATGTAATATTCTCTAATGATGGCGGTGCACACAAAATGGGACGGCCATTAACATCCCACACAACTAGCGATAGTCATTAATAGTACACAAACAAAAGGGACAGTCATTTATTGTACCCCCTCCCCCCAAAAAAGAGAGCGCAGAATAGGGCAGAGGTGGTGAACGCGTGCCCGAGTCTAAATTTACGACCCAATGTTTTGTGATAGGCTCTTTAAAGTGATGCATTTGTTGCCATTCAGTTTACGCTTCATTTTAAACCTTTAAACAATCAAAAAAATCTGCAGTTTGCCAGTAATGTTTGGAGAGGAAACAGCTGCAAGAGCTCTTGCAGTCTGACGAAATACTCGCAGCGCAGACAAGCCACTGGAATATGGCAGCGAGCAATGTGCACGAGGAATGCTGCTAGTGAGAACTCTCCTGAAGAAAGAGATTCAATAGTTAAGACTGTCTTTTGCTTCATGATTGTTTGCACATGCGAATATGGGTGCTTGAGCACCCGCCCGCCCGCCCGCCCGCACATACATACATACATACATACATACATACATACATACATACATACATACATACATACATACATACATACACACACTCTGGCATGCAAATGTAGAAGTAACACGGGACAAAACACTCAAAACATGTAGAAGTACAGATAGTGGATCAGACAATACATCAATACACACGGTATACATGAAGCATACAGCTAAAGGCTGTTCCCATAATACTTTGGGGTTGTTAAAATGCAGCTGGCATTTACTGCACTCTATAATATACTATTGACTACAAGCATACTATTCTGTAGATTATATACCAGCGGCGTAGGAACCAGGAGGACACACACACACACACACACACACACACACACACACACACACACACACACACACACACACACACACACACACACACACACTACCCACCCCCGGCCATTGCTTGAGATGTAATGCTTCACAAAGTAAAAAGAAAAAAAATAGAGGAACAGAGAGAGAGAAATGACAAATGACAAGTCTTTATTTACGAGGCTAACAGGATAAGCAAACGTTTTGCCTTTTTACATCTGGCCCTCGATCTAAAGAAAGGAAAAAGAAACACTACTCGAGTACAAAACAAGGACATTAATCACAGAAGATGCAGGTTTTATTGGCACACTGACGTGAAAACCTTGAATGTGATTAATATGATGATAAAGTTTATCCTATTCTGAATATCACAAATTTCTTGTGATTGGGATAACCGAGTAAGTTTTTCCAAAAGTTTTGTTTCTTGTTAAATGTCACTTTGTCGTTTAACATTGAAAGATGTTGTGATGCTACCGTCGCGTACTTGAGCGTGTGTGCGTGCATGTGCGTGCGTGAGTGCGCCTGTGTGTGTGTCTGGACTCACGCATCCCCTCCTTTGTTTTGTAATGTGTGAGTGTGAGAGTTGTTCACTGTCAGCATGGAGTTCCCCCCCGGTCCCCAAAGCCCAGCATCTGACGACGCCACTGTATAGTATCCTACAAAATACACAGTAAATTATACACGGCACTATCTACTATACTATATACTACACTATATACTAATACTAAACTATGCTATCTACTGCCCTGTTTTTGCTTGATTATTTTTCTTTGTCCGAAATGTACTTGTAAATTTTAACTTGTATAAAAACTGCGAAAAACCTCGTGTGAAAACCGTCTTCTCCTAAGAAAAAAGAAGAAAAGAAAAAAAAAACCACTGAGGCGAAAGAAAATGTCTTGAAATCTACAATCAAGGCAACTGAAACACAGAAACAACATGTGCAACATTCTGTAGCTACACGCCCATTACCCTAGCAGCTTGAAGTACAAAGCAGTGTCTGCTCTCAAGTTAGTGCTAAGGATATTGTATCCTCTATTATAGGGGTGGGCCCTCCTCTTCTCGTATGAAAGATTTTCGGGCTTATGGTTGAAGTACCTAGGAAGCAGGTGTTCATGGCAGACTGTGGTCAACACGGGATGGGTAAGTAGACCAGGGCAGCGCCGGCACTAGTGGGATGCGGGGGCTGTGAGCAAATAGAATTGTCGGGCCTTTCCAAACCGGCATAACATCGCGCGGTAATAAATAACATAGTTCTGTAATACTGTAAATATTGGAACCGCTTCCGAATAATAATAATAATAATAATAATAATAAATCGAAATCGGACAACCTACAGATTATCTCCATCACCCGAGGTACCATCCCACCAGGCGCTATGCGCAGGGTTCCCTTTGGGCGCGGGGACTTGGGCGGTCATCCCTGTTCGCCACCCGCTAGGGCCGGCGTAGAGAAGGGTCCACCTTTCTTCAAGCTTGAACTCTTATGAATCCAGTCTCTAGTTGGTAGAGGATATCATAGACTGGATTCAATCTGGACAAAGCTTCATGAATAATGAAACGTCCATTTGACGATGTTCTTGGTCGTCGCTTTGGTCTTCACGAGGCTGAATTTTCAGTTTCTGCAAAAACTGTGCTGAGCGCGTCACAGGTTCAGATGAAACCTTACTGACACACTGTGCAGCAAGAAATGTCTGCTCCTCCAGCTGAAAGCCAGTGTGCTGACAAGACTTGAAGGCAGGTGCACAAAGCTGCTTCAGCATGGCCATCACCGACCTGAGAACGGAACCTTTACATTCTGCGGTGCGCGTGCACTGCTTTAATCCCTGGTACACCCGAGTCTTAAAAGACATGTAAAAGCATGGGCCCAGCGTTGAAAAACAACAACAGCTACTACAACTACTACTTTAGTAACAGGACCTTGGGGCTGTGAACTAGACAACAGTGCTACTGCTGTTGTTCCTTACATCTGACAAGGAAATGCAAAGTAACAGACAAACATAATGCGTACACGGGAACGATACGATGTGGGGTGTGAAGGGATGTGCTTGATGGTGCGAGTGGGAAGGGTATCAACGGGTATCTCGTTTGCGCCGTGAGTCGCAGGAAGGTTTGCTGACGTCGGACGCAAGCCGTTGTGGCCGTCACTCTCACCCACCCTCCCTGTTCCTCCCGCTCCTCAGGGGTACATCGCCTGTAACGAGCCTTCCCCGCAGTGACCGTGTGCAAAAGTCGCGAAGTGTACACCGAGCTTTAGCTGCACTAGACGATTCTTGTTCGTCAAACTACATCCGTATACTCCTCCCTCCACCTCGCACACATCGTCCGTTCTCGTTTCACAGGACCTCACGACTTTCGTAGCCTGCTGAGATGGACATTTGCACCTGACTAGAAGTAACTGCCATCGATAATAATGATTCCATTTATTATTTTTTTCTGCAAGCATCGTTGAGCAGCCATAGGTACATCGCGGCATATAGACAGGTGCATGAGCTTAGAACGTGAGAAGGAAGTAATATTTGAAGATATTTGTGCTATGTCAGCAGTTAAGACATCGCATAGATGATTTTTTTTTCTCTCTCTCACACACACGCACCCGCGCGCGCGAGAAGAAGAATAAAGACATAAAGCGAGAAACCAGATTGAAGGGGAGGTAGGGCAGGGGCATCCAAATGCATCTCCGGACACGAAAACGCCAAGCCCACTCTCGTGACATTTCACGACAATAAAGATGATGAATGATGTCGTGAACAAGGGTCTTTCGCTTGTATCGGTGTCCTGTGGCAACATCCAATAAGCATTTAGCAGTTCTCTTAGTGCCGTGCGCAAACCGGATAAGGGGGTCGAGCGTACGTGTGTACGTGTGTGGCTTAGCTTCTAACATTCTTTCACCGTGAGCGTCCTTTACGAGCTACCCGATTCCAACTCCATTGACAGAGAGATAGAGCGATTTGAATGAGACAGAAGTTCTCAGTCTGACAAAGTCGATTTCACAGTTGCCTGCCTTGCTGACGTAGTAATGTGAGATCGTGGGTAGGGGACACGAGGCAAAAGGATGAAAGCGACGGCTGCTTAATGGGTGAAAGAGTCCGGCATGTTCTGTTTGTGTTTGGCTCTTCCACGTTTGACTGAGGGCTGGAAGAAAGAGGACATTAGTCGGCTGTCATTACCGTCGACAACCTTCTTCCCGAGTGAAGGGAGCTGGACAGGAGGGGTGGAGCTGTTATAAAGAATAATGCTGCATTTACTCATTTGAACTGTATATGCACACGCTTGAAAAGCATGATTAATCAGCACAACGATAAGCCCAATATTAATAATTGTAGCTGCCATTAATAATTAACTGGTTGAAAACTATAATTAGCTAAGTTATTTCTATGCGTTGGCACCATATTTTTTATGAACTTAAATGATATATACGGACAGATTCCTCTTTGTGCAAGGAAAATCAGTTTCCGTTCTCTCTGTGTGTGTGTGTGTGTGTGTGGAGGGGTAAGGGCTCGTCGTAAAACAATAATATTTTTGGTTTCTTTATTATTATTTTTATTATCATTATCATTATTAATATATTTATTTATTTTAGGATTTGGCAAGCACGTCACGGTTAAAATTACAGGCAGCAGAAAAAACCTCGCTCTGCATATTTTTGTTTCTGAAAGGATTCGTTCCTTTAATCTAAATGTTTATTGTGCCAGCGCTTTGTTGCTATTTATTAACGCACATCTTGCAACAGTGGTAATTTTCCCACTTATAAGATTTTCTACACCAGCTGTTATTTCGGAATCAATGCCTTACTCTGCAACACGCATCTCTTACGCTGCTTTTCTCCGAGACTGGTTTACACTATAAAAAGTTGTTTTGATCGTCGCGATGACGCTCGCATGTTTCCATTGACTTCCATATCCAATTTCTTATCAATCATATCATGATGTAATGTTGAGATCTAGCTGATTGAGCACGGGTCATTTATATGAAATCCTGATACAAAATGTCGACTGCATACCATTGAACTTGCTTCCAGCACGAACTTCTCTCTTTGTGCCGTTCCTAAATTACGAGTTACGTCGCTCGGCATTTCCCATTGGCATTTACCGTTGCGACAGTTTATAACACAACAGCGATGTTTTCCACCCATTTCTTTACGTTCGTATGTCTCGGTAAAAGCAGCTAAGTGCCTAACCGATTGACCCCAACTTCCGCTTTAACCACCGACGAGCGTGGACTGCGCATGCGCTAAATAATTGACGAAATACCCTCGTTGATCTCGGTAGTGAGAGCTACATCCTATGCCTTCCGGCAACTTAAACGTCATCGTGTGCTGGACGAAAACCACGCAGGTAAGATGCAGCCCGACAGCACTAGGGGAGGGGGTGTGGGTGTAGTGCCGATACGAGCAGCACATTTCTGGGGGGGGAGGGTAAGGGGTGGAGGTTGAGGGACTTGCGCCTCTTAGCAACTCTTGTATTGGATTGTTGGTCTTTGACCTCACAGCGTTATCGAAGAGTAGCCAGACATTCGTGTCTTTGGTCAGGACTGGTATCGTTATCTTTGACACAGAGCAGCCTTTGTGTGTGTGTCTGCGAGTCTTGCTGACTGCCCGTCATTGAGCTACCTTCCTCGCGTCTTTGTCCAGTAATTCTCCCAGCGGGAGACCGCGCGGTTGCCACAAGCAACAAACAATAAGCTTCAATGAACTGTTTCGATTTGTCGATTGGTCCGATGCCTGTTTAATTCACCTCACAATATTTGTCTGACCACCGCACGAGGACAATGCAGATCGACTGTAGCTCAGAGACTAGTGCCTTAAGGAACGCTGTTCTGTCTACAGAACATTCAAACAGCTCCGCCATATTGTGCGATCTATAGAACACGTGGGCATTCACTTTCACGAATACCCGCTGGATCGACCCTGTAAAGAGCAAAGGTTGAAGACGAGATCCCGTCGAGAGATGAGGATAAACGGGGTGGGTAGGACATCGACGTTAATAAAAATAAATACAAATCTGCAGTGAGTAATCTTCAGTCTTAGTACTTAAGTTGGCGGCGAGATGACTTTGGTGGCAGATTGTAAATAATATGGGTTGCATACTAGGTTGCTGAGGCTGTAAGGTTATCTTTAGGTAACAAAATTTTAAGGCATTCTTCAAGCGACATGTGAATGATCAAACGATGGAGGATGACGAAAAAGCTCCAAGCACTATGAAAATCAACAACAAGAGTGTATTATGGCTTAACACGTTATTTTCCAAAAGACTGTACATTTTTCGAAGTGTACAGCTTGATATGGCCAGCATTGCTAAGAAAAATGGCTTATGTTTTTCAGTTCTTTTGAATGTAAAACCTTAACTTGCCACACGCGTACATAGATTCAGAGCGGCCTGGAGCAAGATAAGCGCTGTGTACAAACTTTTCCCGATCGCCTCCTGCCATCAGGACCTCGTAGCGTTTGGTAAGTTTTCAGTGAAATGTCATACGCTTGGCACCGAGTTTTCCCTCCCTCGTTATTCTGTCATTGAGGAGAAGAGACGTGGAAAGAGCAGGTGTAGACAACTTGGCCTCGCTTTCGCCTGATGAGGCAGCGCACTTGCCAAGCGTTACAGCTGGAGCACAGTGGGTGAGCAGCCAGGATAACATCTACCACCTTCCGGATAGTACAAGCTGCCAGAGTACCCTCCTTCACCTTGCCTGGTAGTACGTCACAAACTAGGCAAGGATTTGACATAGTGGCGTACAGTGACGTACCTTTCAATGTTGATAACAGTTAAGTGTGCAGTGAGCACATTGTGTACATATGTGTGCATAGTGTAATATATATATATATATATATATTGTGTACATATTGTGTTGATTGCGTCTCGGGATCACAAGCGCACACAAAAGTAGGATGTTGTTAGCAAAAATTAAAATTTGCTTGTTTGTTTGTTTGTTGTTTTCGAATGTGATATCTGTGGGTAGGTGGTCGGTTAGGGGTTTGCATGTCTGCTAGACAAGAACCTTACCGAAATCCCCCGAACTTTATTTGCACGATGCCATAGAGGAGTATCTACCACACACGATCGCAAATGACCTTTTCGATTTTATTGTTTTCTTTAACGACCCGTGGATTATTTAAAAAAAGGCAGGTGGTTTATTCATATGTGGTTAATTAACACTTGGTTTATTAATACATGGCACGAGTGGCAGAATGTACGCATGCGGAATGACCTCCTCTTACACGTCAATACCCAACGCCACAAATATGGAATTACCTTTTTCAGACAGACAGACAGACAGACAGACAGACAGACAGACAGAACCGTACAGTCACCTGTGTAAACTGCGTCTTTCTGTCTGTCTGTCTGTTTGTCTCAAAACCCCTATTATTCTCTAACCCCCCCCCCCTCCTCTGGATCGTGTAAACTGACTGCGTCCATCCCTCGAGAAAACCGCACAAACAATAACACGTACCTTAAGAACAAGCTATCAACACTGAAAAACTGTGAATTTCTAAAAAAATATAATTTTTTTAAAGCAAGGGTCTCTTCGTAGCAAAATTCGAGAGAATGTGTAACAAATGTTGCCCGTGTGCCCCAGCTGCCAGTCATTTTACGTTGGCCTGACGAGTAGGAAAGTGAGAGACGAGAAAGTGAAAGACAAGGGGAGATTAGTTGTAACCCTCGGGTTATCAGCCTTCAAGTCGCTCTCAAATAGCCCCCCTCACTGTCTCGCATTATATTGCTTTGAAAATGGCCTGGCTTCTTATTCTCTTCTGTAGGACTGGCTTCGTTTAAATCATCGCTCAGATACACCAAGGGTCTTTTGTGTAAATTTTGTTATTCAACACAGATCAAGAACACATACATCCTACTATTGTGTGTGTGTGTGTGTGTGTGTGTGTGTGTGTGTGTGTGTGTGTGTGTGTGTGTGTGTGTGTGTGAACACTTTTGAAGCCAGAGAGGAGCGCTGTAATGATGAGGAGGTGGCCCTAGACACATCTTGACTTGTCTACCTGTGGTGGACAATAGACCTTACTCACGCACGGCTCTTCCGGCTCTCTGAAACGAGTCATCATAGGCCTCGTGGTTACGAGGAAGAATGTCAGAGAGATTTAAATCGCACAGGCACCTTTGTGTACAGTTCTGTACAACGACGTGGGGCCAAGATTATCGTTTCTTTTGTCTGCAAGTGATAGAAAACTTTGAAAGTTTCCATTCTGAGCAAACGTGGGGAGACGAAGACATAAACTTTCAGTGTAGGTGATGGGTATATCTCAGACCTATTTTGCTTTTAAGCTATGTCAGTTAACAATAACTAAAATGACATATATATATATATATACAAGTCTAGTTGACCAAGACTGCAAGAATTAAATTTAAAGTTTAGATGAAGTTTACAAAACTATTTGATAAATCTATGCTCTCCTTGTAAGACAGTAATGTAGGCCTAAGTGTGTCAACCTTTTTTTCAAGTATTTATTTTAAATGTACACACCAATACACTCCAGCTTCCAACTTATTTTCACACTTATTTTTATGTTCGAAGTTTAACAATATTTCTCTTACAATTATAATTTGCTGGAATTTATTATCAAAGCTAATCGGATAAGTATGATTGGATGGTAGTTATAAACTAGTGGTAATATCTTTTTACGTCTTTCAACATAGGAGTTTATGAATATATGAGGTCTAAATGTTTCTAATCTACATTTGCATATGTTAAATTTTGCCACAACAGTTAACAATTACATGATAGTTAATTTCAGGTATGTACAAACCATACAATAAATTCACTCAAGGCAAAATAATATGCAAGAGATGTTTACTCACTGCAATATTTACATATGAATAAAAACTTAAAAAGGGTTGTGAAACACAAATGCAAGAGATATGTAAACAAAATTCAAAGTATTCCCATGAGGTAAAACAAATAATACAAGCTGCTCTGCAGAAGTGCGAGAAATATGAATGTACGCCCTGAATAAAATATACATAAGTATATGAGGCAAAATAAAGTATTCAAGTCAGTGAAGGAATCTATATCCTACATGTTAAAATGCATGGAGAAAATAACAATAACTCCCGTCTCGTGGACAATCTATTGTTTCAACCATTTACACATATACACATTTACATTGATAAAAAAATGATTAATACGAACACATTACAACCCCCACCCCCAAAAAAACCGTCCACTGTCATTATGCGGTAAAACACAAACATAGTATCATACACTTGCATGGAAGCAAAATCCGGTTTCAGTCTAGTGATTTCTTTTAAAGTCGTAGTTCTTCTTTAATCGTAGATGTGGTAAAGGAAGTGATCTCCAAATCCAGTATTACGGATTTTTTTATATGTATGTCAGTGCCATTTTGTTTGTGTAACTACATCAGCCCACAAGGCCTCGCTCTGGTTTGAAGATGGTACTTACGGGAATAAGGTCCACGAGTATGGTGCGTCATGAGGGGAACTTTCTACAGAATGCATTCTCTAGCTAGAGAGAGAAAATTAGAGAAAATTCCCCTCTTGGCCCCCCATACACGAGAAGGTGTCGAGTTCACTCTTTGTCCTTAACGTCAAATATTTTTTAGCTGGAAACCCGAGAAATTAGTTAACATTTTCATACCCTCCCCAACGCTTTCATGTTTTTGCCAGACTTATCCAAACAATTTTCCACAAATTTTAAACCATAGCGCAAAAAGACTCTCTTGTTAAACTCGCCGTTTAGGCAGAAAGTGTAGACCCAGACACAAAGAGAATCAATTAACCGGAATTTAGAGGAAGCAGCTACAGCGCTGAGCGATAATTCGCTTCTAAATGGTGATCCTTTGGTTTTATATGAGCGCCATTGTGAGGCACTACAACAAGTGGCTTACAGGCAAACTATTGAGAATTTGTGGTTGAGTTACAGAGACAGCATCTACCTCCAAGAGCATCTCGAGTGTTACTGTACTACCTTCATGTTCGCTCACACATTAAATTGTTTACTTGCTTTTCTCTAAATTCTGTCTTTCAGTGAACATACTGCCAGCTCCTTCCCCAGCAGAACGAAACTCCACAATAATTGGTTCCTCATCTGTACGTGGCTCTGCAGGTAGCGCTACTATTAAGCGAAGGATTTCTTTTCATTATGTCATGTTGTGGGTAACCATGCAAGGCTTATGTTCTTTACTATTTTGTTGTTGTTATTTGTTTCTCTCAGTAGACCAGAACGAATCGGTAAGACAGGCTTAACATCTGCACGAGGCTACTCTAATGTGTGCTGCTTCATTAGAAAGAGAGAGAGAGAAATAAGACGATTAGTGGTGAGCATATGATCATCAGACGTCAGAGCTGACTGTCGCCACAAACCCAGACACCGGCGTTGAACAACGTCAGCTCACAAACCCGGAAACTTCGTCAAGAGGCTGATGAAAAGAGAGAAGAAAGACAAGGACCCGAGAAACTAAAGAGCAGAGGGATCATAGAGACATCAATAGAGAACTTCCCCATAGCGAGATCACCGTGAAATTTCCTACAGTGTGATCCCCCGAAACTCTCTCACAACGAGGCTACGGGAAATTCCCTTACGTCTGGCCTGTGAATGCGAGGGTGACGTGACGAAGACGGCTTGGATTAGACAAGTGAGGGCAAGAAACATTATTTTAGACATTTTTTGGTTGTTCTAGTCACAAACCAGATCTCTTTAAATACTCCGGTCCCACGGCCAGCAACCTGTTCGTGGAAAAAGGTCGGGTTATCAGCATTTAGAACTCTCAAGGGAGTGCGGAAAAAGAAGGTTTCTCATGGCAAAGGGGCTAAATTAGAAATGTTTGTGACAACAAGAGGGCACGGGCAGTCTACGCCTCCATCTCTTCATTCATTTGACTGCACAATAGACCACACTATGCCATCGCGCCCTTACTAGTCTTTGAATAAGGAGGGAAACACGCAGGAAAGAAATCTTTTTCATCTTACCACTTGGTTACAAACCAGAGGCCAGTATCCACCCCGACAAAATATCCTACAACATTGCAGATTGCGGTTACTTTCCACGCAAATTCTTTCTCGCGTTTTGGGAAACTCGCGAGATAAAACGAGATGTCTGTCTCGATATTTCCCAGACTACAATCAGCCAGTCTTCGGCGCAGCTGATGCAAACAGACTCAATGTTGGCCAAAACTGACTGAGGTGAATAATAGAATTGTATTCCAGTTCTACATTTACTTCGATTTTTTTTATCTTGTAATTTGACACAAAAGTGTGGTTCAGTTCTTATTTCTGTATGCTGCTTTCCACAAACTAATGTACAAAAGACAGAAAGAATGCAATTAATACACTTTCACGAGGAAAACACAGACATAGTACTTCATGCTGAAAGGGAAAACATGAATCGGAAAGTGTATCGTTATGGACTAAACTTGTTTCTGCTGAAAGTGTTCCTGAGGATCAAGCTACAAGGATTTTAGAGGGCGCTGGGTATAGAAGTTATAAACTTGCAGAAAGCTGTGTTAGAGTCTTAGAGTGTTTGCTCATTAAGCAAACTAGCCATAAAATTGTGATCACATCTCTATTTTCTTCTCTACCCTGCACTCTCCGTTGATGATGAAAATGTTAATGGCGAAGTTAAATACAGCTAAGAGAAAATATTGAATTGTGCAGCAAGTATAAGTATTACATCTCTGCTGGCTATCAACACTTCACCTACAGAGATTCGCTACAGGGCGCATGTCACACACGAGACTACGGTCATGCAAAAATAAGCACTTTTTAAATTTAATTTGTGTGTGTGTGTGTGTGTGTGTGTCCTTCGCATTCTCTCCCAATTTTTTTTTTTAGTTGCAACCCAATCATTTATCCTTTCCTGACTTTTCTCACCAAGTTTTTTCCTTCTTATCACCTAGGGTTCTCAATCTTTCTCGCTCTCCTGCTCTATTTTTCTCCCAGTCTTTTTATTTCTTAACCCCTTCTTTCTCTCTCTCCCTCTCTTTCTCTCAATCGTTCACACACACACACACACACACACACACACACACACACACACACACACACATAGCGCTTTGATGTATCAGAGAATAATCCCCGTCAAAAATCAAGCATCACACATCTACCCTAAAAGCACTGGCCCCTTCGAGCCAAAATTCAGTCGACAAGAAAACGTTCTGTGGCCCCTGCGCACTCGAGATGCGCAAACGACTTGTTGGCGTAAAGATGGCGCAGGCTGCACAAACGCTGCTTCAAGTGGCGGCAGCTGCTGCGTTTCTTCACCTCTTCCTCCTCACAACCGTTTTTATTGCGTCATTGGAGAAAGGAAGAAGGGGGGCACGTCGACAGAGAGTGAGAGAGGTGGAGCGGTGAGGAAGGAAGGGGGGGTGGGGATTGAAGATGCCATATTAATCTTGGGGATTGGTTACAATGCCAGATATTGGAGACTTTTAGCCGGCTCATCTTTTCATTCCCCGCCGTACTTTTTAAAAACATGGAATTTGTTTCTTATCTCGGTGTTCTCGCGGTAGGAGGTCCATTTTCCCAGACTCGGCTATAAATACACAATTTCATAGTTAACGCCAGTGTTAGCCCGCTTTCTTATGTGCTCATTACGCGGCACCTGGTCTCTTAGTGTTTTTAACCCGCGCGAGATTATGTAATGTAGAGAGTGGGACGATTAGAGATCACGTGACGGAGAAATAATGTGTGCTTTTTATGGTAAGTACATTTAGCCTCTTTTAGCAACTGATAGAGAGAGAGAGAGAGAGAAAGAGCTGAGAGTGAGCGAAAGAAATAAGAGAGAGAGAGAGGCATAGAGAGATGAAAGTGAGAGAGAGAAAGAGAGTGAGACAGAGAGATGAAAGGGAAAGAAAGAGATGAAAGAAGGAGGGAGAGGATAAGAGAATGACTTTTACTGCGGGATTTGCCAGTCAGCCGATGTTTTTCCGTTCATGTTCTTCAGAAACCGGTGGGACCGATGTCTGTGTCCACGTCATATCAATCAGAGGTCCGTGGAACTAATACCACTGTTCGTATAAACAGTCCATTAACTTACGCCATGTTCGCCAGACTCAGTCGATCAATACCTGTATTAGAATTCTGTTTAACAGATGAACTAGAAGTCGAACACGTCTCCTAACAGAATGTCGGGCAAACTCTCAACTCCACCCCGCCTTCAATAGGTACGGCTCCCCGAGGGCTCAGTGGTACATCTTTGACTCCCACCTACACCCTTGCTCGATTAGAGGTGTGCAGGTGGTGCAATGTTAATGGCCTTCACAGATGAGAGCTAATGACAAAGTTGGCTGGCTAACAAAATAAGCAGCTTTGAACTTAAGTGATGCATGTTACCCTGCACTTGACTTCGCGTACTGCGGGAAAACGTGCTTCCGAACGGTTGTCAAAGAGTTATTCCGTTTGGGACATCTGTGAATGCACCTTGCAGGTCATCGCAGGGCGGTTTCTGGAAGTTTCTGTTAAGCAAACAGTGGGCGAGGGTTCGCTTCACTTGGTCATGTTCGAAGTGACAATCGCATTTAGCTTCACCAAGTTCGCTCTGACGGACCAAACCGTTTTCGAGTATAAATGTTGGGTTCTCGTATTTGTTCATTTTGCCGAGCTGTGCTTGTCAGAGGATAGATAGGCCGAACCGTAGGCGTTTAGAAAAGCCCTTTATACCCGAAAGACCACGCCTACGTCAGAGAAATAAGCGATTGCAGGAAAACAAAACAACAGCAAAACTGGAGGGAACTGTTGGAAGATTTAGATTTGACAGTCCAAGTGCATGGAATCGACGGCACGAGTGATTTTCTTGGATCCCGACTTGGAACTCTTAAAGCAGATCGTGTTTACCAGAAAATGAACCTACAACTGGAAAGGTGCCTGCACTTTTACCGGTGATGTCCGCGCCAAGTTTGCTGGAAGAACGTGCTGGGCCATTCCTGCGCGTGCGTACATAGTCAGGCCACGTTCCAAGAAAATGAATCGTGAAAGTTGTCAGTGAAGACAGCCCACTGTGGCCTAACGTGTCAGTCAAATGCACATCTTTGTGATTAAATCACTGGCATCAATTCCAATGTGTTATTTTTGTCTGCCTCTGTCTTTTTTTTTTACTTTTAAAATAAAAGTATAGACGATTTCGCTAGGACTGCAGGTAAAGCTACACAGAGAGGCCCTGCAGGAATGCTCCTTTGAAGACGAGGAACAGTGACAAAAGCGAAGACCTGCGCTATCAGGTGCCGAGGGAAAGGTGGGCTTGCTAAAAGTGCCTGGGAAGGGTCGTGCCGGCATATCTTTGATCTATCGTGCAGTACATCACTGTATCGCGTTAATCGGAAAGGCATCGGCAGAGGTTTCTTTTCACTCGGTGCCTTGTAGGCCAGGGCCTCTGCTTCTCCAGCACACCAAGATCCCCTGGGCTGATGGCGCAGCCCGCGGGACCCGCTCGTGAAGCTTGGCTGGGAATCATCTTGTCTGGGGCCCCGCGAGCGGCCCCACCCCCACCCCCTACCCCCGAATAGGACCCACGCAGCGAGTCTTGTCTTCCCCTTGTCGGGTGGCCGCTCTCCGCCCGCTTATCTCTGTCGCTCACCTGTCATAAACTCCATGATGTTGTTTGGCGTCTTCAGCATTGTTCCCCTTGTCTGCATCTCACCCGTCAGGTTTGTTTTCACCTTTTTCTTCGCTCAAATAGCTCGAAGAGGGTACAGTGAATGTAGGTAAGGGAATGAAGAGAGTGGGTCAAAAAGAAAAGGCGGTTGCCGCACGCTGTAGAAGACCGATATACTAGTGGCTTGTGGTTCAAGACGGTGCCCACACACAAAAAAAACAAAAAAACAAAAAAAAAACGGGAGATGAGTGTAAATAGTCAACAGGCTGATTACAGGGGTAGCCAATAATATACGCTCTCGTTTCCAAAGAATGGGGTCGAGCGTCGAGTGGTGGCATATCTGCGTATGGAGGATAATGCAAAAAATATGTCGAAAGCATAAACAAACATGAACCCGCAGGATGGATAGGAGAGTGAACAGACAGACAGACAGACAGACAGACAGACAGACAGACAGACAGACAGGACGGATAAGAGGAAATAAAGAAGCATGGAAGAGAAAAGAGAAGAAGGAATCAAATAATATTCCCTTAAGAAGCATTTCAACAGCGGAGTAAATCAAAAACAAAACTGTGAGACTGTTAATGGAAAGGAAGAAAATACTAACGACAGGGGCCGAGGGCTCTCCTAAAAGTTCCTGCGGATATGGGAACGGTGTCTGTCCATAAAATTCCTGCCGACACTGGCGACACAGGGCAATTGCTCTCCTGCAAGTGAAACCTCGCAGCACCCGTGGAGTCGTTTGTATGTCTGTACATTTAAGTCTGCGCATAGTTGAGCCGGCCTTTTTGTTTGTCACATAAGACAATACAGTCGAAAAGTCATTTATAAGAAGTTAAACTTGTTGCTTGCCACGCTTCTTGGTTAAAAGAATAAAACGTTGCCGACCACGACAGTGATTCACAAGCAACTCCTTTCGATGTGTTTGTTTAAACACTCTCCTCCACCTTCCTCCATGCCTGCTCTCTCTCTCACTTTCTCTCTCTCTCACACACACACACACACACGCACACACACACACGCACGCACACACACACACACACACACACACACACACACACACACACACACACACACACACACACAAACTGTTTTTCTTCACTTTGGCATGTGTTGTGTGAACCTATTTGAGAGGACTGCCAGAGCAAGTTGTACATGCATCTTCAGCACCACTCGGTAAAAGCGGGCTGGCTGTGTAGCTCCCATCTGATACCATGGTCTGTTTTTATGAGAAGAATGCTCAGCAAAACAACATGCAACACGTGGAAGGATGGGCATGCTCCCATCTGACCTGTCAGTCTTCTAATAGCTCATAGCGAGCTGGATCTGGTGCCGGGGCAAGGATGGAGGGGTGGGGGGATGATCCGTGAGGGGAAATGCCAGCGTTGCACTTCGGTGACGTAGTTTCAGGTAGTTTCTGCACAAATGATAAAGTAGATGAAGGAAGTCAACTGAAAACACTGGGAGCCAGGAGATTCATCACACAGCCACCACACAGAGTAACCACAGAGGATGACCACATAAGCCTGTTTTACTTAGGTCCTTCGGTCACACACTTAGGCCTGTGGTGGCGTAACATGAGTATGATAATGATGGCGATCAAAAGTGCACGTCACACAGATAAAAAGAGTGACATACATACCAGGCACTCTCACACACTAACACGCGGACATATGCATGCGTGCGCATATAAACCGGCACAGAGACCTAAATACATACATACATCCACCCACATACACACAAACATACATAAACACACAGTGACACATGCACACACGTGCAAACTGCATTCATATGGTGCACCAGAACCACGACCACTAGCAGCAAGACCATTGAGAACAATATCAATCTCTAGCAATAAGTATCTAGGGTGGACCTAAAAAAAAAAAAGCCTTTTGTCTTCAGAACCGACTGCTCTTCTGGAAACTTCAGGTGCTGGAAACATAATCAGAAAAAGAGAAAAGCCACTCTCTCGCTGACATGATACCGACAGCTGGACAGCTGTGTCAGATCACTCAACTGACGGGACGTCACTCGCGCCTGGAATAGATGTTTACCCCAAGATTAACCGCAACAACTACTTTTACAAGCATGCACACATTGGACGTTCAAACGTCGCCGCATTCTTTACACACGTACGTGAGTGTGTGTGTGTGTGTGTGTGTGTGTGTGTGTGTGTGTGTGTGTTCTCTTACTTACGCACCAATAAAACAACTGAATGAATGCAAACGACATTGCGTCCTGTGCACTTGTACATAATACTCTTAGCAGTGAATCGACATTTCTCTCACTCACACACACATAAACGTACATAAAAAAACACACACACACACACACACACACACACACACACACACACACCGTATACAGACCGTGCAATAAGTTCTATATGAACTCCCCACCCCCTTGAGTTACCTACACCACCTGTAGTAGAAAGCGACGAAGCTACCTGACGTCACGCCTTAGTGCAGTACACAGCCACACGGTAGGCGCAGGCAGCACGGCTGCAGCAGGCGTCACGTGACTAGGAGTGCGTGACGTTGCAAGTGCACGTACAGCAGGTCCCCTACATTTGGTGCCACGTGACCGCGTACACAATGTACGAGCACGTCCGGTTTCACGCTGCTAAAAATAAAACACCCCATACTCTGTACAGGGTACAAACTACGTCAGACATGCTAGATGCAGCAAGCATCATGGAGGATGTGGACGATACAGCAGGCGTACGGCAAACCTCCAACCCAGTGCTGCGCTGTACCCGCCGTGCACCCAGGATGTACGCAGCCGCCGCAGCAGGTCTTACCGCCAGGTATGAGACTCAGGTGTGGCCAGGTAATGACAGTGATGACGTAGCGGGCTTCAGGTGGTGTGAGCATTTCATCTGACAGTGTGCCAGCGCTCTTGCCCTCCTCCCGTCCAGGTGTCTTTCTTTCTACCTTGGCCACTGTCTGTGCGTGCGTGCGTATGTGTGTGTGTGTGTTTTCGTGTGTACATGTGTATGAGAGGGAGTGTAATTGTGTAGATGTTTATGTGTGAGAAGGAGTGTTTATGTGTGTAGATGAGTATGTGCGTGCGTGCGTGTGTGTAAGAAAGAGAGAGCCAGATTGCACAAGCGTGTGAGTTCGTGCTCCAGTGCGCATGCCTGTATATATCACATCAACTTTCGAAATGCAATTTCTACCAGTCCGGTTTTCCGTAACATACATACCTTAATTATCCCCCCTCCCATCTTTTTGTTTTTGCACAAACGGGAATACCATTTCCAGCGCCAAGTTACTCTTGCCAGAAAGGCTTGTGTTGTCAGAAACTTTCCTTTACTTGAGCATTGCTGTATACCCGAGCCCTGTGTGTGTATTACATACAGCCCACGACTTCCAGTGAGCAAACATGTTCTGACCTTTCAGAAAGTCCTTATTCAGACAAGTAAAATTAGCAGTAAAGAAATACCAACCAAATAATGCCACGCAATGGGGAAAACCCAACAGCACTGCTATCTCTTGCACAATTTAGCCCCGAGACGTGCCTTAGCTACAGCCAGCGAGCAAACCTGCCCACAACCCCGGAGCCATCGCGGCTCCAGCGGCGCGTGTTACACTTGCAGGCTGCGGCAGGTACCTGGATGTTTTGAAGCTGTGCAAACCCATTACGTAAGTTGTTGCCCTCATTTCACATCTGGCAGCGCGGGCAAGTCTTTCGTGGACTCGAGATGCCATGTTTCAAAAACCAGGGTCAGCAGTTCTTCATGTTTTCATTTAATTTAAGAAACAACTACCTATTGTGACCCTTCGAATGTAGTTAACACCTCGTAAACAACAACAACAACAACAACAACACTACTCCCTGCTCTTCCCTTGGACTGTGGACTCCAGTGTTGGTTGCAGAGGCTCCGGGAGTTTTCATTTCCAAACGGTTTTTGTTAGCCCGGCTGCTGCAGCAGGTGCAGTGTTGTGCTGCGGTCTGGAGGTTGGTGAGGGTGATGCAGGAGGAGCTTGCGGCGTCATCTGTGCTTCATTGGCTCTCGCCAGCATCTGCTGGGTCGCAGCAAAGAAAAGCGAGGCCAGGTTTGCGTCGACGGCTGAGCTGTCCTTAAGGCAGTTGTAGATCTTTGCACGTGTATACCCGTTTTGTTTTCTGACACTAGGGTTCTGTAGACGTTATTCGCATGCTGACGCACAAATGTGAAGAAAAAATGTCAAGAAATTTGTAAGAGGGTTAAGTATAGATACAACTCAGCTTGGGGTGGGGGGATGTAAATTCATTTGTACCTGTGCACGTGAACTAGTGCGCATGTGGGTGTGAGAGGGAAGGAAAAGAGAGAGTTTCATGAAATATTATGCAAGTATGCGCGAGTTAAAGTTCTGTCTGTCCAAGCATCAAAATTAGCCTGGATGAAAATTTTCACGGAGAAATATTGCGTGTGTCCTGTACGATATCCTTCAAACCAACCAACCAACCAACCAACCAACCAACCAACCAACCAACCAACCAACCAACCAACCAACCAACCAACCAACCAACCAACCAACCAACCAACCAACCAACCAACCAACCAACCAACCAACCAACCAACCAACCAACCAATAAAGAAACAAACAAAATAAACCCAAACCAAACCAAACCAAACCAAACCAAATAAAAACAAACAATATTTGATACAGATTTTCAGTTTTCCAATAGACATTCCAACTATGAATTCTCATCTTTCATGGGGACTTAAGGAAGGTTCTACCTCTAGCAGCAGCCTGTACGGCCAGGCCCTTGGTTGTCGGAATGCCACTGCATCACAATCCGCATCATGAATGAAATCAGTGCGTGCACACCGCAAACCTCGTGCAGGCCGGGCGCGCGGACACGCACTAAGCAGTTGCAGCTCAGTAGATGTTGCCAGCGACTCCCCCGGACTGTCTCACCTCCAGGGGTCACCTCGCCTACGCCGTGCCCATTGTGTTCAGTACCGTGCAAAAGGTGGGTGCGCGTGGGACGGGGGAGTCTTTGGTGCACGTGAGCTCATGAAGATGAGAGTAGGAGGGTGGGTGGGGTTGCAGTGTGCGGGATGTGTGTCATGCGCGACTGCATACATATGAAAACTTTTAATACTCGGGCGTTTTCCCCCATCCTCCTTGTTCTAGTTATTTTGACCCCCTACTTCCTCCCTTTCACCGCAACGACAACATCCAGCTGCACCTCGCCTCCTTCCTCCACCTTCCCCAGCCCTACTACCTCCGCAGGCTTTGTCCCTCCATCCCGCGGGTTATTGCTGGGACATAATTGTCAAGGGCGGCAACATATTCAGGCTCTGTTGTTGTAGACCTCTGGTATGACAAAACTATTATATAGCTCTACAACAGCAACAGCAACCACGCGAGTAACAGTGCTCGTCATACTAATAGCAGTAATCATACTAACAGTGTTAGTCATAGTAACAATAAGAGTACTAGTCATAGTAATTTTTGTTAATGATGTGACAAGAGTTCAAATAAGCAAACAGAACAATTAAAGTTCTGACATTGTGTTCCTGTCGAACTAATAGTGCCACGGTAATAAAGACGTTTAAATGTCTGCAATGTTTATTTATTGCTTGTTTTTTAAAAGTTTAAAAAATTGAACACCACGTGAAATAAAATGAATGAAGAATAAAAAGATAGAGAAAGGACGAGAGAGAGAGGAGGAGGAAGAAAGAGACTGTAGTGACGGTGGCGCCATCAGGGAATGCAAACCTCCGCACACCGAGACGAGAGCACTTGAGGCACTAATGACAGTGCTTCATTTCTCCTTCCTCGCTCCTTCCTGGCTTCTTGTGGTTGAAGAGTTACCTACAGCGCTACGATATAGGGGGGGGGAAAGAAAGATCCCCCCCTTACCGATACTGTGACAGTTAAGCCGTGAGGTGAGCTCACCACTATCAGGTGCGCGCTATGGACAAAAACAAACCAGGAAATAGTGCACACAATGTTAGCAACGAGGTTTGAGCGACAACAGCTGCAGTTTGTTGATGACCTTCTCTTGATGTCAAGTACTACGTCCCATATTCTTACTGAAGGTTTTTCTTTTTTTGCATTGCGCGAGGGCAGTGGGTGGGGATATTGCATCAGTCTGACCTGTGTAGTTGAGGATAACAAGATTGCGTCTTTCTGTAAAGTGAAAATCAAATCGAAAAGTAAAACGTTAGTGAGGCAACTCTTCATTTTGCTTCCAGCTCCCCAAAATAAAAGTGCTTTTCCAAGAAGCATGAAAGTCTAACGAGCGCTAGAAACTGACTTTATATCGTACTATCTGCAACAACTCATCCACAGTAAAAATTCAACTTGAATTAATTTTTAATCAATTAATTAATTAAGTACATTTCTATAGCGCATTGTCCTACCATCAAACGCTAGCTCAAACCGCTTTAGAGAGAAAAATATAAACACACAGACATAAGAATAATGATGGTCTCAAAACACAAGAAAAATTCATTGTGTTTTTCAAGATGAATGCCATCTGAGGTGACCTCGCCGCCATCCGGCAAATGTTACAGAGAAGAGTGAAGCAGGCTGTTGCAGAAGTTTGTACAGATGTTCAAGCGACAACAGCTTTGGTCTGTTTGTCTTCGCAGAAAAAAATCCTAAAGGGATCATTTATAGATTAAAATAAAGTGTCATTAAGGAAATTATAATTACTCAACATTCTATAAGCATAATAGTTGTATGAATATGAAAATAATTTTGCCAGAGTGTAGTTGATATTTCCTGCAGCTTGAGTGTACTCGTGTACTCTCTCTAAATCCTATTGTACAGACGCAAAATATAGTTCACTCTGTACCTGCCCTACACATGCTCCCCATGTTCGCAATAAAGGTGTCCAGGTGTTAAGACGATGGGAAGGTTGGACCCAACGAAAAAATGTCTTAGACCCCTTCGCTGCCTCGATCAAAGACTAGCATCCACACCTGGACTACCTGTGCATGGCGCGCTGTCCTGCCAGACGGATCCTCATTACAAAGCCTCGGACCAGCACGGCCAGCGTGAAGGACACTCACATGTTTGTACTCAACGAGCCTCATGTTTCTCGTTTCTCTCTCTTTAAAAGACCCATAACTATGTGTTATCTCAAGAAGTCAGCAGGTCTAGGAACATGCCATCTGTGCAGATAACAGTAACCCCCCCTCTCTCTCTCATATGGTAACACCTATAAGGCGGCATGAAGCTCGCGGCACAACATTTCCCCCCCTCGTGAACAGCAAAGGAGAGCAGGTCCACACACTGCTGCTGATCTCAACAGCCTGCACTGTGGCAAACATGTCGTCTATGTTAACATCCTTCTGGTCACAGTGGAGTAGAGGGACACACTTTCATTCATTCATTCATTCGTTCTACCAGGAGTCGTCCTTTAGAATGTCGGACGCTAGACCTCTGAGACCTTGTACCATGCTGTAACGTATATTAACAGAAAATCTGCTCACCATACAGAAAAACTAATGAGGCAATGCAACTGCAGTATCGGCCTGACTTTCTTTACCTGACTTTGCATGCGACCACAAACCTACAACCGTTCAACGAGGTTTGTAAGCGAGGACTAATCTTGAAGCCGCACTCTGTCTTGAGAGACACCATCCACGCCAGACGCAAGCTCCTCCACTGACGAACAGTCGACGAAAGCTAGGCAAGGCGTTGAAATCAGCTTCGTGAGCATCTTTTGATGCAGTTTGTCTTAATGCACTCAGGATATTACACTACAGAGCTCCACTCAGAACATCACACCACAGAGCTTCACGCGTAACACTCTATTTGTTAAACATGTGCGAGTCTTTCATCTCCACTCCAGACGTTCGCAATGGATTGCCGGAAGGCATGGTAAAGGGCATTTAAGAAATTACTCGGCAGAAACGAAGTCTGATCCGAGCTCAAACTTATCAAACTTCATCACTCCTGACAGAAGAAATCCACAGCAACGCCTTACGAGCATAATGAGTTCATAAGGGTTTGACCAGAATCAGCAGAACGTGTGTGTGTGTGTGTGTGTGTGTGTGTGTGTGTGTGTGTGTGTGTGTCTAGAGGTATTAGCATGTTCAGACCAAAAGTTTCTTCCTTCGTCTTCTTAATTCTCATAGCGTGCAGTCTTGACATTATCTCAAAGGCCTCGCGGGAGTTCGAGGCGTCGTTTTATAAGACTATTAGGGAAGGGGGAGGGCGTGCTATCAGTTCTCAATGATTACAACTGATAACTGGAGTGCTTGCTGCTGAGGCTTCTACTGCCCTTGTTGATACGGCAGAGTCGGGATGCTGCACTGGCCGCCGGCCTAACTTCTCCGCAGTAAAATATTATGTGATATGAAGCGGATAATAAAAGATTGACGTCAAGCGGTAACTCGCAGAGATGGCACAGCCAATATACGGTGCACAGAAATTTTATGGTACATTCTTTCACGATGGCGTATTTGAGATTCTTTACCTCGCCGATGAGATCACACCAGTCTCCTGCGAAAGAACAGCAGGTTATAAGAGGAAGCACACAAAAGTCAAAGAAAGGCGAAAAAGAAAAAAGACAGGAGGAGAAAAAAGAGAGAGTGTGCGAGAGAAAGAGAGGAAAGATGGAGGCAAACGAAGCGGGATGGAGGACCTCAAGTAATTTTAAGTTTTCTGAAAACAAGGCATTCTTTGAATAGCAAAGATGCATTGATTACTTAACCACACACTACTTCCTTTCCCACCTTTAACGCGAAACTTTTCAAACACGGAAACTGTACCACTGCCCTCCCTTTGCCTCCCTGCTTCCCTCCCCTTCTGTTCTTCTGTCGC
Source organism: Marisa cornuarietis (assembly GCA_004794655.1). NCBI lineage: Eukaryota > Metazoa > Mollusca > Gastropoda > Architaenioglossa > Ampullariidae > Marisa > Marisa cornuarietis. Next base: position 7,984,821 of record SMMW01000001.1, read on the forward strand.
TCCTCTTCCTCTTCGCCTGTGCGCGCTCAGCTGCGGGTATAAATGGTGGAAACAAATTTTTTTTCACAATTCAAAATGCGCGCTGAGAGTCACAAGAAAAGGCGGTAAAAATGTTAATGCCTGTATTGTGTTTTTAATGGGTACAGTATGTGACCCGAAGCGACTCAAACCAAACTCTCGCACTGTGACAATGACTATGAGTGAGAGGAATATTCTGGTGGGTTGAGGGGAATCCATTGTAATTGACCAAAAGTAGCAGGCTTCAAGAGATAAATGAGCCCTAATAGGACTTTCTGTTGCCTGTCAGGCCACAATGTCACAATGTCACAGTGTCAAAATGTCACAATGTCACAGTGTCAAAATGTCATAATGTCACAGTCATGTCGTTTTCTTACAGCGACAAACGTCTACGTCATAAGTGGTGGAGTAGATCAGCTATGAGTTTGCTGCATTCGCAAGTTAGTGAAAGAACAAAATATTGGAAGGGAGGAAGAGGTCAGGAAGAAAGATTTACACAGCCAGTCCGTGAACACATTATTAGTGTTTGTGAGCACAGATAAATTTTTGTCTTGGACTGCCTTGGACGGACATAAAGTTTGATTTGATTTAATTTGATATCTAACAACTCAGTTATTGCTTGTCATGATGCAGCCAGTCCATGAACACACTATTATGTACAACAGATCACTGACTGGCTATCATGCCACAGACGTTAGGTCACTATTGACTTACGGAAACAGTTTTGGTTTCCTCCAATTTGTCAGAAGTCCTCCCACTCGCCTACACTGTGACTGGCCTGCAGTATTTATTCTCCTGCCATCTTGGCCACACGTCGATGTCATTGCACGTGCTTCCCGACCTCCCCTGAACTGTTTCTCTGACCCTGTTTCGTTCTGGTGTTTACATCGCTCTCCATTTTCTTTCTTCCTCACACAAACACACTCACCGTGAAGGAGTGGGCCAGGAGGGAAGGAAGGGACGGGAGGAGATGAGAAATGGGAAGAAAGAACCTCCCTGTGACATAACTCCAAAAGGAGCTGAAAGCTAAAACACATTAGCAGTAGAGGAAACGGTGTCACCAGTTCTTTAAAAAAAAAAAGAAAAAAAGAAGAAAAAAACGCAGAAAGTGTTCTGTTCTGCACCTGCCACAGCGAGCCCCCTACCCCACCCAACCCCAAGTCTACTCCCTCCATCGGGTATCTCTGATCTTGCAGAATGGAATTAAATACTCAACAACAGCTTCCGCATTTCTTTAAATTTTTTTTTTTGGAAGCTTCTGTTGAATTTCCCGTTATAAACTATCAATAGTTGCACTATCGTATGGTGATTAAGATGAGTAGGATGTAGCTACTGTCTTTAAAATGCAGTCCTATTCTGTTGTAAGTTTACTAGCCTTTATGTATGACGGTGTCCTATGTTGAATTGGTGGAAGAACTATTCTGAACGACCAAATGTCTATTTCACTGAAAGCAATTCAATGAAGTAAGAAAAACAGCAAATATTGAAAAACAAGAATGGAACCTCATCGCCACTTCCAAAACAAGTAAATAAGCATCATCATCATCATCATCATCATCATCATCATCATCATCATCATCATCATCATCATCATCATCATCATCAGCAGCAGCAGCAGCAGCAGCAGCAGCAGCAGCAGCAGCATTCTTTTATTCAGCACCAACCGTCATCGTCATCCTTTGTTCAGCACAAACCACCATATCATTAATTTACCACAAACTGTGAACTAACGAGTAGAGCTGCTTACGAAATAACGTGTATAGCCAACATTGCTTAGTATTGTTGTGACATTGCTATGTGCTGTATTTCTTGGCTGCTTTGTGCGATCTTAGGAGAGTAGGGATAGGACGGTGATGATTGTTTTGTTTGCTGTTATCGTGTTGCTGGCAGTAATTAACGTCCAATTGAAAATGCCGGCAGCCTAAGAGACAGGCCATCTTGTATTGACAGCAAAGAATGCCTTACAAAAAAAGGAGATACTGATGAATGAACACAGAAGACAGAATGTATACGCAGAGAAGTTTTATTTTGGAACAAAAAAAAAGTGGAGAGAGGATTAGGAACAGTCGAGGTTACCAATTCCCTAAATAAGGCAACATTCTCTTCCTGAATTAAACTGGATTCGTAGGAATGCATGCATTATGCAGCGAACGAAGATTGCTTGTGATTAGCAAGGTGATTGTAATGAAATTTTAACAGGTGGACGCAAGACAGAACAAGCAGCTGCACTTAGTCGGAGGGGGGCAGCACGGCTGCCAAAGTCAGCCATTTGACATCTTCGATCACTCAAGCCAATCGATCCAAATCGGGAGAATCCAGTCCAATCGTCGAGGTGGACAGACACGGCGGCAAGTAAGCAGGACGCAACCCTTACCTCTCGGAGGTGAGGTAGAGATAGACACGACCCACGGCCTGGTCTACAAGAGTCATCACTGGTGGTCAGCCGAGAAAGTCATCGAGGGCAGCTGGTGTCCTCACTCCCTTAGTAGCCGAAAAGGCTACGGGGAGAAACTAAAGGACACCCCCCACCTTCCCCCCACCACACACAGAGCTGTATTCATCTCCTTTCTCCTAGCTATTGATAAGCAAGAGTTCTTACGATCTTTTAATTTATTGAAAGAAAACGGAGACAAGCAGTCTGGTGTTCACGCGTGTGAGTCAAACTCTTTTGATGAAGACAGCAATTGTCAATCTAGATGTTTCAAAACAGACATGTCTTTATCGTGAATATTTGGACAGTTTCAGGTGCTTTAATGAGAATAAGTTTATATAGGGCATCGTCAGCAAAAGGATACAGAAAAAGTCTCAAAGGTTGGCCACAAGCCCCATTCCATTATTTATTCTTAGGTATATTTCATGTCATTCCAACAAGGCGTAGGTGCACTCGGATTGTTTGATATTAAATTGCTAGAAACCGATAGTAAATCCCTGCCAGCGTTTTACTGGCTGACGTTGTAGCTGAAGCGTTGCAAGGGCACGTGCTTTTATTTGTCCCTCATGTCACCGACCATCAGTAGCTTGCTAGTTGACATCAGCCATGAGACCTGCTTTGTCCTGGACACTAGTCTACACAGAAAAGCCACAGAAGTGACTGCACAGGCAGTGAAATAGCGAGGTTACCGGACAACAAGAGAGTTGAAAGAGAGAATAAACGAAACGATTGAAACACAAGCTTTGTCATCCTTCTGGAACAATCAGCAGGAACTACAAGGTCACGGCTGCTGGATTTCGTGACGCGTTTTCTCCAGAACACGAGACTCCGCTCGGAGCAGCCTGGCAGCTGCTGATTCTGAAAACACACTAAAAATAACCTCTTATCACCTAAGTAATCATTTTACAAAGAAGCTCCTAGTATTCTCTCCTCAGTCGTGTACAGTTTCCTTCAAAGTGTCTTCTTGAGTGGTCCGGAAATATCGGCATCATTAAAAAAAAATTTCAAGCAGTGAAATGTTCTTTATGCTACTCCACCGCTGTTTACACACTGTTGTACATAATAAACTACGAGCAGTGTCATTCGTGTCTGGTTATTTCAGTCACAAAAGCTCACATTTGCTTTTTCGTTTTGTCCTGTAGCAGAGTTCTTAATGGCTTGACAGAAGGATTAATTTAAAGAAAGGAGGCGGCATGTTTGAACCTTTGTAATTCAGTCCCGTTGCTGTGCAGTTTTTGCTGACAGGTGGAAGAAATAAAGTGGCGACGGAGCGTTGAAGCTCTCGAAAGAGAGAAATGATGAGCAGTAACCAACGAGACTCACTTTTTTCTCTTTGACCGTTATGACTAGTCCGATGCATGACAGACGCGCAAGGGACCGCCATTTCTTGCAGAGGAAACTTTTCCCACTCTACCTTTTTTGTGTGGAAAACCCTCGCGTGCACAAAACACTCAAACCGTCTTGTGCGGTCTTGGGATGAAGCGAACCCAACAACAGTCTAGAGGCTGATGGGCTGTCATTCTTCGAGAAACGAAACCTCTAGAGCTCATCACGTGACAAGGTCTGTTCCACATTCATCTTCAAAAAAGAAAGTAAGAGAGGGAGAGAAAGAAGAAGGGGGCTGAAATTGTCCAAACTTCTTCTAGACCGTCTTTCTACCTGCTAATACAGGTTATGGCTGGTCTCTTAAAAACACCCTCTTGTTATAAGAGATATATCACACAGGAACTTGTTATTGATCTATAACAGAGAGTTCTGGACCTTGTTATCAGAAACTTATCACAGGCAGTGCCGGAACTTCCTATGTTATAAAATTAGCATTGCTTAAACAGTTACGAAGTTGCTGTCATTTCATATCCGCGATACAATGAAGATGATTAGTGTGACCCCACTAGAACTAGTAAGTAAATAGAATAGCACACACATCACACCCCAAGGACAGAATTAAAAACAGCAGAAAAGAAGCAAAAAAAAAAAAAAAAGGGAAATTAAACGATAACGAAAAAAGAAGAAAACAAAAATAAAAAATGGACAAATTAGACAAAAGCTTAACATTACAGGGCTAAAGTTTAAGTACTGATTGAAAAAGTTGATAATTGTGTGTTGACATGAATCTTTGTGCTGGAAGACGCCCCTCAAGAGGACTGAGCAGCTCAGCTCTGCTTCATCACCTGAGTCCCTTCGCACGACTGGCTTCTTGTGAATGTCAATTCTTTTTGTAAACAACAGACCGCTGTTCTTAAAAACACAGTAAAATGTTTGTGGGCTGATGACACGGAACACATTTCAGATTTCAAATATCAAAGTGCGAAATGATGTATTTTATTAATTCTGTAAAATTTAAAAGCTTTGTTCTTAAACGTTCTTGATGCAGACAACCATTCACAGCTTTTTCCTTGGTCCGGGGTTTGTTGTATACTCTCCAATCTTTTAAGTGCACACACACACACACACACACACACACACACACACACACACACACACACACACATGTGTGTGTGTGTGTGTACAATTTATTTGCATGCAACGTGTTTGCGTTTGCGTTTTCTCGGTATTGTATGCCAGCTATATTTGAATAATAAAATGATTTATTTATTTATGCCCTGAGTATTTTCTGTAATCTGTTAGAGATTACGCTATATAGTTCATCAATTTCTTTTTTATTGAGTAAACATCATTGGTATCAGATCCTTTTTCTCCCGAATTCCTTCATCTGATAAAAGTAATAATAACAATAATGAACTTGAGATACGTATCAATAATGGATATTATGTTTGCGCATTTTTCTGTCACTGGTTATTAAAGGAGCTGTTTTAAAATTGTTCTATAGAGACGTGTAATTGTAGTCCACGTGCTGATCGTTTATTATTATTATTATTTGTAATTTTTCACACAGTTTTGTGTCGATTCGTGGATACTTTGATGTTCTTGTGTGCACCTCTTGATTTTCCTTATCTGTCGTTGATATTTGTGATATGTTCACACGTGCTCAAGCATGACGATAAAAACATTACATTTACTGTACCCTTTTGCCTAAATCTGATGCATAATTCCTCTTATAAATTGTGTCTCTTGCTCGCCGTTGAATTAGTTTGAAATATTACAAATAATGCAAATCTACAGAAGCTGCAAGGACCAGCTAATGGCGACGACTTGAGTGAAAGTGAACAATGGGGAGTCAAGGACCTCCCTGTTTTTTATTTTTCCCTCAACCCCCTCCCTTCCCATGCGGAAGAAGACTACGGGCAGGTCGGGGTGAAGGTCGGAGAAACGTTAGGTTGCGGAGAGGGGTCAGGAGGATAAGGGTAGGGAGGGCTTCTCGCGTGCCGTCTCTGGCAAGACTGGCAAGGGCACGTCCAAGCTCTCTGCGGTTTGCACATCAAACACGGCGGCAGCGATAGGGATGTCGGAGCCTCGATGCTATCAGAAAAAAGGTTCCAATCGTCGTCCTCAGATGTGGCTGACGAAGCGATAAGGACTTTTGCAAGGTAACAGCCCTCCCCCCCCCCCGCGCGTGACCCCCACGCTCCGCTCCCGCTTGCGAGCCACATCTCGTACTTTAACGACAACGCGACTTAAATGAGACGAGCAGCAAGAGGTCGCTGGTGTCGCATGGAGCCCGGATCTAGCTATCGCCGAAAGAGCGGGCGACAACCTAGGCAGCCTGATAAGTGGGAATGTAATATACGCCTCCATTATAGTAGCGAGATGGGAACCACTTGTACACAGTAACTGTAGTCGACTAGTTTTCAACGCTACATTTAAATGTCTTCCGCTCCTATCGTATTAAGATTGCTGGTTAATGTACACTGACGGTAGGGGGTTGTCGACATTTAGTCTTCTGCAAAAATACGTAGGTAAAGGTGGTGTGCTAACAGCAGACACTAAAAGAAAAATTAGTTGTTGGCAGCGACAGCCACAAACTGTTGGAATGCGACTGTGAGGAAAAGACTTCTAGGTTTCAAACGATTCACAGGAACAAAGCGAATCTGGGATGCTGGCTAGTCAACAAAAACAGACTCCAGTCGTTAGTTTTTTATAATTAATATTTTGTGGAAAGTTAACCCGAAGGTTGTTCAAGTTTTAATTCTGACATCAGTCAATGCGGCAACTTACAACACAAGCGTTACATTCCTCGATACTTCTGATTTGCCAATATTTTGAAGGAGTTTTAAAGCAATTTCTTCCCGTTAGCAGTTCAAAACCATCGAATAGCTTCATGCACCGAAGTTCTGGATTCGACCAAGGAACAACATTTATGGATTTGACCTTTTGACACCAGGGAATGGCAAGCTCTTGTTTTCAAGGCGTGAGTCAAGAAGAACGGACAACAAGACGCCTTGGCAACCATCCACCTGAACAGTGTTTTCACAAGAGTGATCGCCTCAGACCAGGTCTGTGTTATCAAAGGCGCATCCAGCGATAGCTCGCCGGTAGAAGCTGGTAGGTGTTGAGATAACTTCTTCAGCAGGCCTGGTGCTCGCCTCTGACGTCAAAAGAACAATAGCTACCCGACAGCCACCCGACAACCAGCTGATGGGATTTCCGTGTCAGCGGCATTGTGAAATGGTCCACATGGACAGACAGCAAAACATTGGCGGCTACCACCACTACAAACACTTCATTTAATAGAGTTATCCCTGAACAGAGACACCTTACTGCTTGCACGCCGGCATGTTAAAGTCCGACTAAAGGATGTATCAGCACTAACCACCTACACAAGCCGTACCAGTTTCAGGAATTTGTCTTTATTCATCCCAGATGATCCACCGGTAGAAAATAAAATGGCTGCAATTCCGTTGTCCACACAAGCGTTGCCTTCACGCAGTCGCGCACATCATTTTAAGCCGCACCACAGCGACGGAGTTATTGTCGCGTTCTGACCACTGCCCACCTGCAGTGACGTCAGAGAGTGATCAGCAGCACTCTTTCACACACACACACACACACACACACACGCACGCACGCACGCACGCACGCACTGACTTCTGTTACAAAAGTTCTTTAATTGAAAAAATGAACGTCAGCTATGGTTGCAAATCCCACTTCAATGCATCAGAAACAAGGATGAGTCTAATTCTGGTGGGGTCAAGGAGAGACCAACAGATAAAACATGCAGTTTTCTTTCTGCCAGAGCCCAGTCATATCTAAGGCTGTGTAAACACGGACATGTTTGCTTCTGGTACAGACCGCACTCCGATCTCTCTCTCTCTCACACACACACACACACAGCTAGCATCATGTCTTAGTACCTCCACCCCCAACGTCACGTGAACTTTTTCCGTCACTTTTTGCAGTGTTACAATATTTTATTGGCTCAGTAAATCTCGTGTCAGAATAAAATTTAAACACAATGTCTTCTTGTGTTGAAGAAAATAGCGACACAGAGGAACATTCATAGACATTTGCCTCTAATCCTTCGGTAATTCTACTCTAAAGATCTACGTTGCTCAAGTAGCCCACTGCATGGCTGGGCATCCTTATCTTAACGGATGTTCTCAACTCCGGCAACCCCCCCCCCAACTTCACCCTCTCTCCCGCCCCTCACCTTCACAAGCGTCCGCTACGTCGTTCTTAACATCTTTCAAACCTTGTCTAAGCCTCAAGACACTTTGAGGGCAATTTTGTCATGGTCACTAAAACTTCGTGGTATCTTTGGTCAAGAAAACCTTTTCTTTATGAAACTATGAAGGAAACAGTGAGGGAAGAAAGAAACAGATGCGGAAACAAAGTGAACAGCTGTGATTGTATAATACCATAGATGTAATATCACAATTGTAGTGTAATAACACAGTCGCAGAGTTGATGACTTGCAGGGTCACGTCAGTCGGCTTAGCACCTGACAGTCACCTGAACAAGGCTAGTAGGTAGTCAGTCGTGACCATCACAGGACGGAACAAACAATCAGAGAGTTTCCTATCAAACGGCAATGTAATTCTCTGTGTTTTTAAGTCTGTGTGTCTGTGTGTAAATACGTGTATACTTTTGAGGTGTGGACCGTTAGGTAGAGACACAAAGATAATGGACAGAAGAGAGATAGGGCTGAGGGCGTGGAAGAAGCATCTCTTTGATGTTTCACAGCAAGGAGGAGATAAGGGAGTTACTGGCTAGTGCTGGTCCTGCGTGATGTTTGTCTCAAACAGTAGGAGAGAGTGACACGGGTGTTGCTGCATAACTGCACTTCGTTCAGCTAGTTGTTCCAGACCTTATCTTGTTCTACCCTGGCGATGAAACAAACAAACAATCAAACAAACAACAAACAAAAATGAATGGCTTTCTTGTCCTGGAACTCTCGTGCAAGCTTTTAAGAACTCTAGGACCGAGAAATCTGTAACGCAATATCCTTTATTACCCAGAAGCAATGCCCCCTTCAGGTTTGCTAGTTTGTTATATATATATATATCGCTTGCATTTCGGTGTGAGTGGTTCGCCGTCCAAAAAGGGTGCGAGGGAGAGGAAAGACTTTAACAACGACAAAAGTGAAATAAGTTCATACACACGCGCCCGTATACACCAATACGAACACATCTAGAGACAAAAAATACACAAATAGGAATAAATAAATGTAGATATACCTGAATAAATATAAAGACGTAGCTATAGATAAATGGGTGCATACTCAGACGGGCAGGCAAAGGGAAAAGTGATTGTGACTGTGAGGTATGAAGATGATAACTATAGAGATAAATCATCCAAGGAAAGAAATTTCAGCATGAGTTATCGCAAATTAGCTCCCTTGCATTTCTTGCCGAGGATGGGGAGGGGGGAAGGCAGATGCATCTTCTCCTTCAATTATGGTAAGCGTGGGCTTTAAAAAAAACCATGAAACCTCCCACTAGGGATAGGCCTCAAAAACGCCTGATGGATTCTGCGTGTCAGACTGTTGCGTAGTTGGGATGCTTCAACAGTTTGCTGACGTCGTTAGATCGCCAGTGAGGAAAATAAGTGTGCACGGTGTCTGGGGTCAGTCGCATCTGAAACCACAAATGCTAGAGCTAGAAGTGCCCCTGAGTAGCTTGATGCTGAAGCGGGGAGACGGACATCGTCACAGTGCAAACATGATACACGATGGCCGGCCTTGAATTACTGCAAAAATAACGATAGATCGCATACAAACATTCACTTTCTCCTCTTTCTCACAGCACTTCGGTCAGATAAACTGAACAGCGATCGCTCAGTATAAAGGATATGTCGAATAATATAATAAAGCTACAGATCAGACGGGTCGAGAGAGAGAGAGAGAAAGCGAAGAGCGAGCGAGCTTTGGGAAAGAACAGTAACAGAAGAAGCGTGCATGATGATGATGATGACTTTACCTTGCATCTTTGGATTTGTGATGTAGCCGTATGGCTCCTTTTCTGCCTGCTTTTTTTGCCCCTTTTTTACGCTGGATAAGGTCACGCACACTGGTTCCACACGCGCAGCAGCCAAGATGGCGATGTTGAGAAGAAAACTACAGGTGTGTGTGTGTGTGTGTGTGCGGGCGAAGGTGGAAGAAAGAAAAAGATAGACGGACAAAAGCAGACAGAAATAAAGTCAGACAAAAAGGGAGGTGAAAGTAAAGTACACGTGCATCTATAACCTCACTCAGAGCTGGTCTCCACGTCAAGATCGGCCTCCGACGAAATGAACCCTGGGACTTAAGTGGTCCCTAACGAACTGCAGTCTGACTAGTCCTGGACTGAAGTGGCTCAAGTTCCAACAGCAACCTCTTGAAGGCCAAACGGATTTAGATGCAAACGTCTGCCCTGATGAAACTACTATCTAGTCACAGCAACTGTGCTCCGTCAGTCCATCGAGGTGTGCCTTTGCCCAAGACTCGATGTAGCAGAGTGCATCAGACCTTCTTTACCAGAACTCATTTTACTGCCATGAAACCAGGCCGTGCTACACGAAGGGATTTTTTTTCTGTGAAAAACAGAGTTCTCTTTAATGTAACTATGGGTTACAACGCACACAAAAAGAAAGAAAGACGCCATTTTTATGCTGTTTTTCCAATCAACGGAGCTTACATTCACCTGCAAACTATGTCAGCGGTCGTGACACATGAGACTTTAACCTTGCAGCAACAACGGACATGCTGCAGGTCGGCGGGTTTCAGGAAGCAGGACCAGACGTTATAACAGACACCCACGTTCTGCAGTGGATGCGACCGACGTGAGAGCTGATAAGAGTTTAAGCTTTTCTTATGACATGGACAATCCAACCACAACATTATATTATTTATTAAGCTTTTGTTATAAATGTACAGGAGTGTAATATTTGAAGCGGAGCAGAAAAACCGCAAGGCTTTAACAGTGACCGAACCATAATAGTCAGAAATGTCACAAATAGAAACAATGGGGATGTCAACCCGTTGTGCCGTCACATACCTCGCTTTTTGCGTGAAGTTTTAGTCTGTGGCACACGGGGCCTGCTTCATACACCAGAGAAAGAGGATTGCATTTTGACCGGCACCTGTCGTTGGGGGGAGCACATGGATAAACGCGGCAGCTGACAGGGCCGCCACTCTTGCCTATTGTGGGCGATAGTCAGCAGGTCCTGTACAGGACGACCAGTCCAGTCTTTGAAGATCCTAAGCCAGTTTTTCCTCTGGCCACCGCGGCATCGACTTACCTCAAAGGTGCCTTGAAGGATAGTCTTCGACAAGGTGTCGTGCCGGGTTACATGGCCAAAGAAGACCAGCTTACGTCGCTTGACTGTTGACAGTAGAGGTTCCTGGTGTCCTACCAGTGTGGCAATCTTGTTTCCTACAAAGTCGTTGGTTTTATGTTCTTTATATGAGATCCGGAGCAGCCTCCTCAGGCACCTGTTCTCGAATGCCTGGATTCTCCTTTCCGCTTCGGCGAGCAGAGTCCACGTGTCACATCCGTAAAGCAGGATCGGCACTACCAGTGATTTGTACAGCTTGTACTTGGTAGTGAACCTTATCTTATGGCTATGCCAGATCCTATCTAGTCTAGCCATTGCTGCTGTTGCTGTTGCGATCCTGATGCGGATATCTCGAGTGGAGCTGCCGTCCTTGGAGAGGGTGGCTCCCAAGTATTTGAAGCTGCTTACCTCTTCGAGCTGTACCCCGTTCATATAGATCTCTGCTTTGCCGTTGCCATTGTTCCTAGCTTTTGCTCTTATGTCTGTGTTCATCACCAAAGTATGTAATGAGTGCTAATCTAGCTCATAAAAGTATTTAATCGCCACGAGCATTTCGCAACAAAAAGCTACCCCAGACTAAACGCCCACTCGGTGTAATTTCAATAGCCGAACAACAATAAAAGCCTGTCTGGTCTTAGTTTGATGTCGGAAATGACATTTTACTCGTAATGTTGGTCTCTCAGCCCACCCCGCCTATTTCTCTCTCAAACGTCTCTCCCTGCTCCCGCTCCCCGAAACCTTCACACTAATCGTCCTTACTGCGCTGTTTTCATTCACTAATAACAATTCAGAAACACACATAGACTTTATGGTTGCAAATGTCCGCAAAACCTCAGGCGTATAAGCATTGACGTCAAGGAAATCAGAATAGTCCTCATTCTGCCCTCGCCAGTGCTCGCAGCGGTGTTCAGAGAGTCATTATACAGGCGGCGATATTAATTAGCACACAGATCCTTAACGTGCTGCTCTCCGCACCCAGAGATGGCAAGAGTGTTATAAATAGTAACAGGCCGGAGGTGGTAATACTTAGTAAATATGTGTAGGAGATACGACCTTAATATCACATCGGTAGACCTACTGTTTTCTCTCTCTCTCTCTCTGTGTGTGTGTGTGTACGTGAACATATGTGTGCGCGCGTACGCGTGTGAAAGTTTGTGTGTTTGTGCTCGTATGTGCACGTGAAAATGTGTGTGCTTGTGTGTGCGTGTGTGTGTGTGTGTGTGTGCGTGCGCGCGCGCGCTCGTACGTGTATGCAAGCGTATGTGTATGTGCGTGCGTGTGCGTGTGCGTGTGTGTGTGCGTGTGTGTGTGCGTGTGTGTGTGCGTGTGTGTGTGCGTGTGTGTGAGAGAGATAGAGAGACAGAAAGGCTATGTGAGTGTGGGCTCGTATGTGTACGCGAGCGTGTGTGTGTGTGTGTGTGTTAGAGAGAGAGAGAGAGAAACAGACAGAAAGGCTATCTGAGTGTGGGCTCGTATGTGTACGCGAGCATGTGTGTGTGTGTGTGTGAGAGAGAGAGAGAGAGATAGAGAGATTCGGACTGCCGTTGGGTGGGACGTTTTTAATTTTGGATATTTTTTTGCTCGTGAAGGATTTCAGAATACTGGACTGATCATCTTTGGCAACAAAATCAGGTGTGAATAAAGACACCTGCACGCAAGCGCAGTTCACCTGCCAGTTTGAGCAGGTAGATCCTAAATGCAGTGAAGCCCCTGTGGCTGAAGTCGTAGAAACAAATCTGTTTTGCGCATAACCAGATTTCTTCCAGTTCCATTTACCGGGGCCCTGTCTTTTTCTGTGCAATCTTTGTCTCTCATAATTTACTTTTTACATATTTCTCAAATTATTGCTCAATATTTCTGACATATGTCTCGATTTGTCTTTTACAATTTCCCTTTCGTCGTATTACGCGACAGCCTACATTTTCGAAGTTAGTTTTCCAATTTTAACATTTCACCGTCTTAGTAATCAAATGCAAAACATTCGTAGCTGCAGCAATGAGTCTAAGAAACAAGGTCTGGTATTGTACATTACATAGATTACATGTTTGCCTGTTATCATTCTTGTATTGATAATAACCGTTGGGGGACTATTTAAGGCGACGACGGTGGATAAGCAGAACTCGTAGTGTTTACCCAGGCTGGATACATCCTGCAGGTAACGACCCAAACATCGTATTCATATACTGGAATATTAAACTGGACGATGGTACAGAACTGTTTTGACTGAATCCAGATTCTGAAAGTAGCAGATGCCATAAAAAAACGAAACTGAATACCGTTGATCACTTGGCAACCGAAGGAAAATTAATATTTTTGTCTTCTAATAATTGGCAGAGGAGTATAATATGGTTAGAAGAGACGCATTTCACATTTCGTGCCTTCTTGCTTGATTTCTCGATTAAAAATATCGTTTTAGTTGTAGGTTTGTGCTTCACACTTCGATCGAATAACGCATGCATGATCGAGCCAATTGTTTAAAATTATACCGGTCAGTAATTTAACCTTATGCACTCAACTTTTCACTGGCTCATGAATCGGACCTTACCTGTCTGGGGAACGGAATCAGCTTGTTCCCTACCCAAATCAGGGAAATTTTCCCATTGGATAACTTGCCGATAACCATGAGAGGATAAGACAACTGTGCAGCCTAACCTCGTGGTGACACCCGCCGGTGGTGGAGCAAACGCGCGGTTATCTGCTGACGCCACCGACGGCAAAGGGAGTTAAGTGAAGTACTCTGGCAGCTTCGCACGCCCTTGGTAACTCGCACCTGCTGCGTGAACTCTTGCACACTGCACGTGTGTTTATCAGAATGCCGGCAATGAGCTCGTTAATCGCAACACAATCTGTGGCCTGACTGTTGGGGATTCGCCACAGCCGGACCGCGCACACGCCAAGCGCACCCGAAAGTCGCCTTTTAAATACCCGTAATATGGGCGACAGGAGGTGCAGATTGAACAGGGCAGGGGCAGGAAAAGCACTTGGAAAAACTCTGCAACAAACAGTTTTTTATGTCTGGCATCGCTCTCGCCTGCAGCATGTAATAATCTCCCTTGAAGAACAGCGGCAGAGGATGGAGACGAAGGAGCAGCAATAATTCATCTCCTTTCACATCAGTACAGACGAGTTGATAACACGAGAAGCACAGTTTAAAGAGGCAAGAAAATACAAACTCGAAAATACCGAAAGAAGAGACAAAAGAAGAAAAGCTGAAAAGAAAAGCAAAGAGAGAAGAAATAGGAAAAAGAAGAGAAAGAAAGGAGAAATATACGATGAGAAAGAAGAGGTTACAAAAGAGGTCGTTCAGAAAGTGAATGAGGGGGCATAGAGAAACAAATACAAATAAGGGAGAATGGATTCTGGAGATCAAAGTGAAAATGGAAAAGACAGTTGAAAGACATGAAAAAAGGGGGCTCAATATAAAAAAGCCAAATGAAGGGCAGATAACATCTGAGAAGAAATGCAGAATCACAAGACGAAACGGGTCCAGTCAGGTAGGGAGACGAGAGGCTCAAGAAATGGACAAAACCCGTAACAAATCTCTAAGTCTGAAGGCGGAGCTAGAAGAAGAAAGGGCGAAGCCGTCGAGATGGTTGTGAAGAGGAGGACAAGGAGTGTCGGCAAGGACACACTTTGTCCCTGTCCCAAACAAAGCTTCACATCTTGGTGCAAGCTGTGCCTTAACTGAGAGCTGTAGGCGTCTGCAGGGGTTAGCGCGAGTCCAGCATTCGGCTGAACACAAACGTTGCTGACAGGCTAACTGGACCTCGCGCTGTCGTTCGTTTGTGAACTTTAATTATTTTTGTTAGAGGGGAAGCACTCGTGGATTGAACAAAGCTCTCACTTTGGACTAAAGCCATCAGCCAATGAGAGAATTTTGTCAAACATTAAGCGCATGCACAGTACACACTCCCCAAGTGGTCAAACCGGAAGCTTGGGGCGCGGCTGTTAGCCAATAAGTGTTGCCTTTGCCAAGGCATGAACATAAAGAGATGGGTGGACATGGTCGCTGCTGTGTTGTCAATTGTCCCAAAAATTAAGAGATTAATACAGGCAAGAGAAAAGTTATAATTATTCGCTTTCCTGCTGTCTAAATGTCTGACAGCTCGAAAGAAGAAAATAATGGATGAAAGCGATAAGTACAGCAACTTCTTTCTTATTTTACGTTCATACTGTCAGACACCAAATGTATGACACTGTAGGCGTAACAAAATGTCACAGGGACTTCCATCACAAAAAATGTCTCTTGTTCAAAGGCTTATCTACCTTTGGTGCTGGGAAAGTATTTTTTGGTGATAACGTTACATTTTGTATTTTTATTGTCTCCTTAAGAATCTCACAAATACAGCGGAGCTGCAGTATGGTGTCTTTGCAAACGGGTGGAGATAGGTATGAGTGTATCGATGTACAAATGATTTTACTATGCATTAAACCTTTTGAAAATTATATAAGACAGCATTCAATTTTGCTCCACTACATTTTAGATTATTTTCTCAAAGTTCGTGCCAGTAAAGTCACAGTATTGAAGTACATTGTATCTTAATTACATATTCACTTATGCAAAAGTTAATCTAAACATTTTACTGTAATTCTAAGTACACATACAAAATTAAAATAAAATCATATGCACATTCACCATTATTTGTACCATATGCGAAGCTAGTTAAACTTTAGTGATGATAATTGTCGAAGTATTATAATTGCGTTTTAACCTGTAAACCTCTTAAATTAAAAAAAAACTTGTTTGTGTAATCAAGCCATCTGCATGTGCATGTGCATGTGTGTACGTACGCGCGTGGGTGTGTGTTTATTTGTACGGTGCAACATTTCCTTTTATTTTAAAAAATATTAACACCTCAAAATTTCAATGCGCTGATACTTGATCACTCTACTGTTGAACTGTATTCATACATTAATTTAGTTAGCATTCTTACAGTTCATCGCTTGTGAACCTTCAAAGTCTTGATGAGAAGAAAATAGTGCGCAACGTCGGTACGACTGTGCTGAAGAAATTACTGAGACTTCGGTAGGACTGACTAACTTACTAAGAAGTACTGTTTCACAGCAAATTTCTACCAATCATTTTAAATGTTTTTTTCTTTCTTTTTTTGGCTGTGCTTTTTCCGTGTCATTTTTGCAGTTTGTGTCACAGTTATCCCTATTGTTCAACAAATTTTTTGCAAACATGATTGTGAGCCAGCAAAGTTAGGAATCAAATTTAAAAATTAAGTAGTTTTTGTATGGAACACGAACTGAAAAAATGCACCATTTGACCCACCAGAATTGGCAAAAAGAAGAGCCTGACGCATAAATTAATTTTAATCGTCCCGTTCTGACACTTGATATATCCATGATTTATTAATTAAGATGACGGGAAAGAGTAAAATATGAAACGCATAAACCGAAAACAATTTTTAAAAAATCATTCTTTGAGTAGAATATAATTACAGACAAAGACATGCACACTTTTGTCAACGATCAAACTACTGAAATAAATGATTTTAACCAGTACTATACAAGCAGAATAATCACTAAACAATCAAACATGACTTTCTCACGTGTAGAAAATACCTGCTCCTCCCTCCCACGATCAATTCTCTCACTTTTACCTGCTCGGCCAACTTTGAAAAAAAATAAGTGCAACTTTAAACAGGTGTGGCCTTTGTTTACAAAAATAACTATTTTTCTGGCAACTTTACTCAAAAACAACATGCATCTCAGCACAAAAGTATCATGTAAGTACTTTTTGAATACAACATCAACAAAGAAAATGATCAACTGCAGCAGACGGCGTATATTGTTGTTGCTTGATAGTTTAAGTGCAAGATGCTTTTTTTTTTATTTCACTCTTGAGATCTGTTGAAGGATCTTGATTTTAATTTCGTGTCTTAATTTGATTTGATCGGCTTTATTGTAACCATGCGATGGTTCCTCTCTCGTGAATGTGTGATGCTGTCAAGCCTACATTTTTATTATTAAATATTTGTACCAGGGCACACGTTCGCGTTTGTCTCAAGTTGGTAAGATTTTGAAAATAAATGGCCTCGTCTCTCTGAATGAAATGTTCGGAAAAGACTGTAAAATTCGTCCATCTGCATAGGAGGTGCGTCATGCCACCAATGTCTGAACCGGAAGTATAGTACACAATAAATTTCTACGCATGTCTTTTGCTCACATTATTATACAAAGATTCGAGCACATGCTAATGAGGCGCTGTCCCAGCAACGATACTTTTGTCATGGAGATAGTATCTGGTACTGAAAATGACCTGGATAAAAAACAACAAAAAACCTGAGGTTAACCTTTTCATCAGTTTTATTCATTTAGTGTCATTGAATGTTTATCCTAATCTTTCTGAACACGTCGGTGTCTATATTCTAAAAGAGAAGATGAGGGTGCAGAAAGTTTGTGAACGGACGATTCCCTGACCTGTAAAACCGTTTGAACTGCAAAATTCTGCGTGATTCCTTCACATGTCCAGTTCTTCAACCTTTCTCTTGCCAGACAAAAAACATCGTTTGGACCACGGACCTTTATCTACTGGATAAGTGTCTCTCATTCGTTGCCTCTTTGCGCTGTCATAGGAGCACGGTTCGTGGTTTGGACATCTACAGATCAAGACAAACAACTCAGTTCTCTAAAGAGCAGCACGAGCAAAAATCACTGGAAATGGAGCATAGTGTCACAAAAACATATTCCGGTGCTATTTGATGACGAAGAGGCACGAGAAATATTATATTAATGTTTTTTCTCTTAATTGATCACACCTGGATTTGTCGAGAAAACAGGAAGTGACCAAGGGTAATATTTCTAAAATTAGCGTCGTCTGCATGAGCTGAATGCTAAAGGGAAGATGCGATCCTTGGTAAAAGAAAACAGACCAGGACATAATGTGCTGTTGCTGAATGCTCTCTTCGACACTCAGATGAAGTTAGTTCATAAAGATAATGGCTACAAACGCCGGTGGATTAACTTTGTTCAAACGTGCCGTGAAAACTTCGTCCCAAGCCGTACTCAAGAATGTTATCAAAACATTTCAAAACAGATTGTTATCAAGTCACTTATATACGAAAGGCAAGTCTTGGAATTTCAGTAAAACAAAGAGATCTTCTTAAAACCAACTACGACTTCTGGTTAAAAGCTTAAACAAAGATCAAGCACCAGATATGCAACATCGACGGTTTCTGCACCGTCTGGTCTACAAGTAACATCGTGTGACAGCCACAAACACATCATCAGTCTTATCCTTATCCAGCACAATGCTAAAAACAACTGACAGTGTGAGGGCACCATTGATATGTGAGCTCGAAACAGCTAAAAAAAAAGAATTGAGGGTGACAAGCGCGTGAGGACCTTAAAGTACAACGCGACCGCTCAGCGAAAATCGCTGGAAACAGAGCACAAAGTAGCACAAAAACATGTTCCGGTTGTCTTTTATGACAAAGAGGCATGAAAGATTTTATATTAATATTTTTCTCTAAAGCACACCTGGATTTGTCGAGAAAACAGGAAGTGACGAAACGAACGTATTTCTAAAAATAGCACCGTTTGCACTAGCATAAGTCGAAGAGAAAAGATGCAATCCTCGGTAAAAGAAAACCGACCAGGACACATTGTGCTGCTGCTGAATGTTCTCTTCGACACTCAGAGGGAGTTAGTTTGTACTCATGAAGGAAATCCTAAAGATAATGGCAGCCAACGCCAGTGGATTCACTTCGTTCAAACGTGTCATGCGAACTAACTGGCCCCCACACCGTACTCATGAATTTGCTCAAAGTCACTTATACAGTACAAGCAAGTCTTGGGCTTTCAGTAAAACAAAGAAATCTTATTCCTACAGCAGTGCTTACTATACAAAAGCACGAGACGTTAAAACCAACTACGACTGCTGGTAGATCAAGCACCAGATATGCAACATCAACGGTTTTTACACCGGATCTGGTCTACAAGTAACATCGTGTGACAGTCACAAACACATCATCATCAGTTGTATCTTTATCCAGCATAATACTCAAAACAACTGACAGTGTGGGGGCACCATTGATGTTCGTGATTGAAACAGCTAAAAAAAAGGAAAGAAAAAGAATTGAGGGTGATAAACATCTTATAAGGAACTTAAACGGGAACACGTGCGATCGAGTATCAGTAAGTAAATAGAAAATTTTGCATGCAGCTAAATGAGGAAGGAATAAGTTTTTACCTTGATAAACATGTTTCAAACTATCATTATATTTTTAATTGTAAAAAATCCTTATCAGCAGTCACTTGTAACCATTGTTTGCCAATTAAATTTTGATCTGATTGACTTACTAGTCTGTTGAATGAATTCAGTTTGGACCATTTAATTATTTTTTTAACTTCATTCGAAGCTTCTAAATAAAGTTTCAATCTGTAGGGCTGTATTTCAAATTCAGCTGTTTCATTTTTGGGGCGAACAAATTCGCTTCTTGAACACGACAACCTGAGTGATGTTTCTTCATTTCACTCGAAGACATGCAAATTCGTTGTTACAAATACTTCGATCACGTGAGAGAACTCTTCAGTACAGGAGAGTAATTTGTTCACGCGTTCCTAGTTGAAGGTGAGAATGCCGATGTTTGAAGGCTTATATCTTTAAAATTAAGGATCATTATGTGCTCATATTTTGGGAATTATTATTTTAAAACGAACTTATCCCGATCATAAAGAAATAATGTTGCGGGCGAGTTGACCAGTAAGTAAACAGTAAATTTTGAATGTAGTTTAACGAGGAAGAAATAATCGATAAATACCTCGATAAATGTGTATAAATTCTTTATAATATTATTATATTTTAATTGTAAAAATCATTATCAGCAGTCAGTTGTACCTGTTAATAAAATTTTAATGCTGGAAATTAACCATTAACAAAAATTTACAGGAGTTTATCTTAGACGAACGCGCATTTAAAAGGTATTTATATTTTGTTAACAATAATACACATAGAAACATTAACGCATATGCGTCCACTTAGCAACAGACAATCAATAATAATATAACGGAGACTGCAATGACCGTGATATCGACCATTAAATTTTGACCGGAAAAGATTTACTTAGCAGTCTGTTCAGTGAACACCGTTTAGACATTTTCTTTCTTTTTTTTTAACTTCAGTCGAAGCTTCTAAATAAAGTTCGCTGTAGGGCTGTATCCAAAAATCAGTCGTTTGATTTTCGGGGCGAAAAATCGCTTCTTCAACAACAACCTGAGCGATGTTTTTCATTTGACTAGAAGAAAGGCATAGATTTTCTGGACTCGCTGTTACAAATACTGCTTATACACAACGGAACTCTCCAGGCTAGGAGAGTAATTTTCTTCTGCTTTACTAGCGGCAGGTGAGAATGCCGATGTTTGAAGGCTTATATCTTGAAAATTAAGCGTTATTATGTACTTATATTATGGGAATAATATTTTAAAATGAACTGAACCCGATCAAAAAACAAAAACAAATCAAAAACAAAAAACAAAACAAAAATGTTGCGTTCTTGTTGCCTCGTAAGATTTAACACGACAAACGACATTACTGTTAGTGTTGTTTCAGTGATCGTACCAACGACATTACTGTTAGTGTTGTTTCAGTGATCGTACCAACGACATTACTGTTAGTGTTGTTTCAGTGATCGTACAAACGACATTACTGTTAGTGTTGTTTCAGTGATCGTACAAACGACATTACTGTTAGTGTTGTTTAAGTGATCGTACAAACGACATTACTGTTAGTGTTGTTTCAGTGATCGTACAAACGACATTACTGTTAGTGTTGTTTCAGTGATCGTACAAACGACATTACTGTTAGTGTTGTTTCAGTGATCGTACAAACGATATGACTGTTAGTGTCGTTTCAGTGATCGTACAAACGACATTACTGTTAGTGTTGTTTCAGTGATCGTACATGCCAAACCTGTCTTTGTCTACTTCCAATTTTCTTTCATAACAGCTTCCACCATTACATTCATTACACTCATTTCACCGACTCCATATATTTCAATATTAAAATTATTCATGTGATTCATCACTAAAAAAACAGGGGCTATCGAAATAAAAGCCCCTCTTTGTTTTATTTTATGGAGAAAGTCTCCACACCAGTTCAACGGTGAAGACATGTCACAGCGAAGTAGACGACAGTTGCAGTATACAAAGTGATAATCACAGAAGATACTGTCTTTCTATGTCGATGCTTACATTATCCTTCATGGTTTTCTCACATGCAGTTTCACCAACAGCGCAACAGTCTAACATATTTATTTAGTATTTGTTTTGATGCGAATCTATGAAGACACTACACTGAACACTGGTTTCTTTCTGCCAAGAATGTTGATGCTCAAAAACCATCAGCTACAAAGAATTCCCACTTTAAATAATCAATCATTAAGACTGTCGCAAACCTGCTGTTTATTTTTATTTTTGAATGAGAATGCGAAACGGAGAACGTGGGCGGATGACGAGCGTGTTGCATGGGAGTGCGTGGGTGTGAACGTCTCATGGCCACCGCTTTTCTTTGATGTAGCGGCGCCATTGAAGGGCTCCACTAGTAGAAATGGGGAAGAACAGAATTGAGAAAAAAGCCGTTTATTTTTTTAAAACCGCCTGTTGCGTGTCCTTGACTGGGACTGCGGAAGAACCTGTTTTCTTTAATGCTGTGTGTAGGGGAGAAATTACTGTTCATGTTTTAAGGTATGGTCGATTCGGTTTGTTGATTATTTTTGTAATATTACATATATTTCTTAAAATTCATATTTTGTTGATGTTTGTGATGTAGTCCGTACGTAGCTGGAAAGTTGTAAGTCATAAAAAGAAAAGACTTTATTTACTAAAGGAAATATGTAAACTAGATATACACTGCATATGCTTTCTTTTGAGGTCAGGTTGACAACATTAATAAGAGTCAAATCCAGAATTGACAAAGTCTTAGATACTTTTGTTTTGAAATGTTGAATACTAAATTAATAGAAAAATGACATCTTCTCATTTTTCTCGGGGCCAGCTAGGTGAGGACGGTGCCCATCTCCTCTCTTTCGTCGCCTTCTCTTCCCCAACCCTCTATGGCAGAGGTGATGGAGGCGAGGGGGGAACGTCCGGCCCGCGAAATTATTTAATCCGGTCCACTAAGGCAATCGCTTTTTTTCATTGCAAAATAAATATGTATTAAGTGAATAATTATTATTATGATTGTTATTATTTCTTTAAGGGACACATACCAGTGGCATAGGAAGATGCTCGGCTTTGGGGTGGGGTGAAGGCAAACCCCATGCTGACAGTGAACAGCGATCGCACTCGCCCATTACGAGAAAAAAGGAGATGCGCGAGTGCAGTCACACACACACACACACACACACACACACACACACACACACACGCACGCACACACACGCACACACACACACGTGTGCGTACACAGTGGCAGCATCACAACATCGGCTGCTTTCAGTGTTAAACAACAAAGCAGCACAGAACAAGAAACAAAACTCATTGAAAAATGACTTACCCGGTTAATTGCAATCACACAAAATTATGTAATATTCAGAATAAGATAAACTTTTTAGTCATATTCAAGGTTTACAAGTCAGGGTGCCAAAAAACCCTGACCTATGTGAGTAATGCCTTTATTTTGTAGGAAAGTATTTGGTCGAGGGCAGGGGAGGGTGTGCAACAAGAAATTCTTGCCCCCTCAATAGGAACCCTCCATACGAGTACATGACGGGACAGACGCATATGCTTCTCGGCGGCTGCAAGCGGCCTATATGGACAATTTTGCAGAATTATGCATCCATGTGACCTTCACCCCAAGCCGAGGGTAGACCACTTCCGGTTTGATGTTGCCTGTTGATACTCATAGCGTTTATCGACCATGTTGGCTCATACAATAATAAAAAAATGATAGTCGACATTGCTGTTTACCTTAGTGAACAGTTCATTTCACTGCACAGCGACAAACAGAAAATTGTGCATTAGGAAAAAAGTTTTAATCTGTCTTCTCTTGGTACGTCTTAATTATAAACATATATTTTACAGACTCCAAACAGTTGTTTCGCTATGTTTTTATAGTGGCAGAACATAGTTTTCAGCACCTAATTACGGGCTGGGATTGCAAAAGTGTTAACACACTGTGGTGAACCAATAGCTTTACCAAATATAGCACGCTTATTTTTAAGCAGCTAATTTTGTATGGCCCGCGAATAATGTTATAAATATAAACAAAATGGCCCTTGGAAGAGAAAAGGTTTCCCACCCATACACCAGCAGTTCTAATGTGAAGGTTGAAAGTCACGTGACCATACAAATTGCACATTTTCTTATAATCCGCATGGCATTTCTTATCTGCACGCGTTTGCACGATTTTGCCCTAACACTCCAGCTTACATTTTGTACTTTAAAAGTATTGATGCTTGAAAGGCTCTGAAAAAATAAATTATTTTAAAATACGTAACAATTTACCTTCTACAGTTGTTAGCCCCTATTTATAAACATTACATACTGGCTGTAAATTTATTTTTATACATTTTTGTATGAAAACGTTGTATATGATCAAAACTATTTGAGGAGGTCACTGATTCAATCACAAAACAATAACTTTTATAATCACCAGCTATAAAATGAAATAAGTGTAATGACACGAACAGCATTATCTATATGTAACGATGAACAATTCAGAAATATCCGTATGACGTATACAAAGCAAGTTTCCCCTCATTACATTTTTTTTAAATAAAAAGTTTCTCTTTTTTTACTTATTTACCTAATTTCTTTGTTTTACCGATGCATTCTGATGCTACATTTTATATATATCGAGGAAGCCTTTCGTAACGAGAGATCTATTTATAAACAAAAATACAAAATATATTATTTTTCAGTGTAGTTTTTCGGAAACCACTATAGTAATACTTCTGTTAAATAATTTGAGTTTATCATCATAGTAGTGATAGTGATGTTTTTCCTCTCTGTTTACACTCATTTAGCCAATGCTAACGGAAGGTCAAAATAAACAAAAAACAAATGTTTGTTTGCAATCTTGGAGAGACATGTTATACATAACATTTTTAGATGAACTAAGTCCTATTTCATGCAATTTCTAATGTTTCAAGTAGCGTGTAGCGTTTTGCAGCAGCGAGTCTATTCAATCGTGAATTTGTATCACAAGACCGTTGCTGGACTAACCGTAAGTCATCAGCCACTGCGCATGCGCGAGGGATTCTCCTAGACGCCGAAAAGCGGACGACAGTTCTCCCGCAAGGAGGAACCGAGCTTATTTTTTTGATAGTACAAAGAACGTTTTTTTTAAAAATAAAAATATTATAAATCATAAAAGTAACAGTAAAAGTACATTTGAAGATATAACAACATTGCGGTATTTGATGCACTTTGTAAGCCATGTCAGCGTCACCTTATCGCATCCTCTCGTAACCCACAGCACTGGCGCGGGATTTGAACCCCGACCGCCGGACGATCGACGGGTAGAGGATATAGCAGCGGTCCGGGTGTTCTCGTTCGTCAGCAGTCTTCGTCTCCACATAGCTCTGCGTGTCTGATTCATCCTGGGATAGCTGATTATCTCCGAAAGCATAACTCACAACAGGATAACATAAACAACGTCGCCGTAACATGCGTCAGTCAAAGTCCGTTCCCCTTTATTTATTTATTTTTTAAAATGGAAGCAACCCGATCGGAGGAGAGTGAACGCAGAATGGCGGAAATAGACTGAAATTCGAGTGGAATGAAAGGATGGGCCCCGGGGAAGGGATCGGACAAGGAGAGGCCTTTCATGTAACAGACAGACGACCGTTTACCTCGCGTCAGATCCGAGTGGAATCCACATAGAGAATGCAGCTCTTTGATCTCGCCGTTGCACACACCTGAACTTACCTGACCAGTGACGTAGACTCAGTCATTGGAATCTCACGTCGACAGGGAGGTAGTATCCACATAACACAATGCACGTGAAGTCCAGCCACACACACACATTAGTGGTAGCCCTCCACTAACCCACACATATACATGCACAGAGACACACAGTTTCGTTATCCTGAAATTTTCGTATCCTGAGCAACACATACGGCTTCCGCCCAGGTGTTAAAACCTCAGGTAACTACTAGCAAGACGCTGTATAGCCTTCTTTCACAGCCGCCTGAAGCATTTCGTTAGCATCTGTCCTAGTGGGATGCTGATGTCACACGAGGCCTGGAGAGGCGATGCTATTTTTACGCATGACTCAGCGCCAGTCAAATGATTACAACAGGATCGAGCCAACTCTGCAGCCCTCCACACCAATTTCGAATTCTAAAAATACACCCAGCAATAATGTGCCCTCTCCTTCTTCTCCCACACCAAACCTCTTGTTTTATTTTCGTTCCTTCAATCTTCTTGTAGGTCTTCTAAAGGTCATGGCCCACTTTAGCCTTGTTTGCTTCTTTCAGGTGAATCGGAGCGAGAATACGATAAGCCAGTTATTTGCTTGAGAAGTCATTATATAAAGTAAGCAGGTAGTCGGGACTTAGTGCACTTTCAGCCAGACTAATGAACACTTATTTTGACACGATTGTAGTGGAGGGTAAGGAGTCGGAAGAAAAATCAGGGAAGACGGGGTGGGGCGAAAGCACTGCTACAATTAGCAAAAGTTGATTAATTAAAATGGGAAGGACAATATCATGTTAACATTTGGTCCAGGCTCAATAAGTGCTGGCAAAATCGTGTTCTTTAAAACTCTTATGTTCATAATGTTAAAAAATGGTTACAGAAATTATAATCCGACATGCACAATAATTGTCTGTACAACTGCTGACTTCTTGGTGTATTTCTGTAGCTTAATGGCGTATCAATACATTGTTATAAATTCGATTTTTTTTGTTCATTTTGCAATTGCTTTTCCATAGTTTTTTTTAAACATCAGAACATATAGGGAGGGAGAAGTAGCCTACAAACATCCCAGAGAAGCATTTGCTGTATTCCTTCTGGTTCCTAGGGATGACTTGCATATACACCTGTCAAACCTCGTTCAGCATTAAGCATTAAAGGTCACTTTGCTTTCAATCCCAATATCGTTGCTGCTGCCAAACGCACATTTTGAGAAAAAAAAGGTTTAAGAGTTTTATCTTTTATGTCATCTTAAATATTTTCTTCCAGTTATCATGTTACAAGAAGAGTCAAAACAGCGTTATTGGATTTAATACACATGTAGATTACAGTCTATCATTAGTTTTTTTAATATAAAAATACAAGATTTTCGTGCCTTTAGACCTTTTGAAGTTTTACATCACATCCTCCCGCGGTTTCAGTTTCCATCCCGAAGCATTCGCCGTGTCAGAAAAAAATGAATTTAGAATATCCTAAAAATCTCTCTTGGGGATTTTGATGTAAATTTTTCCTTAAATAATCATTTAACCAATGTGGTTACTGAATACTAATGTCTAACTTTGGTTAATTACATACAAAAGATCTGGATGAGTTTTCAACCATCAGTTGCAATACTGAAAAGAGAAAAGATCAGTATCTGCAGAATAAAGTGATGATTAACCATAGTTGAGCTATTTAGCTTCTGGCTACTTTCTTTTATTTTTGTGGTGTAGCGATGATGATGTAGAGCGAAATACAGAACGATTGTAAGCCAAGGTAGGTTTCTATTTCAAGCAGATAAGCCGGCCTTCAGCAGTGAGTGTGACACAGTATCAGACGCCGACTGTTGAGGGAACTGGGCAGTTGTGAGATAAGCCTTACATTAATTGTACCCCAACGCCAGCTACATTTTGTCCCCGTCGTTGAAGAAAAAGGGATTTTCTTATCTGCCAAATGTCAATTGAGCAAAAAAAAAAAAAAAACCCCAACAAAACCAAACATAACAAAAACCACGGAACAGCTCTACTCAACACTCAAAAACTCCGATGCCCATAAATCAAGAGCCTTTTCCTTGCATCACTGCAGTCCAGACTAGGTTGGACCTCTGTTAATTCGCTTCTATCGACTTTCTCTCTGCTCCATAAGAAGCAGCTTAGAACTGCGTGAATAGTGGCTAAAGAGAGAGAGAGAGAAGAGAGAGGAAGCCGATGATAACGTTTGAGCTGAACTCCAAGCTTTCTGCGTCTTCGTGCGCACATGTCGCCACCCATTCCCCCCTCCTTTATTCCTCCGTCTCTTTACTCCTTTGTCTCTACGATAAACCGCCAAAATATGACGCGTGGAGGACCAACTTACGTGACGTGTGGAGAAAGTCTGACATTCCAGCCACTACGTGGCCGCACCGTAGCAAATGGCACCTCCGAGGTTTTGGACTCAAGGTCGCACCGGGGAGAACGCCTGAATGCCACACCTGAAATTAGCTCGGGTGGAATGCGGAAGGTATTCGGAAGGCAGAAAGGTGAACTAAACAAGCGCCTACGAAAACACACCCGCAGTCGGAAAACCCACGTGACTAGGGGCACCGCGCGCCACGGCCAGAAGATAACAAGCTGCTGACAGGCGGGAGAATCTCGCCTGAAGACTCGCGTTGACGCGTGTTAAGAACATCATGGCGTCTGCTTCTTTCAGAGAATCATGCGGAAGAAGGGAGTGCACTCCTATAGTCACACTGATGCTGATTATCACAAACGTCCGCCACAAAACGTTATCGTTTACTGCGACACCTCGAAATAGCCGCCACCATTTTTATCTGCAGGAGAATAGAATGAGACATCATCACAATTTTGCAACAATATAATTTCGTAATGAACATTTTAATGCAAAATATTATCCGCTTCTTGTTTGTAGTCAGATTTGAAATGTGTCAGTGTAATAGTTCATTGCTGTTACACACTCGTTAGACGGCGCTTACGGAAGGAAGGCGTTAGATTAATAGAAGTTAAAAAGTATATCATCAGAATCATTATCATTGCTCTTCTCCTTCCCCGACTTTGATCAGTTGTACGCTAAATATAAAGTAGATACTTTATAAATCTGTACATAGTCCATGTTTTATCATTAATAGTTTTGTCAAAGAAGACTGTTTGCTTATATTTAATTCGTTCAGATTTGATCAGCTGATTTATCACTTTATCTTCAAATTAATGTTTTTGATATTCAAAGCCAATTAGATTCCCCCCTCCACTAAAGGGGTTTACTTCAGGACAGTGTTCACAACTAAGTGAGGCTAACATTCAAATCGGTGGCTTCCACTGAACGGAGGGGCTTCTCGAGTGATTCACCTTGATACCTAAACAAGATGTTTCTTGTACCTCTGATCGTATATAGGCATTAGGGGGAAGAGATGACGAACAATTCCTATTTATTGGTATAGGTGCTATATTAAAATCGATCATATTTTCAAAATTAAACTATCTTTGGTTACTGCTGCCGAATCCACAAAACTTCTTTATTAACAAACTACAATCAGTGAATTCATTTGTGCCATCTGCAGTCCAGTTGCTCAATCTTAGATGAATTGTCAACGATGTGTGTGTGTGTGTGTGTGTGTGTGTGTGTGTGTGTGTGTGTGTGTGTGTGTGTGTGTGTGTGTTTGTGTGTGATGTAGGTACATACTTGATTTCCCTGTTATTTTTTTGTTATCTATATATATATATATATGATATATGCTACTTGCCCACTTCTTTCTTTGTTGAACTAGAGCACATTCCCATATTCAATTGCCCACTGGGACAAATAAATTTGGTCATTGTCATTGTCATTAAATTCGCATTAAATTCGCATTGTTCCAGAAACCAGAAATAAAATCAGCAGAAAGTCAAGTACTAAATGCGTTTCAAACATTGGCCTGGGTATACCTCATGTGACATCGTCCATTTCGATCTTAAAACTTTTGTGGATTAGAACACTGAAATACAGTAAACATCGATGGAAAAAGTTATTGAAGTACACTACCACAAAATAACCACTTAGAATGGCTGAGTTCTCCGCTACCCTTTAAAAGAATAAATGTGCTTTGGAAGGAAGACTTCTATGCCCACAAACGCTTTAAAAATAAAGTTAGATATGGCAGAAAAGTTCTGAGCAGATCACTTCTATAATCCACATATTAAAATTGACGGAAAAAGATTTGTTTTTAAAGATTAGCTGAAAAAATATGCTTAGTATTAGAGACTTTCTTGATAAAAAGGAATTTTCTTTATATAAGATTATTTTAAACAATTTTACCAACTAAGTATAAACGTTTTAGAATTTATGAGTTGTGTAGAAGCAACTGCGGTATCTATCTGCGACAACACAAAAGTCGAGTTACAATTTTCCTTTACAAATATTGTCCCAAAGAAGATGCTCAAACATTTATTATAATATGCGAACGAAGATGAATCAAACTGTTGTCGAAAATGGACTCAAAAACTGAAGAGCGAATTACACTTTAAAAGATTTTTCTGAAGTAAATCCAAGAAAGTAAGTAAAATGGATTTTGTGTGTAGAGTATTGGTTACAAATATTATTTTTACAAGACATGAAAGTTTTAAGTAATAATTTGTGTATTTTTAGAATCAAGAAAAAAACTGTAAATCGCATGTTTATAAAATGAACTCATGTTCAAGAATTCTAGAGAGGATAAGAAAATAGAATTAATAATCAATAGTAATCATGCAAATGCTCTTAAATTTATCACCACACGTATCGCATTTAGCTACAGTGAAGACAAAGTAATGGAACGAAGTAATAGCAAAGTTCTACATATATAAATCTAGATTTTATACAACCACTCAAATTTTGTTTATATTCTAACACGAGTTCTACAGATAAATGGAGGTTGAAAGATATATATCTCGAAGGAATTGGCAAACTTCGATCAGCAGAGGGAACCTTATAGAAACATCTTTTTGTTGTTGAACCTACTTACTTGCTTACTTAGCCCTCTTCGTAACTAGGTGGTACATAAGGCATCCACTAGAGACCTCCACTTTTGTCTGTCAGTAGCAAGTTTGGTTATGTCGTTCCAGGTTAGTTTCTGGTCTTTGAGTTCTTTCTCTACTGACCGTCGCCATGTTTCTATTGCCCGGCCACGTTTCCTCTTGCCATCCGCTGTCCAGTGAAGGGCTATCTTGGGAGGTGCCTCTGGTTTCATTCTGCACACATGTCCGAGCCATCTCCATCTTCTTTTTTTAATTATGGTTGTTATATTTGTGCAGCTGGCTCTTGTGAGGAGATCGTTATTGGTTATTATGGTTGGCCAGAATATCCTGAAAATTTTCCCCAGACATTTGGTGTGGATTTGTTGAACCTATGTAGATACACATTTTTCTACACTCGGGATTTTTTTGTCTCCCTTCTCTTGATGTAACCAAAACGATAAACATACACAAAGGGAGGAGGGGGAGAGAGAGAGAGAATGTATATTTTGTTATCGAGAAATCACCACCCTACCTCCTACCTCATATTTTTGTTCATTTATGTTCTTTCACTAAGCCATTGAACCTTCACTAAAAAAAAATTTATGTTAAAGCTTGTACAAAATATATATTAAGTAGTACTGCTAATAAAAAAGGAAATAATTTGCTGGGTTTTGTTAGAAGCTCATGTTGAGTTTAGCGATAGCAGTCAGGCCCAGACTACATGGGCAGTGATCAGTACGAGAGTGAGCAAGCGTGATGCTAACCATGTTGTGAAGGCTGTCTGAACATTAGCATGAGAACAAAAGGGTTTGCATTCGCACAACATTATGCAGGCCAGAGGAAAAACACTATCGCTCATTCTCCAAAAACGCTACAAGTGGAGAAGTATTTATATGCAAACATCAATTATGCAAATCTATGCAAACGTGTGCAGAAGAGAGCCACCCGTCGCCAGCTGTGCGCCGCAACCCAGGATTGGCACTACACTGACCATGTCATACATGGCACGCCAAGCACGGTGATATTTTCAAAAGAGAAGATTAAACATTTGTCTGCAATATTTTCTCCTTCTTTTGCGTCCCATCCTGACTGATTTCTCTTTCATGAAACACGTGGCTGTGGCAGGTTGTAGATAAAGCATTTTGCGACACCATGTTTGTTTTTGCAAAAAATAACAATAATAAAACGTTCTAGTTTTTTTTCCCCACAATCCTGATAAGAAAGTTTTAAGAGATGACAAATACGATCGTCTGAAGCACCGTGCTGTTCTTCGTTACCATACCCACTCCCCTCCTGTACTGATATAGTGTGTGTGCACTGGGGCTCGACTAGGAAGCATGGATGTATTACATGAATATTTATGTAGGCATCCGTGAGTGAATGTGTTTCATTACTTTTAAGGGAAATTTTAAATCAACTTTGTGTGTAGAGTCACTTTCTTTCACGATTCTCTATGTACTTTGGTAACGTCTCGTCAAACTGTGGCATTTCTGATTTATCAGCGATGAGGAGGGCTTTTGACGCATTAATGACATCTGCTCGGACAATCCTTACGAAGTGTTTACAGACTGGTCGAAACCTTAATCTTTCTCGTGTAGCGGGCTGTTGTTCGTTGCCTTGGACACCACTTGATCCAAAGCTCAGCATTCTCCACAGGGGCTGCGTTACCCGGGTGCGCGGGAACTGGCTTCACAAGAGACCGCAAACTGACGTCCCCTACTCCAAGTGTTTTGCTAGGAAACCAGATGGGCACTGCATCCTTCTCTTCCTCATCCCACCACGACAGTGAAGGCAATACACGCAGCTCTCATTTCTACGGGCTTCGTGTTGAGAATGTAAACAAAGACAAATAAGGATAGTTAAACATGCTCAGAACAAAATCGGTATCCACAACTGGGGGACAGGATACGCCAGAAAGAAAGGTAAAAAGGAAGAGAGGGGTGGAGAGAGAGAGAGAAAGAGAAGGGTGGAGAGAGAGAGAAGGAGCAGGGGTGTTGGGGTGGAGAAAGAGGGGTTTCAAGGAGCATGGTGTAAGCCAAAACACTCCACACCAAGGCAGAAACAAGAAAGAAAAAGGAGGATTGAGAAAGAGAAGAAAAAAAGGGCCGCTGATTCAAAAGACGACCTCGTGGAGGTGAGGGAAGTCTAGCAACAAAGCCTCGACCTCACCAGTCTAAAGAGAGCCCCGCTAACAGGCTTATGAGAGACAACATCTCCCAGTGACGACAAACAGGAGGGTGGGGGAGAAGACGCCCCGGCGGCGGAGCCCCTGACCATATGCTCCTCCTTTACGCGTGTGGGTCGCTGGGCACGCGCGCACCTGGGGGCTGAACGTGATCCGTGGCCAGCATTTGATGCCACATGCCACCAACATGGCGCGACATGTCATTACGCTTCTTCTACGTGCCATTACGTCGCTGTCATAGGAAAACCATGGCCGCTACGTGCCGGTACGTCGCCGCCACGTCTACAAAAGCGGAGCTTCCACATGCCTTGTCGCCGCTTGAAAACACGTTGCCGCTAAGTGCCATTGTTCGTTCTGCCGCCACACTTTCCGCGTCTCACGTCACTCTTACGTGCCGCTTGATGGCGTGAAGCTGCCAGCAAATGACGGCTGCCTCCCAGGACGAAGTGGTTAAATAAAACTGCGCTAGATTAGTGATTTACAACAACGGCTGGTGAACACAGCTCGCTCTCATATCACGTTACCACATCGATAAGACTTTAACCCTTGACAGTCAGCTCTTGTGCAGACCGCCTGCCAGAACAGGATAACCACCCTTCAGGAGTCTGCGATGATTGGTTTGTTATTTGAGTTTGACGCCAGTAAGTAAGGTTATATCACAGTGAAAGGCGTCTGCGAGCATTTACTGATCTCATAATATAAATAAATAAATAAACGAAAGCCAAGTGCATGTTCTCGTAGTTTAAAAAACAGAAAATACACACACACACACGCACGCGCGCGCGCGCGCGCACACACACACACACATTTTTTTCCTTCACCCCATGACCTACAACACCTGTCTAAAGCAAAGGTGGCCGTAAACGCAGTGAAATGTGAACACATCACCCTATCAAGGCACGACTCTCTCCTCCACCTGTTTATGTGTCGCTACGCTGACCCTTGGATCTCTATTTATCTCACAAGATGTGAAAGACTTAAAAAAAAAAGAAAATTATAATTTGCGAATACGGTAAGAGCTACCCTTACAAAAAATAAACAAATCCAAAATCAGCGCAACAAAGTTTTGTAAAATATTTATCTTGTTTTTTAAAACTTTTTGTTTAATATTTTCACACTTCTCTTTTATATCTCACCCCAAGGTTGTATATTTTAAAAAATAGTCGTGTGAGTTGTTAATCTAACGGTAATTAATGCAGATATCAAAATTACAATGTCTCAAATGCGTTCACAATCACACTTAGCCCCTGTTAACCACTGTTATGCCGACTAGATGCTGTAAGTAAGCATTTGAATTTACCTATTATATATTAGTTCTTTACCTGTTATATACTTGGCACGTTTCTTGTTTGTCTACTACTCGTATACTCCAAAATTTTTCGCGTTCCTCGTGTGAAGCTTTCATTAGGGTATGTTTATGTCCTGCAGCAGCCTCACACTACTCGCAAACAAAAGGAAAATAAGTTTAATAACAGCTATGATAGCAGTACTTGATGTCCTTCTGTAACTGCCGCGCCATGAACAAACGCTCATCTTCTGGCTGAGGACCAGACACGACAACCTTAACAACCACTCCAAGACGATTGGCATCAAGTGGAGCAGCGAACTACAACAATCCTTTCCGCTTTACCAAAGAGAAGGACAACAAATCTCCCTAGAATCAAGAAAGCTACCTTCCTAGAATCAAGTCATGGGGATTGACCACCGATCTACACCAGACGGCGCTGCCCGCACGAGACCGAAAAATCAGTTGAACACGGAAGACGATCCTTGCTGCTCTCTCTCTGTGGTCTGTGGTAAAGACCCTCACCGTTGTCTGTGTGTAGTTTTCTGTGTACATTCTTCCCTTGTTCTGAGCAAACTACTGGTGACATGCGGAGTAGTAGGCTCGAACTCCCGCTTTGTAAAGAATCCATCGATACCCTCCCTCTCCGTAGTGCAGCGCAGTTTGCAAATATCTGTACACAAAAAAATTTAATCTATCGTTTATGCCACTTTATTATGGTTATGGGTTAACAGCCTTTGTTGAACAAAGTTACTGGTGAGGTCAGTCACTATACCTTGATCTCCCCGGCCTCTGACAGGTAAGCCACGGCGGCTTAATTACAGTCATCGAAAATGATTTTGAGTTTGCGGCCTTGATTAGTCAAATGAAAGGCGGTCTTAGAAGAGGGCGTGCTACTGCACTCGATATGGTCTGTAAGAAGTAATTACTTGTGAATACAGTCGGCTCGAGCCAGGGCGCTGCAGCCGCTTAACTATGTAATCACGTATCACGCTCGACTTGACGCTCGGCATATGAATGTCTTCTAGTCGACTGGCGCCAAACACCAGACTATCATCCCAGGCGTAGCGGCGGCAACAATTTCCGTACGGGACCCCCCCAACCCCCTCTTCTCCCTGGACAACTAACTGCCGGTGACATGCCAGCCTCCTATTACACACCTTCGTCGCCCCTCTCCCACTCTATTGATTAATACGCAAACTAGTGCCCCACGTGCGATAGATCAAACCTGACACCTAATCAATCGCCCGAGTTTGTGTCAACAACAAGACGGGGTGGGAGGGGGGGTAGGACGCCACGAGGCACACAGCATGCATGTCGAGTTGCACAGTCTGCAGTAAACAATCTGCTTTAGTCTTCACGTCCAGCGAACATCCTCTCTCTCTCCTGTTTAACGGGATTGTTGGACGTTTCCGTATGGCGGGACTTCTGGATGGTGGGATGGCTGGACGTGACTGGTACTCCTTTTGAATGACGAGACTGAGGGTGTTCCCTGTATGACAGAGCTGTCAGAACTGTCCTCTATCGACAACTTTTGGAACTTTGCGAGTGTCAGAGCTTTCGTGCGTAGCGGAACTGTTGAAACTTCACTTAAAATATATTCGCCACGAGTGTTTCGTCAGTATATCCTAGCTTCCGAATATTCAAAACTGTGAACTCAAATACAGTTATTCGTTGGTTTTTCTGTTCACTGACATAAAGCCCTCAGGATTGTTGCAATCGTGGTTCATGTATAAATGCACGCGTGTGTTGAGATACACTCCCAGCACTGACATACTGACCCTCGACAACGTCAGGCTGACTAGAGGAACCAGAGGACCATCACCTATCCCTACTGACACGTGTCACGTGATCCAGCAAGACTCTGTCCAGTGTTGGAGCCGGACACCAAGGCCTCAGAGAAGGCGAGAGACTACGCTATTGCCCTCCCTCCCAACCCTATGTACCTTTTGACCCGCAACAGTATTGTTTTGTGCTTCCATGACGAAAAGCCTTAGTGTGCACGTATGCGGGAGACATTTGAACACATGTGTATGTCTAATGCAGATCTCTAAAGATGATTATACAGCGCGTATGCACACACACACACACACAAACACACACACACAACACACACAAACACACACACGCACACACACACCTAATAACATACACATCTACACATAAAGACACCTAAAAATATACACGTCTACACACATAGACTAGTGAACATCATTTTATAGACGTGCGTGCGTGCGCGTGCGCATGTGTGTGTGTAAAATATCAATAATATCAATAACGACAAGAAGACATTTTGAGAACTAATTCGGTGATAGGCAAACACCGATACATTGATAGTCAATACAATCTGCGGTCTCCCTAGCGACGCAAGTATGATGGCAGATTTTGCCCGAAGTTGCTCTACTTCTACGCCCTCGTGACTGTTTGGAGCAATCGTCATGCGAGTTAATTGTCGATCACCACTGGACTGGCAAGAAGTGCTTGCTTGCATGATGGATGTGCCAGACGCAGGTGGGGAGGAAGGGGTGGTAGGACGTGAAGACTGTTGCAAGACCTAGAAGTAAGAACAATCCAGTAGGTATCAACACAGCGAGGAGAGTCAGCGAAGGCCAAGGAGATGTCCTTTGTCTCCTACCACACACACACACACACTCTCTCTCTCTCATCTAAGAGTCGCGTACTCATTTGGGAGTTGTGAGACAGCTCTGTTGCTTGTTCGCCAAGGACTTTTACCTGAGGGCCATAACATGAAACATTGAAAGTTTATTTGCAGTCGCAGCCATCCCCGCCAAAACTGGGGATAAGAAACAGTGTCGGTGCGAAGGGATCAGCCCTCCGCTCTCATCAAGCAGCAGTCTTCGAGAAGAAATTTTCGCATTTTTCTCTTTAGGAAAACAAAAGCAAAACATCCATCAAAAACGTCCGAACTATGGAAAAGTTTGGCGAAAATTGTGAACTCACCGAAGAAAGACTTTTGTGTTTGTCTCGACATTTTTATGTTTTTACCTCAAAGACTTTTAGCAGAAGGGCGAATGTCAAATAAAAACTATGCTGCTATTTGATTTTCTGGCGAGAAATGCTGAATCTGGCTTTCCCCACGGTGGCCCGAAGGACAAGATTGAGACCATTTTATGACAGACAAACACGGAATAAAGGAAGCCACTGTATCTGGACACAAAGGGCACTTTGGTTCTAAACAGACTTCTTTGTCTTTGCCGCGTATGCATACACGGCTGTGAGGGTGATAGCACTGGAAGCAGCCGTTGGCAGAGGCAAACAGCACTCCACGTCTTCCAATAGCGCGAGGGTCAAATCCTATCGCCAGGGACGGAGCAGATGCTATAGAAGCTGGGTGGGAGGGGGGAGGGGGAGTGGGGAAGCGACGCTTTGGCGGCTGTCAACACTGGACCTGTCACTGGCCACCGTGAGCCACTTTCATGAAGTATTCCACAGGCGTGCCGAGTCTAACAACAGATAAAGTCCCGGCAAACTCCCTGTACTTTTCTCCCTCCCGATAGCCACCTTCAAGTTCCATTCTCTTCCCTTAAGAATCTTTCGTCTTCCTTCCTTCGCATCCGACCGTACCGACAGACGCACGGACATGCGAAACACACTGACCGACACACCGGCATACCGACACACAGACACACACCGACATACATACTGACATATCGACACTGTGGAGCAGACATCCACAGCTAATACGTGATGACCCTTCTGTAACCTCTAACCTGCCAGTTTTCCCCCTCTCAGCTGCAGTTATCAAATCATAGGACATGGGGATAAGAAAGATAAGGACGGGTGATAACCCTTTTTCCGCCTGTTACCCCCGCTTGGACAAAACATTTGCTGGATGGGGATACATGCCACATAGAGATGCATGTTGCCTAGTGACGGTCACTTGATGCCGTTTTGACTGGTTGACAAACGCCAGCAGTGTGTAAGAACTGTACGAAAGGCATGTTTTGTCAGCTTGTATAACGAGAGTTATGTCAGTTTTTAGCAAACCTTTCACAAGGGGTAAGTCTATAATATCGTAGCTGTTTCCATCTTGTTGATAACTCCCGTGACCATATCCTCATAATGAAAAACTTTCCTGAAATTGGAGATCGTATATCCGTACTCGCAAACTTACTCAACAATTTAATCCAAGGATGAAAAAGCGACATAGCAGGAAAAAGAGAAAAATACAGAAGTAGTACCTACCTTAGTGGAAGAGGTTCCTTACAATGTCAGCGACGACCACTTGAGCACTCACAACCAGAAATAATCCAGCCAGAACAGACATCTTCAGCCCAGATCAACAGATATAAGGCAGTCACATGACATGACATGACATGCACAATAGAGAAGTGTCGTGATGTGTCCACATAAACCCGAACCAGGTGCGTGCTCACTTCTAATATTATCTTTGACGCAATATCTGGTCTTATCAACAAGTTTTCTATTTGATCACGTGCGCTTATTCGGGGCTTACGTGTCACTTCCGGCTGGTTGGTACAAATATACTAAAGGGAGGCTATTTGTCGAAAGTCGTCAGGGTTATTTCATGAGAACTTCAGAACTACTTGAATTTACCAACTTCATTCGCTGTTCTTACATACAGTATATGATCACTTCACTTAAAGAGGCAGAGAACTTGTCATTAGACTCGACTGACTCGCTGATGAAAGGTAGAGTGTGGAAGGTGGGAGGAAAAAAAAGAGAGAAAAGGCTTCAGATGCTGCAGAGATAATCCTTCATAGCTACTACTCACTTCCATACGGTTGAAGAAAATGTCAAATGGACTGACCCTTCAAGAATTAAATGAAATGGTCAGCCCACATACCACCACGTTCGCGAAGAAGTTGACTAAGAGCTTCTGGGTAGGTAGGAGCGGAGTGGCCTTTCTCCATCTGCCACATTCTATTAGCTAATTTTATTTGCACGTGTTTCAGATTTTATAAGTATCTAATAGATTGATAATGTTCATGCAACGTTAGCTGGGTATAAGACTGGCCACGTGACACAGCTGGCAAGGTGTGCGCTGGTGTTTGGAGTATTTATAGTCTGCTTTTATGGACCACGTCTGCTGGGGACATATCTTCTGAGACCATATCCGAGGCCAAAACAACTTCATTTTTCGAGTAATATTGTATGCATGTCAACATGTTCCCAGGAATGATGCATACGTGTTGACATTTTGCTTATTATACGCCAGGACTATCGACTTTACAGGAGGATTTTTAATGCAGAATTAACGATCGCATTCTCTCCCTCTCTTTCAAACACACACACACACACACACACACACACACACATAGATATATATATATATATAAGATTGCTTGTTATCATCATTACGAATGATTGAGTTTTTAAAGCCCAACATAAGCCTTGTTATCTTCGTAATGTAATGTAAGGAGGATATGATAACCGCGAAAGAAAATCCAGCTCCAGGTTTTGGTTTATTGTCGTTTAAACCCTCAAAAGATCTGTTTTTGTTACCCATGAATTCTCTTTATTGAGACATTTATTTCGATAAGTGTGACGAACGAAAGTGCTTAGGAGAGATAATCTTATTTACGAGTACTTTCTGGTTCGTTGTAGGGAAATGGAGATTTCCGGGCTGGCACCAAGCACATTGAGTCGATGTCAAACTCAGAACTGGACGTCACATCGTTGTCACAAGAACTCATTGTGTTGTTGTCCTGCCAAACAGTGAGTTGCTCTTGGCGCCATTGCAGCATGTCTCCGTTTGGAGCTTGTACAAGACATGCAGGTGAAGACTGTGGTGTGACACTGACATAGAATACTTGTAAACGACTTCAAAATGCTTTGCCTTGCAATTATTTATATATATTTATGTATATCTTTGTATAGTGAAAAGCACTGTAGTGGTTATTGCGCTCGACTGCAAAGCTGAACGTTGCGGTTTAAGACCCGCTAGGACCTGTAGCTGGAAAATTCAGTAGCTGCTCCAGAAATAGCCACCTAATTAGTGAAGGTACGGGCGGCCGAGATTAAAGAAAGAGTTTGCTCATCCATCTGCCATGCCCCAGATACAGGTAGAGCACGAACGTTCCCTGTCTCTCCGGTTTCTAGCAAGAGGACATTTTAGGTTTTTGTGTTTTTATTATTTATTATTACTTTATGTAGTTTTTTTTGTCCTCGGTCGTCATACAGTTAAATCTTTAAAAAGTCCTACTGGTTGAACTGGCTGAAATATCAACTTAGTACTGAAATAAAATAGGATGACAAAGGAAAGATTTTTCGTACGACAAAAACAGCAACAGCATGCGTAACTAACTATTCAGAGTACGAAGTAGCTAGTAAACAGCTGCTGGACGATGGTGTATTGGCGAAAAAGGTGTGCCAACCTTGTTTGCCTGTGCTTTTGAAAAGACAACCTTCTAGAATCTTCTCGTTGTATCTGCATTGTGATCTGCTTGACTTTGTCTTGCTCTCTCTAGTGTTGAAGTGGATTTTACAACTTATTTCCTGAGAGGCCGACTTTATGATATTTCGGAGATTGGCACTAGGATTGGACCGGAAAACCAGACCTCGTGCATAGAGGGGAAGAAGTGGGAGGGGTATGTTGGGATGAAAGGGGAGGGAGGAGGAAGGTAGATCTACATAAGTCTCACGTAAATACATACAACTTCTTTGCCCCTCGCTATGACTATGACCATTAGCTTATATTTCTGCAAGACGTCAGCAGATACCAAAGATCAAGAAGGTAAGAGCCTAGCTAAGCGCCGTTGTGCTTGCGATGAGAGAAGGGAGGCTATTCTGATCAACTGTGCAGTCAAAAGAAAGGGAGAAGAACTCCAGGTGGCGCCCATCGGGAGACTGAGTAAATAATGAGTTTTCCTCTCCTCATTCATCAACAACAATTCTTGAAGTTGAAGTTGAAGCACAGAACGCGACCTCATTCTCGCCTTTTGGGATGTTGTAAGGAGCTGCTGAAACAGCACTTAATTACCTGGAAGATGCTCTTTGTTGGCTCTGTACACTTTTTGTTGGTGGCCATTGTATACTCTCAATCCGATGATGATTGTATGTGTCAGTTGTGTTTGGGGGATCACCGAGCTCTCAAATGAATAAATAGTTTGTTTTTTATTATTCTCTCACGATAAAATCCACCATCTGGACTATAGCTTGTGCTTGAAGAAGTTACAGAAGGGTGAAGGGGGATAGCATCGCTGAAGAAGCAACATCTTCGCCCTGTAATGAGAGGACTTCCCCGAATTTTGCAAAAAAAAGAGGAAATTTAGTGATCCTTTATTATAATTCTGACATCGGCATTCAAAAGTGTATTCTGGTAAACAGTCGGCCGTCACAAGCAGCACGCCTAGACCTTGACGTGACGAGGATCTAGTTGCTGTCGTCTTTTGTGTATTTTCACGCGAAGCATAGAACTACGAAAAGAAGGCCACCTAGTCCCATCTGCTGGACTATTTTAATTCGCGCTTGCTGAAAAGTAACCTCAAACGATGAAGCAGAAGAAATACGCACAAAGCTGCAAGACACACGAAAACTCGATGGACGGAAGACGTGTGGAGAGAGAGAGAGATGCCATGGTGCCGCGCACCACTGTTACTCTACAGTCTACATACCAGCTCACGGCCACACAGAAGGGCAGCGAGGACTGCCTCGCCGGGCAAAACACTGAGTGCAATATTATGGGCCATACTCCCCCCTCCACACACACACACACACGCACTACCCCACCTATCAAGACACCTCTATCATCACAGGCAGTCGCCCTGGCGATGTTGCGTGAAGGGTGTGTGTTGGAGGGGGGTATAATTTGTTTCATCATGATGGGAATGCCCCTACTGCCAGGGTGATGTAATTGACCGCCTCACATGTACCTCAAACACGTACGCTTTTTTGGCAACGAAGCATGATGCGTAGAACGATCTGTGATAAACGCACTCACGAAACCGTAGGTGCCAGTACGCAAGGTACTTTTCATACCTACACGCGCGCTCGTCTGCACGTGCCAGCACGCACCCATTGTCCTTGCAGTCAACAGTCTGCAGTTTGGCTGGCGGCCTCCTTGTGCTGGAGAGAACTCACTGCTCGTGGACAAGACAAAAAAGGTGCCTGCGAAAGAAGCTACATGTGCGTGACGTATGACGTGTGATGTAACTGCGCACGACGCGCTCTTTATATATCATCTGCGAGTAGTTATCGCCCCCCAGCTCCACCCACCGCCCGCTCACTCCAGCCACGCAACACTTAACATACTATGATATTCATCCCTGACATAGCGTACCGTCTGCCCGTGACCAGGCAGCCGTCCAGCCAGCCCCCAGCGCACTAGGGGGCGCTGGTGTGCCGCAAGAAAAGACGCGAGTCCTTCAGGTGGAGAAAGGTGAAGGCAACTGGGAGAGGGGGATGAATGCCTTTGGCCCTCCTGAGGGGTAGGGGGTGGAGAAGGAACGGCAGCATAGCTCCAAGAACCAAGAAGCTGGAACAGGACAGATTGTAAGCACTTTTCTCTTCCAGTGAGGATAGTAGTGCAGGTGGGGTGGTGGGGTTGAAAGTGTGTGTGTGTGTGTGTGTCGGGGGGGGGGAACAGAGAAAGTAGGGGGAGTGGGTGATGAGGGGATGCTAGCACAAAGAGAAAAAGGCTCGAGGAGGCTATGGGTGGGCTGGATGGGGTGGCAGAAGTCGGGTGTGTGTGTGTGGATGGGAGGGGGGAGAGACCCCGTGGTAAGTGTATCTGGAATTGACTGCATTAAATTTCCCGTCTGGCGGCGCATGTCTGCCGCTGCACGCGCCTCCACGCGCTATCTAGTCTTGCACGCTACCTTCCCCCACCAGCCTCCGCCTGCCTCCTCCACACCATTCTTCCCTCTCCTCCCCAACCTTCCTCATCTTCAACAGAAGGCAGGAGGCCAGGTGGAGAGGTATATCCGTGGGAAAGGCACGCCGCTTTCGTCTGAAGTGATGAGCACGCGCGAAGCACGGGCAGTCTCGGCAAGCAAGAACTCTAGTAATTACATTTGGGGCTCAAAACTCTTCAGCGGCCTAGAACGGTAATTAAAAAGTTTGCTGTTTTAAGTTGACGGGGTGATGCAATAGCCTTTCTTTCTCTCCATACCCCCCCCCCACTATTCCTTCGTTTCTTTGTGCATGCATGCGTGTGCGTTACAGCACGAATTCTTTCGGAAATACAATACACCTAGTCTATGAGTGAGTAGACCTCAATTTTCCAAAGATCATACTGGATTTTAAGGCTTCGATACCGTAGTCTCAGGATTCAAACGCCTATTAAAAACGTAACACGTTCCAATAAAAAGAAATGAAGATGTGAACAGTTCACCCTTTCTTATTACCACGACAAGGAAAGTTAACGCCAGGACAAAGGATGAAGCTGTGTGATTAGGCGCCCGTCTAAGGGCTTCAACCCTCTCACAAAACAAGTCCTTGACGTGCAAACCATCCAGACCTTCTGAGTGTTCAGTCTG
This sequence comes from Marisa cornuarietis, assembly GCA_004794655.1. Classification (NCBI taxonomy): domain Eukaryota; kingdom Metazoa; phylum Mollusca; class Gastropoda; order Architaenioglossa; family Ampullariidae; genus Marisa; species Marisa cornuarietis. Next base: position 8,027,662 of record SMMW01000001.1, read on the forward strand.
CTTTCATGTGTTTCTTATTCGTTTCAGCGCATGTTAAGAGATTTGCCGCTGCCTACAGGCACAATTTTTGAAACATCTGTGTGAAAGCGTTTAGACAGCTTATCAGTCCTCCGTGCGTTTAGCTGCCTCTGCAGCGATAATGAGAGTGCATGCTAAACTTATCTAAGGGTAATCTCCTTCAGAGGACTGGAAAAAAGAGAGAAGGAAGAGACAATGCAGTTTTATTTTTTAAAGTGAACAGCGTCCCATGGCATTTTAAGAATCCTTTCGTTTACCTGTCCAGCGCTCCACGTAGACAGCGAAGCGGATCTGTCATGCACGGACGCAGCATTATCCCTTCACACGTGTTTGGTGCTGTTACAACAGGAAGTGACGTAGAGCGCAAGGGTCGATCAACACTTTTCTGATGGACGTCAGGGGATGATAAGCTACACTAAAGATGCTATGTTTGAATAATAAAATACCAGCACCATGAACATTGGGGAATCCAATATAGTAGGCTTGTTAGTAACACTAGTGAGTCTTCTATGAAGGAGTGCACATGTTCTGAACATTATAGAATGTGAGTGTGCTTAGCCAAATGTTCAGAGTGTCGGGGTTCGAGGCCGAGGAAGGGTTCAATATCTGTGTGACGTAGCATGCTTCCCCTAGTTGATCTAGCTGCTGAATACGCACCTGGCCTCTTAAAAGGTCTTGAAACGGAACGAGATCGAGATAATGGAGACGGTCACCGCTCTTAAAAAAAAATCTAGCCCGAGAAAAGTAGGACCTTTAACGCTTCATTCCCGAAACAACCGAAGGGTCACGGGATGACCTTGTTCGTACTCTTTAGAGAGAAATCCTTCGCAAGGTGCTTTTGCTAGATTCAAGTAGAATGTTAACTGTGGTAGGAAAATAATCGCGCTGGCTGCGATATGTAGTCCAAGCACAGTCTATAGTCTGCGACTCTGCGACCCTGCGACCTCTGTCTCAACTAACTTCAAGATGGATCTCGTCAGTGGCTGACGGAAGAAGACTTGTCTCAGATGTTACCGTCAACACATGCTTCAGTTCGTGCCACTGTAACGGATCTTTGGTCAGTAGCCTCTCTCACCTGACGCCGCTGCCTACACTTCAAGCCTGTCCACACAGTCGACATCTTTTTTCATCAAGTAACAATGGTGATGACTTAATCACTTGGCGTTTCTGCAAACAAACACCTGTTTCTGCGTTTGGTGGCGTTATTTTTATGCGTCTTCTGCTCTTTCATTCGATGTTTCCGATGCATAGATGCTCTCCTCTTTTCTCGTGGCGCAGGTCAGGATGAATAAAAATAAGTGAAGCTGTACCGCTGTGATAATAAATAAATAACTAAATAAATAAATAAATTGAAAGGGCACACCACATTGCACGACACTTGCCGTGCCAGTGCCTCTGACGGACGTCCTTACCTACCTCACCGTGTAGCATCTCTCTTACTTGCTTTTCTGATACTCAGGTGCAAACCATTTACGTGGCTTTTGGGGGTAAATTAAAGGAAAGTGCTGAGAGATGATGAAGTGTATATGCCACCTATCTGTTTCCCGACTCTTGTCGACATATTAACCTAGCCTAGTGCAGAAGCGACTCAACAGCCACCTTCAAACACAAGGCGATAGCAAGAAGACCTATTTGGCAACTGCATGCGAGGTTTTAGGAGTCGATCGGCGCTCTTAAAGACCTAGTGTGGTAAACATTTTGTTCACATGATCGAGTTCAGTGTTATTACGAGATACTAGCTGCCAGAATGTCAAAGCTATCAAAGCTCTTCTGTTTGTTATCTGCAAACCGTCAAAATCTCGTCACTCGCACCCGCGCACAGAAAGACCCTGCACTCTCCCACTGGTTGAATCCTGAGGACACACACATATCCGTGTACCAGTATCACGTCACAGACAACTCTGTGCCCGTCGATGTCTCTCGAAATGAGTGAAAACCATTAACCTGGAACAAAAGAGTTCTCTCAAGTGCGTCTTAAATAAATTGTAGTGACATTACCCGAACACGCTGCAAATATTAGATGAGAAGAATTGTTCCTCGTGTTCAAATAATATTTTATGAAACTTGCGAGCATTTGGCGAGTTATTTTAGAGATCTTTCAGGCGGACATAACTCGTAACGTAAGCAATGGCTTCCCTTGCTTCATCTCTCTGAAAAATGCGTAATCTTGTAATCTTTTTTGGATCTTACACGAGAAGATAGCAGAAGATGCTGCCGCTACGGTACAGGACCTCTTGACTCTGGCGCCTTTAAAGTCGGTCACACTGGTGCAGCAGTCACAATAGTGACTGATGTTAACCTGACTGTTTGTGTGCATGAATATGTGTGTGTGCGTGTGTGTGCGTTTGTGTGTGTGTGTGTGCGTGAGAGAGAGATACACGCTGTAGTGACTGATGTTAACCTTTTTGTGTGCATGAATGTGTGTGTGTGTGTGTGAGAGAGAGAGAGAGAGACGCTGTAGTGACTGATGTTAACCTGCTTGTTCTGCACGCAAATGTCTGGTAACTGTCCCTGTAATCCCAGCCCATTCCCCGCTTTCCCAACCCTCGACATTCGTCAGACCGCCAGGTGGAATCAAGAAATGCTATGGGGGGTAAGGGTTGCCACTCATATTGCTCTCCCTGTTAGGGACAGAATGAGCAACAGACGCAGTGTTCTGACTAGATCTAGCTAACCACTTCTGTAACTGAAGACACTATCAACTAAAAGTTTGTGAGGCATAAAAGGCAGGCATGAAGTCTAGCATTTACATAAACCTTTCTTGATGGAAACTTGGGTTAGGAATGCCAATACAGCTTCATACAAAACCTCTAGCAACAGACAAACTTTCATAAAGTATAATACAATGCCATCCCCTTCCAGAACAGGCGGGCTGAGACGCAATTCTCGTATTGGCCGTGGGTCCCATTCGGCGCCTCGTCCCCAGGAAGCTCCTGCAGCTAATTCTTCACGCGCCTGTGCGCCGTGTTTTGTCCGCACGCTTCCAGTGGAAAACGTCATTTCACGCACAGTACCTGCGGTACCACCGTCACCTGATTGTCCAGGTTCACATGTTAACCTGACTGGCTTTCTTAAAGGTATAATGGGGCTACACTTTCTTATGAGGTAAATTCAGTGCAAGATACCATTTCTGAAAATCTTCCGATCACCATGCACAACTTAGAGGTCACACCCATGACGTCACGTTTGAACTAATTAACATAACAAGTCTACTATTGGCTTTAGTCTTCATAGTATAATTGCATCCATGTACGACCCTGACGCCTGCTGGTTTTTACCTGTTTGTGTGCATGATGATGATTGTACGCGTGCATCTCTAAGAGAAAAATAAGATTGAGAGTAGTAGTATCTTGCACTGCGCTTTACCCTATCATTAGAAAAAAAGTGCACCCCGCTAGACCTTTAAGGCTGGAAACTCAATAAACATTCACGATTCGCGTTACTAGACTGAGCTTGATACGATGCGTAGCTAATCATGCAGGCTACCTCCCGTCGGCTATGAGACCTACAGGCAATGAATTTGCTTCAAGGACTTCAAAGGAGTTATTTTCAGCCGGCAACTATGTTCTTATTGGCGCAAATAATATGACTGAACTTGTCGACATTTTCTCGACCTTCTTCTATATATATTTGCTGATTTTTGGGGGTGGGTCGGTGGGTGTCTTTGGACATGTATTTAAATATTTTTTTTAAGAATAAAGAAGTTTTTCACAATTTGAACCTGTAGTTCAGCTGAAGTTGAGATACCACTGGTCGCAGCGGACCCAAGACCTAAGCGTGATCGGAGGAACTAACTTTTGAAACAGAACCTGTCCCAGGAAGACTTACCTTTAAACACAGATTGTAGCAGGAAAGGCGAACTTTAAGAAAAAGCTCTGGGAGAAAAGGTTGATGTTAAACAGAGAATTAACAGGAAGGGCTAACTTCTAACAGACCGTTGTACCGGCTGACGTTAACTTGACATACAAGCTGTGAGCTTCATGCAAAGTCGCAGCAGCGGCAACCGCGTCAAGACAACAGTCGTCGACGTCAGCGAGTTTGTGGGTCAATGACTACACGTTTCTAGGTGTTCTTGGGTGACGTACTACACATTCTGGTGTACTACCCATTTCTGGGTGACGTACTGCATATTCACTCCAGAAATAACATAAATAAGGGAAACAACATGCCCCGGATATTGTCCTTGACTTAAGGCTGCACCTTGAGCCCTGCTGGGTGTGGGGGGATTAGAGTTACTTCCCGTGAAAAGCTGTTTGAGTTTGTTTGCTTCCTGAGGTCACAGAGAGGCAAGTGAATTTGCAAGTGTTTTATGTTCTTCATTTCTCTAATCTGTATTTTCTAATCTGTGTCGTTGCAGTTTTAATTTGCATCATTATTTTTATTGTGCTTCTAGCGAGGGTATCGCGCGTTTCACTTTGTCAGACGGGTAGTCAGCGCTTAGTGGGCCTGCGTATCAAATCAAAGAGCAATATCTGGCGCCGTCGTATCCAGTGAACATGAGATACACGATGCGGGGCTGCAGTATAGACACTGACAGCCGCAACTACATCTCTTTAATCGTTCTATCTCTCTCTCTCTCTCTCGCTCTCTCTCTCACACACACACACACACACTCTGGTTTATTTATAAGAATTGTTCTACATGATGCCTCGCATGTTTTGAATATTTTTGTTTGCCTTGAGTATCATTTTTGTTTATTAGATACCTTGTGACAAAGCTCGCAATAGAACCACCAGGCAGCTAGCTCTAACAAACTCTGTATCCTCCACAGTGTAACAGTCTATCTGCATGGCTTCTTTCTGGTATATTTATGTAAGAGCACGTGTTTATGCACTCAGAACTGCACGCACGTCACACACTGACGTACATTTGTATTTTATAATATTGTATCGAAATAAGACGATCAGACTGAAAACCGACATCTCTCTTTTCCTCGCTCTACCTCTTTCTGTCTTTCTGTCTCTTTCACGTGCGCACAGTTGTAGAAATTACTTTTGGTGGGCGAAGGCACGTGCATATTAATGGCATGTTATTGCTTACGTACTTTCACATTTTAGTTAACCTGAGCGGTGCTTCCGGTAAACAGTGCGAAAGGTTTGCAAGCAGCCCCGCCATGATGTCGGATGTGACGTGGTTCATTCGCGTCTTTTCATTACAAGTGCGCATGTCCCCATGGTGAGTGAAGAGCTGCAGAATCTTATTAAACTTGCTGTCAGCGTGAGAAAAGGGGCTAACTGTACCCCTAACACGCACAGTCGACCCCAGTTTCAGCTGCACAAGGAGGTGCGATTTTTTTGAGTGCTTCCGGGGCAAGTGGGGTCGAGCGGAAGACGTTTGAGACGAGGCGAGAGGGTCGCTTGACCTCGCACCCGGCAGATGGTCCCTGACGGCGCGGGAGGTGGGTCTGGTTGTCTATAGTTTACACCGTTACAGTCACGCTCACACGCACGCCCGAAAACACACTCACACGAACGCTCGAGCTAGGACATATGGAAGTACGGCGGCCTGTCCAGGGAGGAGTAAGGCATTGCGGTCACCTCTCTCCCTCTGCCATATCTCCGCCGTGTCCTCCCAGACACATGATATTAGAATGGGGCGCTTCCTGCGGTCTGTGTGTGTGCGTGCGTGCGTGCGTGCGTGCGTGTGTGTGTGTGTGTGTGTGTGTGTGTGTGTGTTAAGAATGTTGTTTGCGTGAATGTGTGTGTGCTTCACTCACTCCATGGCTGTAGATAGAGATCAGCTCAGGTGAAGGCCTAGTAGCCAGTAAACTCGAGAACATTGTCCTACCGTGGATTTGAATCGATTTTTCCAAATTTCCAAGACTTAAATTGGCAAATAGGCAGTTAAAACTTTAATGACCAAATAGACCATTTAATAGGCTTACGGCAATTAAAAACAGAAAGCAAAGGAGCAGAGTAGTGCGTCAAGCCGTGTCGTAGCTGGGCGGTTCTCCTCGGACTAAACCTGGTTTAAAATGATCCGCCACCTATTCCACTCTGGTCTGGAACATCATTCATGCGTACTAGATACGTCACCTACAGGTTTGGGCAAACTAAGAAACAGAACTAGGATCCTCTATCAACACAAAACCAGTTCGTGGTTCATTAAGAACGCACTTTTGACTGCTAGAACCAGGATCAGACCATAGAGGAGCATGCAATTAGGATACCGCTTAAGAGCGACAAAAGAGCAGTGTAGATCCTGTAACAAGACACTTAGTTCAAAAATACGGGCGGTATATTCAAGGCTGTGACGGCGGTGATAAGGCTGTGGCGATGGTCCAAAACGTTTGAAAATTATATTTAGTTACGATTACAGCGCAGAAGAGCAATATAGGAGAAATACATTATTCTTTCCTCACTTTATTACCAATTGTTAGCACTACCTCGGTTGTCGATGTTTATAAAAATTGAAAAAGTCCAGTGAAATCGACCCGTTGTGTTCTTCCGCCGAATAAACGCGTTATCTTCGCGAGACAGCAGATGCGTATGACGTATACATGTGACAGGAAGTCTCGGTCACAGCTAACATTTCAACACAAGCAACTGGTGGTATCTCAACGAATAAGATGCCTTTGAATAACCTTATCAGTTCGTACCCTTCGCATCAGTTGCCACTGGGATCGACTGGATATCGAAATCTTTGGACCAAAAAACAAAAAGGGTCTAGCAGCCGACAGACATTACTCCTAACACAGTCCACACAATGCTCGTCCTTCTTACCCTCCCCCCTTTTGCTCTTGCTAATTTTCTACCATCTTTCTCTGCAGAATCTCTATATTTTCTATGTTCTGTTACTTGGTGTCTTTTTGTGTTTTCCATCTTTGTTTTCTATTTGTCGTCAGTACTGTCGTTTATTCTTACGCCCCTCGTGTTCTGTCCATGTAGTCCATGTCTCTTCCTTGTTTTTAAGCGCTGAGAGCATGGTCTCTATGAGTGTGAATATTCGCTATAAAAATCTTCATTTATTATTATTATTATTATTAAGACAAAGGTGGGACTGGAACACATTTGTTGTACACTAACACCTTGCACTCGATGTTGTTATTGATTTTCTTTCGAAGTGTTTTTAAAGAATAAAAATATAATTATTTCCTATTGTAATAATTTTACTATAATACAAGAATCATTTGCTGTTGTGATCCTGTAGCAAAGCGTAATTCGATATGCAGTTGCACCATAGCGACAAACTAAAATTACTCTTAAGTCAAATACCTGCATTGATGCTCTTAGAAACCCATGAAAACAAAAATGAAAAGAGAAGTGTACATTTTGTGATATTTTATACTCGTGTTCATTCCTCTAAGGTTAAGAAGAATGATACATGATGTACAGTGACCTTAATCGGATATGACACCACCAGAAGAAAAATATAAAGTATAACAGTTGTTCATTATAATTTTGATGTCTTGATATTAAATTATAATTATAAAATGATTTTTGTTATTTTATTACAGATGCATATGTATTTATGTATTTATCAATAGTTATTATTAAATAATACATACAATGTATAATTATTTAAAAATAACACCAATACACAGGCTATAGCAACATCTATTCTTCCTGAGTTAAGATATAAGAGGTAAATATAAAACATAGCTAGAAAGTGTCCATTATCTCTCTGAATCGGTCTGTGAGGATTTTGTAGAAAACAAAGGTAAAGAAACCTGGAGATCCGAGTCTGTTTGCACCGCTTTATGCATGCACAGTTTAAAAGTTTATTGTAACTGGTTGGTCATAGTCTGGAATAAGCATTATTGACGAAATGTTCTGCTCTGAATTCAACAATGAATTTAATATCATTTGTGCAGGTATGTGTTACTATGACCATTATGTAAGAAGTATTCTTTCAATATTTTAGAGATTTCACATTTAGAAACAGAATCCATCTTTACAAAGACATAGATCAATAAAACGAGCTTTCATTCTATAAAATGTAAATAATGAATTTAAAATAAAATGTGGCAAGTATCACAGGAACAAAAGTATATTTACTTTATAATTGCAGCTTGATGCATTCTTTTCTCACACATGTAAGATACTGTATATTTTTATAGTTTACATGTTTGATATAGGCACAATCTAATACTTTTATTGTTATGTACATGCAATCATTTACAGACTGTGATGCTGTGCATGATAGAATAAGAATCGCAGTTTGTTTACAATTTTAGCAGCAGTAGCACTGTGACACTGACCTGTTTATGATGTAATCGTTTGTTGACTGAATATCGTCTGTCATATGCATCCCTCTCTTTTTAGGCAACTTCGTTATGCTGAAAAAGTGTAGGAACTATATCAACACATGCATACGTCATAAGGTCACGTGACGAAGAGCGCGACTTCTTTGAAGCAAACGAAAGAGTCCAGTGTAATTTCTCTTATTAAACACCATATGCAGCATAACCTTCAATTTTTTTGGATATGAATAGAAAAGAAAATAGATGAGATTGAAAATGATAGTAATCTTTAGAAGATTCTAAACAGTTTTATTTTGCCTTAAGAATCCCTTTAAAACAACACTGATTTGTAACACTATAGCGTCTCCATTATTTTTTTATTAAAAAAAATTCATTAATTTTTTCTACAAATCATGCTGAACTCGCAGATATTTTAATAGCTTCAAACATTCACTGACGAAAGAGTAGCTTACTCGGCAAACATATGCTAATGAGTCGTTGTCCATTAAGCGAGCCTGCAGAAATGACGGATTGACTTGTTTCCTAAAATATAGGGGAGAATTGTAATATAGAAGCCTTTCACACTGGAAGAATAACGAACTCTTTCACTCAGGCTTTTGATGTTATTACCATTTAATGAATGAAATCCACTCATGTGTATCGGGTTAGCTTTTCAAAACATGCTGAAGTGTTACTAGTCTGAGATACACTTGGTGCAGTGTAGCTGCGTGAGACTACTAAAGACAGAGACGAAGGGACGTGGTGGCCCTACAAGTACAATGACAATGACAGTGATCAACTTTGTTAATCTCAGTGGGCAATTATACTCGGAAAGGGTGCTTAGAGACAGAATTAAACAGAATAATAAACAAAACAAGTGCTAGTTACAAGATGAGAACAAGATAAGAATAAAGTTGTGAATCCTAAAAAACGAGCGTAGATGTTAATTGTTGTTTAGAACTTTACCGGTGAGACTTTACAAACATGGCTGACACGAAAAATGGATTTTTTTAGGACTGTCTATCGAGACTCGTAAACATATTCTGTAATTTTTTGCGCTGGTTTTAAAAGAGGATCCAATGAACGCCATTAGTTCGAAACCGCGCTCTTTGCAGTCTTTTGCATCGACACATAAACATAGATATTCTCCAGATTGTGACAACCTATTACACGCTATCAGCAGAACTAAGAGATCGCTTTCTCTCTGGCTTCTACAAGCTTCGCCTATGCTTATCAGCTAAAATAATGCATCAGGGAAGACATTAGTCAAAAGCGCGCGAGGCAGTGTTTACGTGAATCATTCAGATTCTGCTATCTCCAAGATAACAAATGCAAAGGGGGATTTTAAAATGGCATCTTTCATACACTTGAGGCTAAAGAAGTTCTGCGAAAACTGCAATAAGTTTAGGCCTAGATGGCAGCTTCGAAAACTAGACATTATTTTTTTAAGTTTCCGAAGGTTAATAGGTTGAAGGTCTAAGATGCTTTGTTGAGGAAGATAAGGGCCATGTGCACCAGGCCTGTGTTTAATCAGTGTCACCGCAGACTCATACTCGTGGCCTTGAAACACTCAACTTCGATTACAGGCTGAGCTTAAAAGACCCAGATTACCCGGTAACACTGAAGTACGGAGCGGGTCAGACAGGGTGTTTGAACGACAGACTGCAGGAAGAAAACACTAGCGAGCTAGCGAGCAAGCCAGCCAAGGAACTGGGGGGGGGGGAGGGGAGAGTTAGAATATGTGTGTGGCCTGCGCCTCAGAAATGCTTGAATTACGAGCACTTGTCTACACCTGTTCGTGTTGTGCTGTATGCCTGAGCTATTCCTTCCTGTCTATCAGTATAATTTTTTTTCTAACTGTATTTTCTCCTTCAGAATTTTACAAAAGTCACTCAAGAAAGCAAAACAATCTTTAAAATGCCTTCCGCATAATTCATAAGCCGAAAGAAATCTGCTTCTCCGTTCAACATATGTCCTGGTATATAGTGTAGTGATTGTTTCTGACTCTGTTTATTTTTTGCTTTGCTACTAAATAGTATAAAACATTTTAATAAACAACTAGAAGAAAAGAAGCAGATGCTAAGTGTGTGCTGTTGGAGGGAAAAGGCAGCGCTCTACTGAGTAGAGCTGAACTGTTGAGCTGTGCATACAGAAGACCGACTAAATATTCAAACCACGGATCTGCTGGAATGCTCGCAGACGTATTTTCCGTGTTAACTTCTAGAACGAGGCCAAAGTATATATTCGCTTCCGGTTTAACTATCAACATCAAGAAGAACAGACGATGTAAACTCTCGTGTTGTAGGAGGTACAGAAGCTCAAGCTTTATGGTCTGTGGTGTTTTCAGTTTATTGGCTTTAAGTGGTTGTAAGTGGATACCGAGGACTTTTGCCAAAAGAAAAAAAAGAAAAAAATCAATTAATAAATTTATTGTAAGTTTATTGTTGACTTTAATAATTTTATCGCGGTTCCGGACATTAAACTGCTAAATGGTACGTGATTCAAACAGAATCTATGAAACCAGATTATGATAGCTACAATGTTGACAACTGGCGTGGTTTTCAACTGTTATTTATCATGCTCAGCAACCTGAAAACATCATGGTAAAATCCAGCTTCTAATTTTTCCTGAGCACTAAATCAATGTTTAATTTCGGTATCTATGATCAAAGATCAAAATGAGTTTTTGTTAGCATCTTCGCCGTATCTAGGGAAATAAATCTCAGGATTCTGAACAATCACCGTGCACTTAATGTTTCTTAAAAAGTCACGTAGCCCCGTAATTGAATACCAGTCTGTCCCACAGTCACTCTTTGTTATTCATCGCAATGTTTCCAAGGCCCCTCTGACATTGAGGGACTGACCGCATTTTGGCCACAGTCCTCAGGTGCACACAAAGTTAAGAAGAAAAACTATTTACACTAGTCACAGCAGGTTCTGCACCCCAAGACACTGCAGGCCTTGCATCTGGGGTAATTTCCTTCATCTCGTTTTCATCGGCCGTCACCTGCTGGGTGCTGAATGTCAGTTCCCCAAACCGGCCTATCAGTCTGCCAAATCTAGAAACATGCGATTTTGTTTTCTTTTTCAAGGAAAACTCGGGCCTTCTTGCGATGCGCACGCTTGCCGAGTGCACGTTCATATCTGACTAAGTCTATAAAATGCTCCACGTGCGCGCACACGACACCATCTTATCAAATGCAGTTTCGTCAGAACAGACAGCGGGATGACCCGCGAGCTTGCGATAACTGACTGTAGTCTTCAAAGCCTCTGAAATCTGACAAATGGCAGTAGTCCACTCAGCCACTGAGATCTCATAAATGGCTGTAGTCCAATCAGCCGCTGAGATCTGACAGGTTGAAGCTCGTTGTAAGCATGCTGCCGCTACAGTCCTTGACACAGCCTCCCAGTGAACACAACATGGCCCCGTTCAGAGCGTCTGTTCTTGTGTAATATGCCAAATGTTTAGTCCTGTGTCGGCGATTGAGAATATTCTTTACGATTAGTCCAGTATCAAGTAATATATATATATATATATATATCTTGTCCAATTTGTGACTATGTTAGGTAAATTCTCAAAGGACCGTCACAGTATAACTTTGTCAAATATTGTCCCATATTTGACAATATGTGTCCAGTTAACAAAGACTTTAAAGACCCTAGTCTTACATACCATTGTAACCACGGACCTTCATTTACTGGATAAATGTCTCTCATTCGTTGCCTCTTTGCCTTATCATAGGAGTCACAATCGTCACAAACCCTAACAACGAAGGGCTTTCGCTTCCGTTTTCTGTCAAAATGGCGGATCTTCCTCACGTCGAAGAAATTTTAGATGTGAGAAATTAAGCTTGTCTGCCATCAGAACCTTGTTAAAGAAGATTTATTGCAAAATAAACAGTATTTTCTGTAATATGTATTCTGTTTGTTTATAGAAAACGCATTTAGGTTTATCGACAATTTTATCATATAAAAATCGTCACAACATATGTTATAGACTTGTTTTACCACTCACAATTAAAAAAAGCATTTTTGGGGGAAACAATTGTGTAGATTGGTCTGTTATGAAAAAAACCCTATACTTTAAGAATTAATTTAAGGTATGCAACCAAAGGACCGAAACACGATGTCTCTCCAAAGGAAAGCCGAGACTGATAGCGGATTTGACCCCGAGTCACTTATCCAGTAATGAAGGTCCGTGATTTTAACAACGCCGATGTTTAGAAAGGTAAGTGAGAGATTGCCTCTAGGCCAAAACTTGCCATGCCACAGACACCAGGCGATTTATGGCGGGGTGGTTGTGGCCTGAGGTAGCTTGTAGGGTGCTTTTTCTTTTTCAAGTCAGCTGGATATGGTTCTGTCGACTTCTGAAGCAAATGGGTTTTGCAGAACTCTTCATTCAAACAGTTACTTTCAGCAGTCGCTCGAGTCGAGGTCAAATTTCATTGATGACATAAAACTAGGAATCAGACGGCTTTTCCTTTCGGTCAGTCAAAAGACACGTGTTGATGTTTATCACAAGAGGATGTGGTCTCTCCGCAGACTACACGATAAAAGTCCAAATTTTGCCGTCTGTCCCTTCCACTAAAATATTGTCACTGTCGTCTCAGATCAACATAGCGGACCCACTGTCGTGATGATGGCATAAAGAGAGGCTACTTCAGTTGGACTGCAGCGCTTGTTGTAGGAAAAAAACTGTTTCCTTTGACTTCTGATGACAGAAAGTTTGGCTGTCTGGAAAATGCTTATCTTGCCAATGTCATACTTATGATTCTCTGATCTGGTCTTACTGAATTCGCATATATATATATATATAAAAGAGAGAGAGAAAGAAATGTGTTTATGTATTATGTATGTGTGTGTTTGTGTGAGAGAGAGAGAGAGAGAGACAGAGAGAGAAAGAGAAAGAGTTTGCGTAAGACCTTCTAATGAAAACCTAGTCACCATCTCTAAAGCAAAAAAGCAAACAAAAAACTCAAGAAAGAAATCCGCAATCATCTGTCAATCACGTATTGATAAATTTGCGCCAGTTTTCTAAGTTCCCCATATTTTTTTAGTTGTTGGTCTTTTAAGATAAGACAGAAAGTGCTGTGCGTAACATTTAGGGTGTAGCACGTTTTTAGTTTTTCATGAGAGAACATTTGGGAAACAAACGTAGTCAGATCATCCGAGAACAAACTGAAGGCGGGAAAGTCAACATGATACCCGAACCAAACGTCTGGATGAAGTCGACTTTTGCGAATAATATTCTCTCATATCTTTATTTCAAGTATTTAATATTAACAACACAGCACACAGTGAAGTATGTGGTCACCAGACAGGACACAGGACCCAAACAAACAAATGGAAGAGCAAGAAAGAGAGAGAGAGAAAGCACAAGAATGCTGTGGGGACAGCTTAGCAAAGACTGGAGACGAAATGCCAGAGAACTAGCAGAAAGTGAGAAAGAATTCAGCAAGGAAGAAAAGAATGACCACAGAAACAGAAATCAGCGATACCCGATATGCTCGAACGAGATGAGAAAGGAAATTAAAAAAAGTTAGTCTTCTCCTCACGCTTGAACACAAAAAGACTACACAATTCCGTTTATGACATTTTGGACGCAGGAGGCAGCATATCGCACAGATTGAGTGACAAGTCTTCAAAGCCACTCTGACCATAAAAAAAATCCAGTGAAGCACAAAAAGTAAAGGAAGAGAGAAGAAAAAGTGTGGAGGGTGGGCCGTGGGCGGCCCCTACTGCTGGAACTCATCAGAGGACTGCTGACCCCGAGAAGGAGCGGAGCTGCTCCAGGCGCCATAGTCTATTAGCCAGCGTCTTGCCGCCTTGCCTGAATACTTAAAGGCTAATCAAGACAACCACGACCACACTTCCCTCCGTCACAGAAGCCTCCACCTCTGTTCACCGCAAGCTTTTCCTCCGACTGCTGCATGGCGGCGGTTCATTGTCAATGCAGTTAGAGCTCAGACCAGTTAGTTCCCCTGCCTTAATGAAGTTGAGGGGTCGGATCCGGATATTATAACTCACAAATTAACCCTGATCAACAAACAGAGGGAGGAAGAGACAGTGATGGAAGAATGATACAAGGCCTGGAGAGAAAAGTCTGGCAACATTCTGAGTGCCTGTTCTGTTCATGCAAGGGCGTTAAATTAGATTTAGATGAACTTTAAATTAGAGTTAACGTCCTTAGTTCAGGAGAGTATATTTGTGTGACAGGACTTTTCAGTGGGTAACAAAATGCCAGAGGCGCTTTACTTTTTCTGTAATGTGCTCATACTAATCAGATATTTTAAGTAGGAATAATCAAAGAGACCTGAGGGTTATTTTGATTCTGTCCATGCACTTTTAACATGCAATTTACCTTGGCCCAAATACTTGTGTTTATTATATTTAGTGTTTACATTCATATTTCTTGCATACCTCTCCCCCTCCCACCTGTATTAGTTGCTTCATCTCGTGACTGTTCTGCATTTTGGTTGCATCTGCCACCTTCCTGTATAAGCAAAATTTGCTTTTCCCAATGTGCATATATTGCAGCCTGTACATATCTCTTCCATTTGTGTCACAATCTATATAATTTGCTTTGCCTTATTATATATATATATATATAACACAGTTTTGATATACTTGATCTTGCATTTGTGTGTGACAACACGCTATAATGTCTGTTGGCTCGTGTGAAAATGTTACATCTAGTGTACATTCATATTTCTTGCGTTTGGGATTTTGAATTGAATTGAATCTTAAATATAATTTTTCTTTGTAGCTGAAATTGAGAAACTGGTGTTATGTGTGACTTCACGGTTGTGATTATGTTGCCTGCAGACATTTCAACAGAACACAGTAGTAGAAGAACATTGCTGTTTTGTATGTAGCAGGCGTTAAATTTCTTCCATTTTATGAAATTATACCAGGACACTTATTTAAGTGTAACTCGAAAAAGACCTATGAAACAACTTTTGAAAACCCAACAGCAAATGTAAAATTATAGGTTCTTCTACAGTTAAGACAGCATTACTTTTATTTGACTATTAAAGTGACACTATCGTTGATCTTTGAACAATTCTGACAATGGTTGCCATATGCAAATGTAGATTAGGAGCATTTATACTTTGTATTTATATATTCCTACATTAACTATGTAGAAAGATATTATGATTATTTAACTACCAGTGGCAGTCATACTTAATCTAATAAACTTTCATAATACATGCCACTGATGCCAGCATATTATAATTGTAAGAAAAATATTTTTCAACTCTGAACACGAAAAGCAGATAGAGGCTTGAGTGTGTTGGTGTGAACATTCATGTGCAAATAAATAAAGACTGATATTCATGCGTCTACATTACTGTATATCACCAGCATAGCATTCATTTCTAAATATTTTTAACTTAGTCCATATATTTTAATTTTTGTAGAGATGGTCAGCTATACTTCTATTTTCAAACACCTACATTTGGAAGTTTGTATCTTCGTCTCCCCAGCTATTTCAAGTTCAAAGCTTTCAAAGTTTTCTATCACTTCCAAACGAAACAAGCTGCAGTCGGCCACCATATCATATCTGTCATCATTTGCACAGAACGGCAGATAGCAGTGCCTATGCAATCAGACTTTTTTGTGGCGCTTTCAGCCAATCGTCCTCGTACCCAGGAGGCCCATGAGGCCCATGAGACCCATGAGGCATCGTTTTGGAAAGCCTGAAGAGCAGTGCGTGAATAAAGTCCATTGTCGGGTGAAACAGCGTTCTGGCAATGTTAAAGAGCCATCCGGTTATTATTCTTATTTGAACATTATTCATTTTATTATTATTTTTATTATTATTGTGTTTTTCAACACAAGATATTAATCCCTGAAATCTGTGAGCAGACAGCTGCCTTCTCTTCACAAATACAAGCCAAGAAAAGAGGACACGCACAGAATTAAAATCCGTGATGTGAAGAGTCAACGTGGATGCGCCATGAAGGCAACACCCTCGTACTTTAACTTACAGGCGTGCTGCTGTTACAAAAATGACATCGCTTGAAGAAATGGCAACGTTTGAAGAACAAGTCAGTGGCTGCTTAAAGGATTAGTAAGGTGAACATTTTTTTCTAATGCCTGGGTAAAGCTCGATACAGAAAACTATTATCCCCTTTCCGTTCTCACCAGTAGTCAGACATCAGGCAAGTGCAAGGATACATTCAGTTGTGAAAAGTCTCGGCCAGCGGGAAAACTTAGAAAAAAATCATTTGGTATGTCGTGACATCACGATGTTGGCCTATTTAACCCTAGGATTAGAAGCATTTGTAACAGCAGAGTAGCATCAGAAGCTAGAGAAGCAGCTTTTCAACAGTTGGCGCTAGGTTTGATGTCTATATAACGCTTTTGTCGAAATAATTTTGCAAATTTCTTTTGTATCGTCTGTAAAGCTTTAATTCTGGCAGTTAATCAGCCTGACCAATCTGACTTGAGCTATGACTTTTATGTACTAACACCAATGCCGCTATTATTACAGACATTCTGCAATAGCAAAACAAAATACAAATAAGTATTGCCTTGATTAAATCGTACCACCACCTACACCTCCAAGAAATACAAAGAACAAATAGTTAGTAAAACTGTTACACTTCGCGACATTCATCATATTTTTTTGAGAATAGGGCATTTTATGTCTGTGGACACTAGGTTCAGACTGTTCATCATTATAATCAAGGTGGCCATTACCATATCTAGACATCCAAGCTGGTAATGATGAAAGATGAAGCATTAACGCTACATAACGAAAAAAGTATTGTATGGCTTTTCTGATTTCACCTGCCTACGTGTTAAGACCTGATTTATGGGAAACGGGTCACCTCATTGCCAGTTTGCATTGCATCCTCTGTAGCCAGCATGGCATTCCCAGAATGCACTGCCACTGCACAGACGACTGAAGTCCTGGCACATGTCAGCAGGGATAATAGAGATGACTTAATTTTGAAATGTATTACTTGCGGTGCGTCAGTTCGTATGCGTGCCCCCAATGTTTGTGTATATGTATGGACATTACTTGTATATATATATATATATCATCACTGATTATTATTATTTTGAGAGTACTTGCCCTTTGTGGGACAAAACACTCACTCACTGTACATGCTCCTAATGACCATGAGTCTTTGGTTTTAAAGATGCCATGCCTTGTCCCTTTACTTGCTCCATGGCAACCGCATAAACTTGTTCAACTCCTAGAAAACACGTTTATGAAGTGAAGGTTTTGCGGGGAGTCCCAGGAGCTGACCTGTTACGACTACTACGTTTTCTATTGTTTGCTCTCTACATTTAAACTTCACTGTCACATACAACTCAACTCCGCGTGCCAAAATAAGTTACAGCTGGACCCAAAAGGACGAAACTGTTGTTCTTCGTTCAAAAATGAAACTGTTTAAGAGGGCTTTTGAAACGAACACTAACGAAAACCGTTACAGCTGTGTAAGGGAGCAGGGGAGCAAAATGTTTGGAAAGAAAGTGTTAATTAACACTTGAAAAAAATTAAGCTAACTTTGATGAAAATGAAAGGAAGGAGTAAGTAGAATAACAAGAAGAAACATTTTGGCGGCGATGCAAGAAAAACACAGACTGAGACAATTTTCTAGAGAACTGTATATCCTTTTTTCGCTTTTCAGCATTTTCTGTAACTGGGTTTGTTACTTTCAATGTTCTCTGTTATGACAGCTGTGCAGCTTATCGCCTTCAGAAGAAGGCGGAAGGCTTTGATAATAAAATGCAGGCAGTTAGACGTTGACACTTAAAACCTAAAAAAAATGCTCGTATACAATGTCATGTTCATGTAAGTTGGGTTTGTAGCAGACTAGGCAATACAAATGTCAAAGGTAAGCGATCCGTAACTACAAATGTGTTTGTATTTTATGCACCGAGCTGACCTATTTCAAAACGAAAAAAAAAAAAATAAGGGACGTTGTCTGCAGCAGTATCTGAAAACATTCCGAGTGAGTCAGGCGTATAATGTTTAAGTCTAGACTATCCGATATCAACACGAGACATTAGGACACGTTAAACAGCGTTGGGTCGTCTCTGCCACATCTGCCATACATGATAAACAGTGTTGATGTCATTCTTACTACACACACTAAACTTGAGGTCATCGCTGCCATGTACACAGTTTCCCTGCTTTTAAACGCATGTTTTGAATGTCCTGCGTAGACGAAATTAACGATAGATTTTTACCTTCAAAGCTAGAGATTGGCATCAGGGGATGCCAATCTCTAGCTTTGAAGGTAAAAATCTATCGTTAATTTCGTCTACGCAGGGATGCCAATCTCTAGCTTTCAAGGTAAAAATCTATCGTTAATTTCGTGCATCAGGGTACTCCCTGATGCCTTCCTGATGTCATTCTTCATTTATCTGAATGTGAACACAATTTCTTACTCCACCAGAGATGGTGGAGACATTTGGTAGGTATTAATCAGCAGAGCTAGCAGTCGCATTGGCTGTTGTGGATGTTCAGATGACGTGTGCATGTTTAAAAACACGTTCACTCAGTTGTTGTAGACAGCTGACACCTAACTGGGAGAGAATTAAATGATCGGAGCTTGCTTTCTGACCGCCATGACATGGAATCGTTGTCCGATATAAAACCATTTTTTTATACGTGTTTTGATTATTCATTCGTTGTTGGCGCCCATCTTTGTCCTTCTGAAACAGTTCCTTGAAGAAAGGAAAAACAGGATACTCTTCAATACAAAAAGA
This sequence comes from Marisa cornuarietis, assembly GCA_004794655.1. Lineage (NCBI taxonomy): Eukaryota > Metazoa > Mollusca > Gastropoda > Architaenioglossa > Ampullariidae > Marisa > Marisa cornuarietis. The sequence continues at coordinate 8,046,592 of SMMW01000001.1, forward strand.
GAAACTACAGTTAGTAGCAACATTACCCCGTGTCGGTGCGTGTACCGAAGACACTTTTCAAGAAAGCGCCCGCCATTTCTAGTCTCAACTTTCGGCAGCTTTGCTCAGAATGCAAACTTAGTAATACGAGTATACCTGTAGGCAATGTTATACCTGCTTGTCTTAGCATGATACTGATAAGGCTATATTTATGTGCTATAAAATTATGGGGATGGGCTTAACTTTTATTAACAGGCATCTCAAATGGAGTGATGATCCCCTTAAAAGGGTTGAGCGCACTCAGGCGGGTATTACGACACACAAGGAAGAGAAGGTCGATTTTTTTTCTTGCAAAACCAAGTTTCAATCAAGGAAAGCGTGAAACTCGGTCAACAGTAAAGTCCTGAAGTGCGGTGGGGATTTGATTTAACTATCTTTGGCTCTTCCTCGGGCATACCCAAGCTTAATGGACATCGCAGTGTACCAGCCACTTTAAATTCGATTCTAGTTTTTTTTTTCTTAAAAAGCTAAACAAAAAAGCTAAACACATAGTAGGTCTTAAGCATCAGTTAGCTCTATATCACCTTTCTCTGCATACAAAACATTTAAAAAACACTTTCAAATATAATAAAGCATCTGAAACACAATAAGAACAGCGCAATAAATCACTTCCTGCGTTTATTACTACGAATCTTTTGTCTGTAATTCGCCATTGTGGAAGCTCATTCATAAATGTAGATGTGCGAAACTCAGACCTGGGGAATGCCTGTATATCACGGACCTTCATTACTGGATATAAGCGACTCAAGTTCATGTCCGGTGTAAGTCTCGGCTTTCCTTTAGACAGGCCTGGTGTTTCCGGTTCGTTGTTTGCATACATTAAATAAATTCTTAAAGTACATGTTTTGTTTTCGTAAAAGAACAATCTATACAATTGTTTCCAAAAAATCAAAAACAATGTTTTTTTTAATTGTTAGTGGTAAAAAAGTCAATAGTATCTGTTGTGACGATGTTTCTATATTATAAAATTGTCGTAAAACCTAAATGCGTTTTCTATAAACATGCAGAATGCATTTTACAGAAAATACTGTTTATTTTACAATCAATCTTCTTTAACAAGGTTCTTGTGACAGAAAAGCTTAATTACTCACTTCTTAAATTTCTTCAACGTTAGGAAGATTCGCCACTTTGACAGAAAACGGAAGTGAAAGCCCTTCGTTTATAAGGTTTGTTACGATTTGTCACTCCTATGATAGAGCAAAGAGGCAACGAATGAGAGACACTGTGAATGAAGGTCCGTGCTGTATATACTTCAAGTGACGTGCCCTCCTCGACCCCATGTAATTTCCTCTGAAAATGTAACTTATTTAAGGAATTATATTATAATTTTGGAATTGAGACGATAAAAGCTTGGTAAATTACGAAAATAGATTTTTTAAAAACTAAGAAATGTGACGTTTCCCAGTTTAAAGGCTCTGAAGATCACACAGCAATATTTTTTATAGCCGAAATGAGTAAGGTTTACGTTTATTGGAGACAATAAGAAGAAAACTATTTAAACAATATTGTGACGAATTAATTACCACGGATAAGAGGATCTGGGCTAACCAGCCCGAGGGGGATGGGACTCTCTGCTGGCTCGCTGTACCCACTGTAAGCCCCTCACACCAAATCACCCGTGGTTCGCACTTTCCACACGCTTACGTATTACAACTACGTTTTCCCACGTGTGCACACACAACCAACAGACAAGGTTGGAAAACATATAAAATTATAATTACACACAAAGTAAAATCAGATTGAGCACACTAAAAGATCATAGGATAATATAGTGACATTCCATATAGGTACAAAGATCTGTTGAGAGTTGTTACTCCCGCTCATACACAAACAACATCAGATGTTTACACTTAAAATACATACGACACGGACCCGTAGTCCGTTCTCTGACCACCAGTCCTTGAAACCACTTCTTGAACTGCTTCAGCCCTTCACACTGGGAATGTCCACTGAACACACGCTGTATTCTTGACGACTTGTGTCGCCCTCTTCCGCCGTGGCTCTGGCTGCCTCTTTGGCCTGATTCCCCGGGAACCCTGTCCCCAGACCTCTGGAACGTACGACAGGTGTAGTTCCGTCTCTTGAGACCCGTCGCCTTCACTCACGCGGCTGCATACGCTCTTGACTCAGAGCGGGCGTTCTTCCTCTCCCTGTCAGGCTGTCTTCGTGACCTTATTATCGCACCACTAGACCCGAGTGGTACTAGCTGGTGGAAATACAGGCCACTGTAGATAGAGATGGACCAACGCCGACCTCTTGTACCCGGCACCCACCTGGCGGTACACACATCTACCTCCTTCGAGGGTTGGAGCGAAAAAGCCTCTTTCCTTGTCTCTTCTCAGCGTCCACGTGGTCAGGTGTGTCAGAGGCTTCCCATTGGCTCTTGCACTCTCGCATTTCCTCGCGACACACGCGCTTCTTTACTAGCCAATCGTGCATCGGTCTACAGGTTACCCACGTGGTCTGCCATACACTCTCGCTGGTCACTGCATAACCTATCATAACCCTTGCCTAATAACCACTTTACCGCGCCCCATCGTCTGCCTTCTTCGCTCGTCACAGACGGCTCGTCTACTGCAAGGAAAACAACCGCCATTGTCCGGGCTAGGTGCGCTGGGCTCTCAATTAGCGGTCTACCCCCTAGGCGATACTAGGGTCCGTTCTTGCCTAACCGGCCAGTTCCCAGGCCCTACTGATACTAGCGGTCGACCAACGGTTGTAAAAACACACTTAACTCTATTGCTCCCTCACCCAGCATTCGAGGCTCATCCAGCGAGGTGTAAGCATCGTGGGTGAAAGCAAAGCTTGACGTATCGCCACGTGGTATTGTTCCGCCATAGTCGACGGCTTCCAGGCGCAGTCGGGTGGTGGACAAAACCGTGAGTAATCTTACTAATCATCCTCAAATATCACAGTAATAAGTAAACTTTAACTACATTGTATTAGTCAGACACTGCTGAAAGGCCCCTTTCCCTCTCCTTCTCTTATTCTATATTTTAACCTTTTTCTCCCCCCCCCTTTTTTTTTTTTTTTTCCCTCGCGCTCATTTCCCTGTTCTGTCCTCTTATCCTTCATTGTTTCCAAAATCGCCCGCCCTTTTCTCCCCTATTCCCTTATTTCCTCTCACTTTAGCTGTTGTTAAGCTACATACTTTCATAGTCTAGTTGAATATCCCCCTTACCCCCTTTGATGTATCGAACTTGCTTTTACTTTTTTGCACCCACATTACTAACCCGACCAAACTGAGGTAGAAAACGGTCTAAATGGGGGACTCCCCCAAACAAACCAGAAAGGTAAATCCTTTCACTAAGAAGGAAGCAGGTAAAAGAGTAACCCGTAGTGCCGCTAGAAAGCAGGATATGATAAACATAAATGACGACCTCTACCTTAGCGAATCAAGTAGCTGTGACTCATCAGACACCATCAAAGAGAACGAATACAGTATGAAAACCAACGACCCAGACGAACGGACTGAATGTGAAAGTGACAGTAACATAAACGAGGTCTCTGACTCTGACTCAGACGACGGCTTCCAGACCGTAACTACTAAAAATAGAAGAAAGAAATTACAACCAAGACAGAGGACAAGAGCACAAGACAATACCATCCCCCAGCTACCCTTTCCAGTTATCATCATCCCCAATGAGAAAGGAAACAAGAACATCGTGACAGCAGGCCCCTCACGAATGTCCAGAGAAATCAATGAAAAGATTGGAGACGTAGAGGAAGTAAGACCCTCAATACGATCCAACAAATTGATTATAGGCTGCAAAGACCCAGCCCAACAAAGGAATGCAACGGAGATTAAAAATTTCCTAGGCATCAGCGTGACCTGCTACGTCCCTGGCAAACAAAACAAACAGCCAAGACAGAAGAAGGGGCTTGGTGTCATTAAAAATATTTCTCTAGAAGAAAGTCTGGAGGACATTAACAGGATGATGGATCAAACAGGGCGACCCAAAATCAGGGCTGTCAAAAGATTCAACATAAAAGCCAAGGGAAAAATAACACCTAGTAAAGCAATTTTAATGGAATTTATAGATAGTGAAACCCCCACGAGCATCAAAATAGGATTACTGACATATAGAGTAGAGCAATTCAATCAAACAGAAAGACAGTGCTTTAACTGCAACGGCTTTGGTCACATTGCGGACCAGTGCAAGCTAAGAGCTGTATGTGGGCGCTGCGGAGGTACACACGACACTAGAAACTGCAGCGTAAAAGACCACCAGGAGTTCGTCTGCATAAACTGTGGAGAATCTGGCCACAGTGCAAGGTATGGTGGATGCCCCTCCAAAATAATCCACAGACAAGCCAGCCAAATATGCGCGACAGGTAAACTTACATACAGCGAAGCGCTCAAAACTTCCAGCGAAAAATACTGGACCCACAAAGAAAAAACAAACGCTCGATCCGAGCTAACCAGTGAGAAGAGGGAACAGCTTCCACCAGCGCAGCAGACTACACTACAGACGGAGACACCACAGACGGAGACAACACAGACAAAGACTCCACAGACAATCACGGCGAGCGACAACATAGAGACAACAATAGAAGACTTAACAAAGAATAAAGAAGAACACCAGAAAACAAAGAGCGACAAGACAACTCCACCAGACGACCTGACCCTGCTGAAAAAGGAAATATTGACCCTGATGACCCAAATCGACGACTACGTCACAAACGTGAAACATACCACCAAAGACCTACGGACACTTGATGTACCGAGTTTGACTAAAATGATAAGAACTCTATCAGGTCTCCTCACAATTTTAAACGAAAATGTCTAAGCAAACAATAAGATTTATACAGTGGAACTGCAGGGCACTAAATAGTAATAAAAGCGAGTTACTCAACTTTATAAAAAATAATAGGCCAGAAGTGATCGCCCTGCAGGAAACAAATTTCACAAAAGAACCAATCCAAATTTCAAACTATAAATACCCACCAATATTTAAATCAAGACCTAAACCGCATAAAGGAGGGGGAGTAGCAATCTATATCAAAAGCGAAATAACAGCTACAGAAATAGACCATAACCTAAATCCTGAAATTGAGGCAGTAGGTGTAGAAATCACGTTTCCATCCGGAAAAAGCTAAAAATAACAAACGCGTACATATCCAACCAAACCAAATATAATTCAATAACAGTAGAAGACTTAACAAGATTACTCCAGTCAGGGAACCTAATACTGGGAGACTTTAATGCTAAAAACCCACTCTGGGATAGGGAAAACCCAAAAGCAGACAAAGGAGGTAAAATGATAGAAGAAGCCATGGAAGATGCAAGGGTCTGTTTGCTAAACAATGGCCAACCCACGCATGTGTTCTGTCAGGGCTCCACAGACTCAACTTCAACCATAGATCTATCTCTCTGTACCCCAGAACTAGCAAATGTTTTAGAATGGGAAGTTTACGAAGAAGACACGTTAGGGAGTGACCACTTTCCAATTATAATCTCCATGCCAGATACTAAAATAAGCCAACCAAGTCCCCTAATCTCTAGAATAAACACTAAAAGAACTCACTGGACCCTGTACGAGTCACTAACAGAAGTGAATGAGATATGGCTCCCTGACGACGACATAGACACCAAGACTGAAAAACTGACAGATAGCATCACTAAAGCAATCAAATCAGCAACACCAAATGGAAATGGTCAGGAGTACAGGTATGCTGGGCAAGCCTGGTGGACCAAGGAATGTGAACAAGCAATTAAGAACAGGAAACATAAACTTAAGATATGGAAAAGCCACAAGACCATAGAAAACAGATTAGAATACAAAAAGGCCAAAGCTGCAGCAAAAAGCACTATCCTCCAAGCCAAAAAAGAGGAATGGCACAGGTTCACAGAATCTCTAGACCTAAATGCTAACCTAAATGATAGCTGGAGAAAGATCAAAAGATTAAATCAAGGGCCAAGATCCACCATGCCCACCCTGATAAAAGAAGGTACCAAATATGAGACAAACCTAGAAAAAGCAAACCTACTGGCCGAACAATTTCAAGAAGTCAGCTCAGACTCTAACTTAGACCCAGACTTTAAGTTATTCAAAGAACAGGCAGAAAATAACTTCCTTCCCCCTCTAAACCAAGAAGATCCTTTCAAACTAACAAACAGAATAACTATAGAAGAACTAGAGCAAGCCCTATCAACCAAAACGTTAGGATCAGCTCCAGGCCCAGATCTTATCACTTACCAAATGCTAAAAAACTGCCATCAGAAAACCAAACACCTTATCTTAGAGCTCTTCAATGATATTCTTGAAAGAAGTTGTTTCCCTAAAATGTGGAAAAGGGCCACAGTGGTCCCCATCCCCAAACCAGGCAAAGCAAAGTCAGCCCCATCTAGCTACAGACCAATAGCGCTAACCTCGCAACTAGGCAAGACATTTGAGACAATTATTAAGAAGAGATTAAACCACTTTTGCGGGGCCAACAACATCCTGCCCCCAGAGCAAAGTGGTTTTAGGAAGAAACGAAGCACTATGGATCACATAACAGCACTGCAGCAGGAAATTATCAATGCCCACACGGAAAAAAGAGTGAACCTGTGCGGAGTTTTTCTAGACATAGAAAAAGCCTACGATATGCTTTGGTATGAGGGCCTGCTACAGAAACTCCTCCGCATAGGCACCCCAAACAGAATAGTGCAACTAATCAAATCCTTCTTAACAAACAGAAAAATAGCTGTAAGAATTGAGGATCAAACTTCCAACGAGGTACCACTAGAAAATGGAGTCCCACAGGTAAGCGTCCTCAGTCCCTTACTCTTTAACATAATGATAGCAGACCTCCCCAAATGTGTAAAACATGTCAAAGTTAAACAGTTTGCGGACGACACGTCCCTCCTAGGAAAAGTAGAAATACGCCCAACAAATGACCCCAACAGACCTAAAATCATAGGAATAGATAAGATACAGGAGGATCTGCATGAAATAGCAAAGTGGCTCAAATATAATGGCTTTAAACTTTCAGCCACCAAAACACAGGCAATAATATTCCAAAAACCAAACCAGAAGACAGAATACCCCAAATTAACACTAAACCAAACAACCCTTGACTACAGTCCACAGATACAATTTCTAGGAGTTATCTTCTCGGAAAAAACAAGCTGGACCCCGTATGTAGACAAAATAACAAAATCTGCCAAAAAAGGAATAAACCTAATGAGAGTAGTTAGTGGAAATAACTGGGGAACTAATCCTAAATCTCTCCTTAACCTCTATCAGGCCCATGTCATGTCTAGACTACTATACGCAGCCCCACTGCTAGTCCACCTTAGAGTAAACCAACTAGCTAAACTTCAGTCAGTACAGGCCAGGGCACTAAAAGTAGTTCTGGGAGTACCATCGTACACACCAAACCTAGCAATACTGGCGGAAACAGGTCAGAAACCTATAGAATTAATAATAAAAGAAAGGACAGCTAGCTACTACTACAAAATTCAATGTCTCCCACCTGACCATCCAGTCCGACAGATTCATATTCAACCCCACAGACACAGAACAGGCCGCCCCACCCCACAGCCCACACTACAACAACACATACAACACTTAGAAAACACAAAGGGAGCAGAAACTAACATAACAGCTCCTTACCCACCAGACAACATACAAACACCACCCTGGACACTTCCACACCCACAGATAGACCTTGACCTCACCAAATACAACAAAGAACAACACCAAGCCCAAATCACTGCAGAAACAAAGCTCAAGCTAAACACCACATACAAAGAACACGTGCAGATTTATACTGATGGATCTCATGACCCAGTGACAAACACAACCGGATTAGGAGTATACCAACCCGGTAACATCACCATCTCCAGCAGACTCCCAAAACACACTTCAATTTTTACAGCTGAGTTGACGGCCATACTGACAGCTCTCCATACACTTCATCTCGGAATGAAGGACACAACGCAACAACAATATGTAGTAATTTCAGATTCACTGTCAGCACTTCAGGCTTTAAAAAACAAATCCTCAAACAGAATAGATATAGTATACAAGGTACTGTCCATCATAAAGAAAATCAACCAGAAACAGGGAGACATTAAGTTCTTTTGGGTTCCTTCCCACATAGGAATAAAAGGAAATGAAGAGGCAGATAAACTAGCTAAACTGGCAGTAAAACAAGAAAATAACCCTAAAGTCACCACCCTAAACATCTCTATTTCACCAGCAGAGAGAAAAATAGCTATAAAACCAGCAATAAAAATAAGGTGGCAAGAAAAATACAAAAATGAAGGTATAGGTACTAGAAGACTGATAGACGACCAGCCTAGTCTCACCTTGATGTACCTAACATCAATCAGGTCGGACCAAACTAAAATAACCAGAATGAGGCTTAGTGGAGAATATT
>SMMW01000001.1:8660000-8872500 GCA_004794655.1 Marisa cornuarietis
CAATGAATTTTTACTTCTAAGGACAGATTTCTGAACAATATGGAGAATTTGTTTAAGACCTCTGTCAACAAATTTCCTAGCCGGTGAGGCGCAGCAAGTGATGACAGAGACACATTTGCCCACCCCGTCCTTTACATCACAGACGTTAGTAGCTCTATTTGCTTCTGCTTGCTGTGTTTATTTCTGAAAGCGTGGGAGGTAAAAGATCGATGTCCCCTTGCAAAACAAGTGAAGGTCTTCGGTTCAGCAATCAGAGGTGAATTGGTATGCTAAATGTGCGGTGGGTCCAGTGATGTATTTTCAACCTGAACCCAGACTAGTTCTCCCTTAGCCTTCCTTAGCGTGCCTTAGTCCGAACGCCAGAAGCTGTCAGTATTATGCACGACTTTGTTTTGATGGTTTGTTTGCATTTAGTGCTTTGGAATTTGCGGGCCCCAAACCTGTCTTACACCTTGAGTACATCTTCCCACAGCCAATTTCTTTTTTTCCACTTCGCCGAAAGATAGTCTATGGAAACAAAACTAGAAAAACATTTCCTGAGTACATGTGAGGTTGAAACAATCTACTATTTAATTTCACCACATTGTGTTGATCTGTTCATTGCAAGGGAATCAAACAAATGTTTATGGCAGTGGGTGAAGGGAAAGGGTAAACATAAAAATATATTATAAGGATTTACGTTTCTGTTAAATTAAATATATGGAAACGATGTAAGTTTTCTTAGGCAGTTCAGACAAAGTTGACAGTCCTGCCCTCCATAGTCCATGCCCGCCTTTGTTTACTAATTTATTTGTATTTATTCATTCACGTACACATTATTTATAATTTATAACTCAAGGCACTCTATGAACTCAAGGGGAGTGTTTCAAGGACTGGTTTATAATTCATACAAGCAGGACAAAGCGACCCATTCAATATTTTTACAGACATCCGAATTTGCAATTGAAGCAAACATTTAAAATTAGTACTCATATCACTACCAGTAGAAGTCGCTGCTGCTGCTTAAGTTTTGTTGTTGTTGTTGTTGATGATGATGATGATGATGATGATGATGATGATGATGATGATGATGATGATGATGATGATGATGATGATGACGACGACGACGACGGTGGAGCTAACCATTTAGCTATAATTTATGGTAACTACTATATATATTCTGTTGTAATGTGTACCCTGTCTTAGATACTTCTGTATCGAACTTTCCGCCCATTTTCATAAGAGTCTGGAGTTACTTGCCTAAAGTCTTTCGCGTTACAAGACCTGCGACATAAGTTACGTCTCTTACATTGAGTGGATGAGCGCGTGCGTGCGTGCGTGCGTGCCCGTGTGAGTACAGTCGATGTGACCTCAGGTCACCATAACTGTTCTGAAACGTTAGAAGCCAAGTCCTTGCTATAGGTTGACACTGCAAACCATGCCGGGGCTTTGGTGCTACAACAGAACATGAATCAGTTTCATGTACATTTTCTAAATTTCTTCTAAAGAAAAGCATGTCAGGTAAGCTGATAGCCGGTAATGCTGCACTCCAATTGCCTATTCTTGAACTCATTATTAGAAAAAGATTGTAACAGTCTGGAACAATAGTCATGAAACCAGAATTCGTTCCTTAGAAGGTAAAGAAAATATTACATTCCTGACGTACATATTTCAGTGTACATTAAAAAAAAATCAGAACCAACAGTCTGAGACAATGGCGTTGACTCTGAAACTGAACATCCTTTTAAGCTCCGTCTGAAACAGTCTGATGGTGGGTCTGAAGCTGGGGCTGCAAACGATGGTACGCTTGCACCAGTCACACAGTCTTTTCTCTATTGGGACATTCCGTTTCCTCCCCTTCTCCCTCCATCCACTTTCTGTAGCTGGCTTTTCTTCGACGTCGTTTAATGACTTTCATCAGACACTCATTCCCTTACTGGAGCTAAGCTCTTGCAGCAATAAAAGATTCAATCAGTCAGTCAATTAATCAAATAGGCTGGCTGTTTTTCTTCTCTCCATTTTACTTTTGTCTATAGTTTTGCTTCTCTTACTTTTTCGGTCTACTGCATTTAAATGTCACTTTGATTTCTTCGCTTATTTGCAGTCCGTTGCTGCATTTTCTTCCCTGGGAGTCTTTGCTTTTGCTTTTCTTTACGATTATCTCCTTGAGGATTGTGTAGACACGAACCTCTTAATGTCCAGAGTTATGAACCCACAACGTAAATAATGGAGAAAAGGTACATAACAGTCCGGCAAGTGGATAAAGAATTCATTCCTGGCGAGGTCTTTGTATACCCATTTAAAGTAAATATTGAAGTCAGAGACCAAGTAACAAATCTCTCACCGTGCGATCGAAATGTAGGATCACGCGTACTTTCATGAAGTCAGACTGTCAGACTCTGAAGACTATCACAGTTCTTATAGCCCAGTAACTTACAAAGAAGCAGTCCCTTATAGTTGTGCTTCTTTCCAACGACAAGGAATTTTGCATCGAAGGTTTTTCAAATATATATTTAGCATAAATATTTTCTACTTCGATCAGTTTCTGTGCCGATCTCGTGCCAAGCTCCGATAATCCAGGTTTACTTTGTATGTGATGTGTGTCTGTCCGCCTGTTCCCATCCTTCTCTCCGACTACTTTGCCATGAAATAACCGTAGCTGGTGGCTCAGCGAGAGAGAGAGAGAGAGAGAGTGTGTGTGTGTGTGTGTGTGTGTGTGTGTGTGTGTGTGTGTGTGTGTGTGTGTGTGTGTGTGGTCAGGCCTCTGAGAGATTTACCTGTGTTCACTTTCTTACTTACCTGTTACATTTTGGATTTTGTCGTCTGCTATATAGTTGTTGCACTGGCTTACCCCTAATTACTGACAATGGAGAACTGTCGACTATAAGAATAATAAGCAGATGATTTATTATTGTTCTGACCGAGTGAAATAATAGCAAACAAGAATATGCGCTTCGAAAGCTTGCTAATCGCAGTTACAAGGAACAGTACAGGAGTTGCTAACCAGCATCAATTATCTCTCATGAAAGCAAACTCTAGATGAAGCTACTCACGCTCATTTGTCATGAGTCCAATTATTTGTCTCTAGCGCAGAACAAACAGGAACTGGCTCTATTCATTTTCTGCTGACCAACCATGTTTTTTGTGAAAAACAGATAACAATTATGGATTTCTTTTTATTATTATTATTATTATTATTATTATTATTATTATTATTATTATTATTATTATTATTATTACATTCATGCTGGGTATAATTAAATCTATCTAGGCCTAGAAGCACAAAGAGATAACAGTTTGTTTATGATCAGGCAATATATCTTGATATGGTTAACCGAGGATTTACAAAGAACTTTCTCTTTTTAACCGTAGTATTGACTTTGTGAGCACTTCTCTAAAGTGTCGTTGCTTTGTTGATCTTTCCGTTCCTGCATCTCTACCGATGTAGATCTTGCACAGCGCCTCGACTGGTCAAGTACCCGATTCATTTGGGTTTGGTCCTAACGATATAGCATTTTCATCATGGTACCATACAATCAGACGCAGTTGTTATCGGTCAGACATCACGATTCAAAGATAACATGTCAGACGTTATATGAAGTGAGTTGCTTTGAACGTATCCGTTTGTCACATTGTTGATATTTATTTTATTTTAGCCCCGACTCGTTTTGCTGTTGACCCGTAACCTAAGCCGAAATGTACCGCAAATCTTGTCTTTTTTTCTTTTTTTTTTAGGTTTTTCAAAGAGTTCAGCCGTTACGGCTGCTTTGCATGCTGTTAACAATATGTTTAAAAATGTTCTCTGTCACATACTTTGTGATCCATTCTGTTTGCGTGCTTAAATTGATATATTTATATACACAATATGCTTAAGATTAAGCTTATATCTGTAAATAGAGAAAAAAAATCAACGATGGCAATAGACACTTTCCTAATTGGGTAAAACTCAGGTATTCCATGACGTCATAAAGAGTGAAAACGAGGTTGCCATTACACCCGAGATTTATCGAAAGTTAACGTCGAGTAAACACTGCGGAAACATCACCGTCGCCATGGTGATGATAAGGAAACGTCCCTCTGGCTGTAAATTGCTTTTCGATCGAAACACCACGGTGACGTGGAGGGCACAGTGTGCTAAGACGATGCATTAGTTGTGGTCAAATGAAGGACAGTAATTTCCGGTCTATTTTTAGTGTTTGTTTCCAGAAATGATTCAGGCGTTTAATGGCAAAGCTACTGTTAGTATGCAGATAGCGCGCTCGCAGTTACTTTCCGCTGGTTATTTTCTTGGAAAACGTTCTACGTGCGACTTAATTTTACAGAATTTCCCCTTATTTTGCATATCTGTGTAAAACTATGCCATATTTACGATGCATTTAGTCAACATACTTTATTAAATGGAAAAATATACAGACCAATAGAACAGTGAGATACCAGCAAACAGCCAATGTATCAAACGAGAGGCGAGTAAATTGCAACGATTTTTATAACTGCTCTAAGGCGGGGAGAGTTTACCAAGACTCCCTATAAGATGCCTGTAATAAATTACGGGTTATCAACAGTTCAGACGATAAAAATGTAACATCAAACAGTTCTGTCGTAGCAAAGTTATTATTTATGACAAGTTAATAAAGAAAAATTGATGAAATTTCTGGCATGGATCTCAGAAGATCAGGTCCAGAACTGGCGCTATTCGAACGGCCGATTTATAGCCAGATGACTCGTTTCTACAAACAAAACTGCTGATTATCACCTGCCTGCGAAGGCTGATGCATGTGTAGCGAAACAGTTCCGAACTGCAACTGGTCTGGTGTACTATCTCGTGTCAAACTATCTCCCTCAACATGATGTGTTGTCACAACTATTATCTCTCTCAATACGATATATTGTTCAGGAGCGAGGTGTACAGCACATCGTCAGGCGCTAGCTACATGCCAAGAAATTAAGAGAACTGCTAATAAAATATCCACAGTTTAGCGGATCTCTTTAACCATCGAGCTAGCGCCTAGTGGTGTTTAGTGCACTTGTGTTTCTCCCACAGCCATAACACATTGCACTGTCACCATCGGGAAGCGGATGGCCGAGTGGTTAGAGCGCTGGCGTCCGAACCGAGAGCGCGCGGGTTCAATTCCCTATAAGCGCAGCAAACTTCCCCCAGTCGACCCACCTGACGGGAATGGGTACCTGTCTCCATAGAGGGTTGGGGAAGGTAAGGCAGCGAGGGAGAGGAGATTGGCACCACCCTCATGTAAATGCTGGCCCTGAGAAAAGTGGGGTCTCTAACACCTCACTCCCCAACGACCTGAAAAGGTTATGGGATGACCTTTACCTTTTTACTTTTTTTTATCGATATAAGCACGCGCCTCTCGCATATCCAATAAATGAAAAAAAATTTGCAGAAAACACTGAAATGTGAAGACTGTATAAAACTACCTGTAAAAACAGTTTTCATGCCTATATCATAGCAAGTCCTGCAGACATTTATTAAATGCAAAGAAATGTAGAAAATTTCTTTATCCAAGGTACTGAGTGAGCGCGGCAGTTGTTGCCTGTACAGTCAAAATTATTTTCCACATGCTAAGTAGATGTAACTCTAAAATTTAGATGTTTATAGCTACTTAGCATGTAGAAAATGCATTTAATGTTCTTAAGCCATACTTAAATTATTAAATCGCACGTGCATTTTGGCTTGAACTTGGGTAAGTGTTGGTACCTGTCGTCAGCCATATAAAGTATTTACGATATGTTAACTTGTTTTATAAGCTGTGATTGTAAATATTTGTTACATCTTTGCAGCTAATAATATATGATAGTCTCGCCTGTTGTTATTTATTTGCTAAAAGTAACTTAAAGTCGAGTTAAACTTAAACTCACTTTTGGTGGTGTTTGCATAGTTGTATTTTGTACAAGGTAGTACTTTGTACATGAAGAGCTGCAGTTATATGCTAGCTGTAGTCATAATATTTTCAGCTAACAGGTTAAATATTTGTTAAACACAAACCCTATTGCTAACTTCCAGTTTCTGTTTATATTGGAATATCTGTTAAAGGCAAACAGGTTGTTCAGCCAATAATACAATATTCGTTCATGCAAATATGTGGAGCTGTTTCCTTACCCAGAGAAGCTGTGGACTTGTTCATATAAAGAATCTATGGAGCTATTATTTGTTCATTTGTAAATGCTCAGATTACGAAATTCTTCATAAAGTGTTGCCATGTGGTTGTTGATTTGAAGTATTTGTCAAAGCAGCCGTTCAGCCAAAATTTTAAGTCTTTCACACTGTAAAGCATCTTAGAAGCTGTCTGTTAAACACACGTTTAGTCTTCTTTAGAACCAAAGTGCAAAACTTAATTTATTAACCTAATTTATTTCCGAGAGAATTGTAAGTAGTTAAAAATGTATTTTATCAGCTTCCACCCTTTGCCTATGTCTGATGTAAAATCACTGCTAAGGTCTGTTGGTCAGCTTTTATGATGTCTTGAGTAATCGTGTTTACTTTTTTTTTTTTACAATAAACCCAGTACGTCTATTTAGGATCAAAAAGACTGCCGAATACTCCCACCCTAAATCCTTTTGTTCTAACAAAGAGATTAAAACTTGTAACATGTAGTGCAGTGAGTGACTTGCCTGGCTAACGCTTCCTACCCACCTCCCCTTAGGTATAGCAGGGTGCAAGTACTCCTTACATTGTGTACGTTATGTGTTGTTAGCAAAGCAGTGGATGCTGTCAAAGGCAGCATATTGTTATAATAACAAGCAGGTTGGCAAGGCAGACAACCGACAAGCTTTACTTATTACGTATAGTTTGCTAAATGCAAGAATTATTTTGTGTATTATTAGGTGCATATAATGCCTCACCCTATATCAAGAGATCAGCTGTATGTTAATTATCAAGAACTTCAAATTATTACTCTATATTTTTCTGAAAACCAGGATCCTTTTAACGATTTATATATGGACATACTGTTGACGACCTGAAGAACAACAAATTTTTGTTTTGTGTTTTAATAATTAAGTGCCAGGCGCTGGTTGCACAACATGTTTCTAAACCTTAAAACTGTTTTAAAGAAGCAAACTCTCTTCTCTGCCATTTAGATGCATTTCATAAGAACCTACAAAAATTGTACTGACAGGAGAGAAAGTCAGACATAAATAACTTTATCTTACTTAAAGCAGTTTTAGATTCAAAAATTCTAAAATTGTGGTGTGCACTTTAAGCTGATTATCAAAAAAGATTTAAGGCATAAAAGTGATTTAAATTAATTAGAAATGTGTTGTGCAAGTGGCCCCAGGTTTCTTACTAACCTCTTCCAAAGAAGAGCGATTTTACACACAATCCAATCCTCACATGTCACATGCTACTCGAAGAAGAGCGTTTGCCGTAGACGATAAATCAGAAACATTTGTTAAATGCATATAGAGTGACAGCACATGCCAACAGGTCGACGGTCGGATAGACTAATGGAATAAAATTGAATGTCTTTAAAAAATGAAATGCTAGCTACAATAAAATGCAAATAAAAAATATTTTCAGAATGATTATTTAATACCGTTCTGTATTTGTCCCATTATTGTGGTTTTTTGTTTAAGGTTTGTACTTCATCAATGCATTTCTTGTAACGTCTTCCCCCTGTCCATCACACAAAACTCTTTCAAACCGTGAAGCGGAGTGAAGAGACACGTGGAGTCAATAACTGACATGTTTCATTTAATCTTCATCCCAGTTACCACTGAAGTTCCCCGGTGTGACAGTCACATCTCAATCATCAAACCAAAGAAACGCTTTAAAAGACTGGTCCTGATCGACATGGCAAGAGTTCACACCTTCTCTTGCTCCCCAATTACGCATATTTTTGTTTAAATAAAACATTTAAATAATTTTTTATTATTTGTATGTAATGCCGCATTTAGAGAGATAAGATATAGGCAGCTTAGAAAACCTGATTTCCATTATGTCGTCATCCTTAATCTTGCAGCGTCTTTGCTTTGATAAGCAGCTTCTTTTGATAGTTATTATATAATGTAATATTCTTTTTAATAAAAAACAGGAACAGTTGCTGACCTAAGGACATTGGGTAGTATCAGGGTCGGTAAGAAATAGCGAGAGCACGAGAGACAAAAAGAGACAAGATACAAGATACAATACAACTTTATTTATCCCCAAAGGGCAATTCGAGTAAGAAAAGAGACTGGCAGGGAAGCTGGGGTGGGGGGTGGGGGGTGGGGGGAGATGGTAGAGAAGAGATGGCTGCTATTCATTTTTCTAAAAAATCTAACAAGTCAAAGGTACGCCAACAAAAAAGTGGGGTAACCATGTACAACGTGCCTCGCTGCAGTATTCATGAATATTCTTTCAGCGGTGAGTCATCGTTCTGCCACTTTAATATTTCCTTTTCCTTTTTGTTTCGTTCATTGAGCTTACAGTTTGGATATGCTGTTAAATAATAATAATAATAATAATAATAAAGATACTTTGCATTCCGTTTGAAAAGTGTTCTTGTTTGTTTCATAAGTGAGGGTGAGCAATAAAGCATTGTGCTTTGTGCCGTTTGTTTTCATGTAAGAGAGATAGTACAAGAGTGTGTGTTGTGTGTGTGTGTGTGTGTGTGTGTGTGTGTGTGTGTGTGTGTGTGTACGAGAGAGAGAGAGAAAGAAGGAGGGACGGACGGACAGAAAGGCAAGCAGCCAGAGACATACTGAAAACGAGAGTCAGTTCCGCCAGCATGGAGCAAAATCTCGATTTCGATTATCTGGTGCGTCTTGCTTAACAACCTCAGTGTTATGGTGATTCGATTCAGTGATTCAGCATTTACTCTGATGAAACAACCAGAACACCGCAATCACATGGCTCTTCGCCTCCACTCGTTTTGTTGCACTTTCTTGTCCCTGTTTTCGCTTTTCGTCCAAGTCCCCACGGTCTTTATCTGTAGAAAATCTTTTCACGTCTCCTTCATAATTGATATTTCCTCCTCAGTTAAATTTGCTCAGGTACGTTAGACCTTGGGCATGCCGGGCTCTGCTTTCTACCCTTCAGTTTAGAGCCCAAGGCAAAGCCTGGCTGTGATTTTATCTTTGATCAAATCGAGTTTTTTGCACATTGTTGATGGAACGGTGTCAATATTTTTCCTCCTTTGCTGAGCTAGGCTCGGTCATAAATATTGCATGGCTGTAAACCCGAGTGCTGGAAATGATTATTTTTCCTCTCCACAGTATGTCGTCGAGCAGTTATCAACAGTCGTGAGAAACCAGAGCCTCGAAGTTTTACCAGGCAGGGTTTTTGGCCCTGAAACTCTTCTGTTGTGTTGCCGGGACAGTGAAAAGAGTTCGTAAACAACTCCCCAATGTAAAGTGAACAAAGAATGGCAGTGGGGTGGCGGGAGTGATTGTCAGAACTGCACAGGTTCCAGAGCTTCTAGAGTTTGAAATCTATTCTCGATTTATTGACGAGTCATGCGCCAACAAGACTTTCAGAAAACAGAACATATGCTAATAATTTCAAGTGTTCTTATAATTATTAACATTCGGGAAAGGAGAGGGGTTTTGTAGGGTTTATTTTATTAGGAGGAAAAAATGGGAGAAAAAAAAGCGTAAACGAAAAACAGTTTTTTGATAAATTCAAATGCAGTAAAAGAGAATGTGAATACAGTTGGCATCAACACTTGCCAATTTCGTGAAGTAAAACAAAGAATGTGCAAGGTCACCTTAGCAACGTAAAGTTCATGTAGTATGCTGCAAACTTCTCGTTTAAAGTTCTTTGGTGAATCTTGTCAGGTCGCCAGTCATACTTAACTTATAAGACGTCTTTGGTTTCGATAAGCATAAAAAAAATCTTCTCGACAGAAGAGTTCTGGTGACCGTGTTACCTGTTGTTAAGATCGGTCAGTTAGGAGACAGGTTTGCTGTGAACAGGGGTGTAGAGGATGCCTGTGGAGGGACAGTGCGATCTGCTGTGCGGACTCTTGTGGAGAGCTTGCGGGTCATCGTAAGTCATTTCAGAGAGAAAAGTTAGAGGGTGCGGGGCATGCGCGCCAGGGGGAGACAGGTCGTAGTCCGAGCAGTTAAGAGGCTGAAAGTCTTTGTCTAACCAGATCTCCACTTCCTGCAGGAAGTACGTCTCCTGGAACAAGCAAACGACAATAAGATGCAAGAAAATAGCAAACACGAAAACGTCATCGGCCGAGCTTCGTGCTTCTTACAAGTCTTGATCAAAGTGTCCACGAAACCAAGCGTGGTGTGTGTGTGTGTGTGTGTGTGAGAGAGAGAGAGACCGAGAGACATTTTAAAAGCCTATATTTCAGAAATTGGCAGCGTAATTAATAAATCATCGCGTTTTTACGTCACAGTTGATCAAGTTGTCGAGGTCGTAGTTAATAATAACAATAATAACACGATAATTAAAAATAGGGACAGGTAGAGCTCTTATTAAGGCAGGTGGCCCAGGTGTATTAGAAAGGATAGTCAACGTATCACCTTCTTGTCCCTGACGCACACAAGGCAAGGTGTGACGCCTGTGTGTTTCTCCAATGCTGTTCGAATGTCTTGGTACTGAAAATGAAGACAAAACAGGGAACTATTATTCGTTTCTGGACATAGAAAGAACACGAAAACAGAGAGCGGTGCCATTGGTTCTTGGCGTCTTCAGTCCGACCAGAAAGCCAAAGTTAGTACGATCCCTTGGTCACACAGACCAGACGGGAAACGACTAGGTGACGAGAAAAGAAACTTTGCTGGAGCAGAATACATTTCATGAAAAGGCGCCGTCTTAAAAAATGATGTTTTCATTTAACTTCAACTTTTTCTCTATCAATGAAATAATCAGTGCAAAACTTTGAAAAGATAAGTATTGCTTGCGAAATCATGATCGAACATTTTTCATTTGAACTAAATATAACTTTAATTAGTTCGAGTCAGTGGTATTGAAAGGCGTTCTTGAGTTGAAGAAATTTTTAGAAGATGAAGAGGGAAAGTGAATGGTAAAGGACAAAGACATAATTACTAGCACTGTGTATCATGGGTTACCCCCCCTCTCTCTCTCTCTCTATCTTTCTTTCTGTCTCTCAATAAAGCACAATATTTTAGTAACTCACATTATAGGTTTTCTTCTGATCAGGTATTATCCCTTCCTCCGTCAACGTTCTGAAATATATACACGATAAAAACATTTGAACCAGTGCACACCCAAATCTTGAGAACATCTTTAACTAGAAAAATAAAGATGAAACTTTAAAGAAACTTCACACACAAATCAAACATACCCAAATCAAATGTTAAATCTGCCAGGATTATCCTTATCTCAAAGCTGATTGGCGAGTGGTTTACGAGGTCTAAAAATGTGTCCCCCTGATATGGCTATTGGCAAGAGGTGGGACTTACCTGTTCCCTGTTAATGTGCTATCTGTGTAAGGCAAATTGCTCGATATCAATAAGCACTTTTGCGTACAGACCGCAAGGACTACAAATCTTGCTGAATATGTGTTCTCACCCAAGCAGGTTGAAGCGGTCCAAGAGGTTCAGAGTGGCGTTGAAGTAGAGGAGGGGATTTTTCAGCGCGTTCAAAGAGGTAGCGCACGTGCCGTGTTTGCTCCATTCGTGTCTCCTGTGAAGGATGTGGCCAAGATAAAGTCTACTGACCCATCGATGACATTTTAAATGTACTTACTCTTCTTATGGCATGTACGAGTCCCGAGTCTAACGACTTCTCCCAGTCTCATGAAATATCTACTGGCAAATTCTAATGGAAATTTTTAGTCTAACAACACTTTAAAATTTGCTGACACAGTAGTCAAATTACAAATTTACGTTTGATGACAACACTGAGTAAACTGACATATACAGCTGCTGAGACATCTGATCCCAGTAACATATTTATTTCTACTAACACACCACAGTCTTCTGCCCTTTCCCAGCTTTATGATACAGTTGAGTGTCAAAGCATTTAAGTATAATGACATAACTCTGCATTAATGTTTACTGACACATCTAAATCTAAAAACACATTTTCAGACCATAGCTCAGTCCACACCATTCGGCGTGACAAATGCCCAGCACTTACCAAAGCTCCTCGTTCTCCTTCTCCACACTGGACCCAACACGCAGGTTGGCCCACTCGTAGTCCAGCTTGGGTCTCAGCGTCTGAACAGGGGAGAAAAGAGAACAAAATAAAACAAAAGCAGGCTCACACTCTCACACATGACGCTGATTTCTTTATAGCTTGTATTCAATAGTCTAAAGCAGGGGTGGGGAACGTGCGACCCGCGGGCCGTAAAAGTTCCGCGAAATCATTTGATCTGGTGTTGGCAAGGCAACCGCAGGCGGGACTCGAAATTCAATAAATATAGGAGTTTTTTTTATAGAGGCATGCATTTATATTAAGTGAATCGTAATAATAACGTAGAGTTTGAAGGACATACAAGGAGCGCCCATTATGGGATAGACAGGAGTACATGATGGGACAGACACGTATGATTCTCCTCAACTGGCCGGGGGCTGTCTGCCTGTACTGCGGACGACTGCGACCGTGCACAGTGCCAAAGGGTTAACACATCGTGGAGAAACAAATGCTAATTTTTAAGTTGATAATTGTGTATGGCCCGCAAATGATATTATAAATATCCACATGGCACTTGGCTGAGAAAAGGTTCCCCACCCCTGGTTTAAAGGGTTAGGACAGAGCCTTTCAAGAAACTTCAGTGTTAATAATAACGGGGCAATATGCATCTATATTGTTTTCTGTGAATATGTTTGAACTCACCACTTTTATTCACTTTAACTGCAAAACGACTATTCTGTGTTTATTTGCCGCCTTTCTGCTAGTGCCCCTCCCCCCCCCCCACACACATCAAGCGCGTGGTACTCCACGTGTGTTTACGTGCTTTAGCACAAGCGTGTATATGCAAAATCAATTTATTGCCTTTGGTTTTTATATTTTCAAACCTTTTTTCTTTTTATGTTTTTTTTTCTTTTGAGTGACAAGAGAGACGCCATGTTGTTAGAGGTGAAACGTCAGAGTGAACACCCCTACCCTTGTGTCAGCACTGGTGTGAGGTGGGTAGAGATAAGACTGGCAAGGAAAAAAGTGCATACCCCTAACGGACTCCCCGTAGCAAATAATCAGTTTCGAAAGAGTTCATGAAAACAGTTGTTAAGAATAATTAATTTCCCAAGTGAAATTTACTTCCTTTTCGAGACACAAGAGGAGCTTCCCCCTCTCTCTCTCTCAGTCCCACCCCAATGCCTCTCAAAAGTTTCCTCGTCGGATAATCACACTTGAATACCGATTCAAGGGTGCCCTGTCATATGCACCCTACCTTGCTGAGCTCCAATATTGTACAAGGAAAGACGATGTTTATCGCTTTGACATGGGTAGCGCTTCCAAAGCCTGTAGCGAGTGCAAGGTGGTCGTGAGAACGCAAATGTACGAACTCGTGTGTATCGGTCAAATTCTTAATGCCCGGGCAAAACAAGGAAAGTACAGACACATCTACATTTAACAAGATGGTATGCCGATTGTAACAGAGGTGTCGTCTACGTGACAAACAAGAGCAAGGAACTTACAATGGTAACATGACTCAACTGGTAACGCTAAACAAGCCTTAAGTCCCAAATGTAGACAAAGACAGTTACTTTCGTGGGCATATTAGCATCAAAAAAGCTGTTAAATGCACTCAGTTTCTTAATTTGGCTAAAACATACTTTACTGTTAGATAATAATAGCAAATGTAAAGCAGATCATTTACAAGTAAAAAGGGATGACGTATTGACAAACTGTGACAAGAGCTCAACTGGAAGAAATATGTGACGTAACAAAAATAATAAATGGTATCAAATAAACCTCTCACAACAGCAAACGTGCTGGCACACTAATATATTATTTGTAGAGCGCGCAAAGTAGCTCGTGACTTCATATTTCCGTGAGGCCACATTTGGATTAAAAAAAAAACTTTTTCAGTACAATAGTAAAACTTAAAAAAACCATAACTTTATTACGCCAAGCGTCTTAGTAACACTCTTAAGTGGAATATAAGCTTCCATCTGAAACTTAAACATGCCACAGGATCCATGTAACGGAGTGCACAATGCATGCAAATACAATGTGGCAAAAATCAAGAACAAAGTTTTTGAAACACAATTTATACATCATATTGAAGGAAGAGAAACAATGAAGGAGACAAATTATTTTTTGAAAAAAAACAGCACCCGAGTTTAAGTGGCCGTTATAAAAATTTGAGATAATAATTAAAGGGAAGTGATAGCGACATGGTATACATATAAAGTAAGATGTCAAGTACTGTGTGTGTGTGTGTGTGTGTGTGTGTGTGTGTGTGTGTGTGTGTGTGTGTGTGTGCAGCAGGAAAGCAATGAGGTTGGCTACTAAAGGAAGAAATTGAGCATAGCTGTACAAAATCGGAGGAAATACAACGAACATGTAATATGTGACGTACCTTCAACTCGCCTACATTCAACTTCCATTCTGGTTTGCAGTTTATAGGTTTATATGATCCCTTTTGTGTGGGCCTGATATCACAAAAGAAAAAAATAAACAAACAAGCAGCAACAAAGACTGATATGACCCTGTTAACGCATTCGCCCATAAATTATGTAGTTGCACAAAAACCAACCAAATTCATCCAGTGCCCAGAAATCTAACACTTGTTCATAATTTACAATTTCCACTCCGGTCGCTTTATCTCAAATCACTGAGTAAAGACCAGCAAAAGTTGTATATTCTATTGCGCAACATTTCAAATAATCTTTCACAGGAAAAAAACCGAAGTTAAATTATTCTTTTGTTGTCGATTAATCGTTTTTTGGCAGACGGTAACAGCAGGAGAAGCAGGAGTAGCAGTAACAACACCTAGTAGAGGAAATGAAGGGAGGAGGTGGTAGCAGTTATAGCTTCGTGGCCTCATGCAAGTCCAGCAGCACTCCACACACACACACACACAAGGAGAAGAGAAAATGCAATGAACTTCTTAATCATTCCTTTCACATTACCTACCACAGACCATGGGCAACCCACGACGAAACCTTGTCAGGAATGGCACATTTAATTTTCTGCAAAAACAAAACAAAAAAAAACAGATTAAGCCTACTCGGCCTAACCGTGACACACACCAGTCCACACCCACCCACCCACCCACCCACCCACACACACACGGATGTTCATGCACAGAAACGTATAGATAGAGGTTTGTGGCTTGTTTACAGGGAGAAGAATAAACTGTGCCTTGGCTTTACCCAGAGTGAAGGTGTCATAAAAGAAGAAATTGCTAAAAATTTATTTTTCCTTCCTTGCACTGTCCCCAGAATTATTGTGTTTTCCCCCTTGCTAAACGAAGAAGGGAATTTTCTATGGTTTGCAATTGTCAGTGTGCGCTCTTTGAGTCTCTTTTGTTTATTCTTCCTTCTTATTATTTTCGGGGATTTTGTTTTTCGTCCTATGTGTCTTTACGTAAGGCAAATTTCTTTTCTTTTTAGATAGTCCTCAAGTGTGGACAACATGCCCGTTAGCGATCTGTCTACTTGATCATCAACATGGCCGACCGCTCCTCAAGAAGAGTGGTGCACTTGCAAAGCCCCGACCAACTTAGCCCCCACCATTATACTCGTACCATGGGTTCGGGTGCTTAAAAAAAACAACCTGTCATCACTTTGATGATGGGATAAAGGCGGTCATTTACGTAGGTGGAAGTATCATTTCAGGACTTCTTGTCCAGAAACATGAACACACACAGCGACACGCAGCATGCGAAAGTTGTTGTTGGAAAACTGCGGTGTAATTTATAGTTCATACCAGACATACATTAAAGATAAACTACCGATGTGTTCGTTATTTTGGCACTATCGTCGACGTATCATTATCTCTTGGATCTAACATCGATGCATTCTGCAAGTCCTTCATTCTTGAGTTTCCCAGGACCAGCCACAACCAACCCTTTCTGTCAGTTTTTGCCACCAAAAAGCTCGTCTGCTTTTAAGTTGTTCCGGCTGGATTACTGCAGCTCTTTACTCGTCGATCTCCCAAACCGCCTGCTGGACAAACTTCAAAGGGCTTAGAATAATGCCATTCGTGTTGTCTTCCCTGGGCGACAAGCAGACCATGCTAACTAACTCCTCCGCGAGCTTTGCCGGCTGTCAGTCCCAGCTCGCATTGATTACCACAGGGATGAGGAACGTCCGTTACGTCAAGCAAGGAGCGTCCATTACGGGGAAGACAGGACACATACGAGTACTTGATGGGACAGACACGTATATGCTTCTCCACGGTCCATCTGTCTGTATTGCGGTGACTGAAAGAACAGCGCCAGGTAGGCTGGGAGTACACGTTAACACACTGTGGCGAAACTACGGTTTGATCAAATATAGCAGGCTAATTTGTAATTGATCATTGTGTATGGCCGGCGAATGATATAAATATCTAAATGGTCCTTGGCAGAAAAGAAAGCGCCCTACCCCCGGATTACAAGATGACCACTCAGCGCTACCATTGTCTTCAGGGCCTTGCCCCAGAATATGTCAGAGATGCTGACCACCCGAGTCGGTCTCTTCGGTCTGCTTGTGTTTCCTTCCTCTGTGCGCATCAGACAAGAGAAATTCAGATGTTTTTTTCTCCTTCAAGTGCCCCACTGTTTGGAATTGTTTGGCCTTTGCTATTTCAAATGTGTCTACGTTCGAAGCCTTCAAATCCGGCTTCAAAACTCAACTCGTTATGAAGCATCTTGCATAATCAAGCAAACTATTCAGCTCACCTTAGTTCTTCATCTTTATGCACTTAGTTCATCTTTGCTATTGTGTCGCACGTTTGCCGACGCTGTGGTTGACTTTAGGCTTTATTGTTGTCCGTCGTGTACAGAGCATTTAGCTCGCATTGACAGGGAAATGCTCTTTGCAAATTCAATTACTAGTACTACTTGAGGACCGCAAAATGTTAAAACAACAAAAATAATATAGAGATACAAAAACGTCTATTATGCTAGTATATGTTCTGGAAACCTGTGCTTGGCTGTTTTATTTTGAACGTCTAACTGCGTCAAGCACATTTAACGGCAATGACGTACACAGCCACTAAAGTCACGTTTGTTACGTACCTCATCCTCCAAGAAAACACATTGTGACGGAGGCCAGCCCTGCGCAAACACCAGAAAGTCCCACGTATCGTTAGGTAAAGCACTTCCTTCTACCACTACACCATGCAACCTGCAACAGCGATATGCGCCTCAGTGCACTTCTATCGACCTTTTTTTTTAGTTTTCATTTTGTCCTCTCTCTTTGTGTGAGAGGCAATTAAAGAGGAAGTCGCTGCATGTATATGCCTGGCTATCTGATCACCCAAAGACACTCGTAAACATCTCCTTAATACCTTTCTCCAGAATAATTTTTGTCATCCTCCTGCCTCGCTAATCATTGTACTGTTTTAGAGGAATTCCCACGTTTTACCTGCGATATTACAACTTCTGTGTCTTCGTGGCCCCCTCAGTTATAATTTTATTTTTAGGGGAAGGGGGTAAAAAATATCACCACTTTCAACGTTTTTCAAAATTCATACAGATTATATCTATCTATTGTCAGCCTCTAACACTCGTTCACTGCACGAGCAAGCTCAACTGAATAAAGAATAATAAATCTGAGGCAGCAGATTGTAATTTGACCGAACCCTACGACGAGCGAAGAAAAGAAGGAACGAAAGAAAGAATTAACAAACTCACCCAGCGGTTGCCAAAGTAAGCCATAGGATCAACATTTTCCTCGTAACTGAAAAAAGAAGAAAGCAATGTACACATTGCGAATTATCGTCCTTTTACTGCCATAGCTAGT
Source organism: Marisa cornuarietis (assembly GCA_004794655.1). Lineage (NCBI taxonomy): Eukaryota > Metazoa > Mollusca > Gastropoda > Architaenioglossa > Ampullariidae > Marisa > Marisa cornuarietis. The sequence continues at coordinate 8,677,794 of SMMW01000001.1, forward strand.
GACAGTGAAGCCTTCAATTTTTAGTCAGGACACAATGTCACAGAAGCAGAGACAAAACTACACATACAATAATTATGTAACAATAGCTCAGGTCTCAGCGCGGACAAGCGGAACAATGGCAAACAGGTCGCGGAACTCACTTTGCGCAAGTCTCGTGACCCTTTCATAGGTTTAATGTCCGCATAGCTTCTCAGACACGGTCTTTTATCATACAGTTTATCCACACTGCTAGTTGTCCTAACAGAAGGCGGTAGAATGTTTCACTACCACGACGCTCAAACTGTTTCATTCATGTAGACGGCTTTTCCGATCTTCACCATCCGGAACATTGTTTGAGCGTCGTGGTAGTGAAACATTTTACAGCCTTCTGTTATGCAGACTAGCAATGTGGATAAACTGTATGATAATCAAGTTAAAAGCTGCTTTTATTTGTTCTCCCCGCTCTTTAAGTCAAGATTTCCACAGGAATGTGGCGGTAGTATAAAAGTATCGCTACTATTACTAATTTGTTCAATTTCTTCATCTTTCGATGACAGATACAGACGACCTACCAGATTGGTACAAACAAAAAAACAAACAAACAAATTCAGCCAGTCACCCACTTACTAATTACGATCACTGTCAGACTTTTGCTTTCAGTACCTGCACGGAGTCAGCCGACTAAAGCCCGCAGACCAGAGTCTAAGAGCAAACAACCTGCCCGTGCGGAGACCAACTCCCGTCTGCTGGTGACTGGATGTACCTACCACCAAGCCAGACTGCAGAAGGACTTACTTCCGTGGGACACAGAGTCTTTATATCCTTGTCCTTTGCGTGTACAAATTTCTAGACAACTGGCTGTGCCCTACTTAAAACGCCTTCCTTGTTCACGAACCGATAACATTTGACGAAAGAAAAAAAAAAATCGGTTTGTAAAAAGACTTGACAGATTTTGTATGCTCCAGCTTCTAATGGTTGTACACATCTGAGCTGGGGTGGTCGTCGGCCAACCAAGTAGATACCTATCTACCGACTCGTCTGTATTCTCTCATCTCTGAACTGATCAAAACGACCGATTGCAGTCCCCCCCCCCCACCCAACTTTATCAAATCTTTTTTGTTTTTGACTTCACTCCCTGTATTTGTTGTAGTTAACTGTATTAAAGTTTAATGGTTGGTGTGCTTATACCATTTTACAGGAAAATCAGCAGAGGTCTGTGGAAGCCGCGAGTGGCAGCAGTATTTCGATGGTCCTAAGAGCCATGCTGACTGGCGCATTAGAATCTGCCAGGGTCGGACTGGTCGAGAAGGTGGGGCGAGTCAGAGCGTGATTAGCTAGTCCTTCAGATCACAGGGGGTGGGCAATGGACTATCAGTTCACTTCCCACAAAAAGAAACTGTCATGGAAACAGAATGTGCTAAAAACAATACAGCAAAACTGACAGTGGCAAGGCAGCTAACTGGAGTTATGATGAATGGAACCCAAAGCCACAAGATTACCAACTTGACAGGTGACCTGTCAAATATACACACACACACAAAAGGGATTCTGCATCACAGCTTGCTGGAATGTGAAAACACTCAACAGGAAGCATAGGCACTTCAAGAATTGCATCTACACAAGCTTCATCTTCTTGAAGAAACCTGTTGAAGATCACTTGTGAAAGAACTGAAGCAGCTGAAGTCGAAATAAAACAATATACTATAGATAAAAGTGGAGGTCTCTAGCAAACTCCTTAAGTACCATGATGGGAACTAAATTAGCATTAACATTCCAATAACAGGATGCTACAATAATGTTATTTGGAGCAGAACAGTGTTATCTTTCTACTGACACATACACCACATAAGACAAAAAGTTATGCGACACATTACACAGTAATTTTTATTTAAATATATCAAGAACCAATTTAAAAATAGTTGTTTTAAATTATTAGTAAAAAAATATGGACCAAAGTTTCCATAACTAGATACAATCTGAGGTTACAAAAGAAACAAAACAAAACATTCCCTTTAAGTTACACTGCCTAATGGTGCCCCTGCCGAGAGCTTGTGCATCTAGGGATCTATTTGCACAATATCCATTTTTTTAACCCATCACTTCCAAAACAAAGCTTTTAAATGCCCCATACACCTGAACTATTACTTTTTCATCACAGCTCTCAGCATGAAACATTTTTTTGTGTGCAAAAGTTATATTTTAATAAATGTTTCTGGTGTACACTTTGGAACTTGAGATAAGTATCTCTCACTCTTCCCCTTTTCTCTCTCTCACTCACACAAACACACATTCTGCAATCTTCCTCTCTTTTGTACTTCCTGATACTGAAGATAACATGAGAGTTTTCTTCCTAGATTATATCTCTGAATCATGGAGCATTACCAGTAAAGAAGAAGCAGTGAGTAGCCATCATTTTAAAAAAATGCACAAATTGTTGATCTCAACTTTCATATTGCTTTAGTAACTCTTTAAACAGAAAAACAAATTACGATGAAAAATACAAAATTTCTCCCTGATGTAGCCAAAGGCGTTCTCCCCAGTCTTTGGAAGCTAGATACACATTCTTGCTTAATTGCTAAAACTGGCCATGTAACTAGCAGCCAACATTTATAGATCTGCATTTAGTTCAGTAATAAATCCATCCAAAAAAAACCCCCAAAAAACCCCCCAGAAGATGAAGACTACATCCAACATTGTTTCCCTATGACTAAGACATTGATCACTGAAGTAATTTAATGTCTCATGAAGGCCACTTTCACGATAAGGAAAATCATGGATGGTCCAGTGGTTCAACAGTGAAGCACTTGTTACCAAGACAACAAGAATCCTGAGCTGTGGGTTTAAGTCTTTCTTCCGACTCATAGCATATTGCTCTGTATCAAATGGCTCAGCTAGCTTGCATCACACTAGCTGTGAGATCATGCACAGTCAAAAATTTACCCAATCTTAATTTCATGATAGCTTGAGTAGTTAGGGTAGATTGACATTTTTTTATGATAGCATTTTTTTTTAATAATTAAAAACAAATTTGAAGTGACAAGTAATTCACAACAGAAAGCAAATACTGTTCTAATGCCAGAAGAAACACAGAAAGAGGAAATGATTTAGAAATTTGAATGCTCACTGCTACAGTTACTAGCAAGCTCAGACAGCCAAGGGAACATGTAAGCATTGTAGTTGCCAGATCTTGCTCTGCCCTGCTCTTCCATATTTGAGTAAAAGAAAAATCGTATATGCCAAGTGCATGAAAATACATTAAGTAGGAGAGACGGGGGAAATTGATGTTTTACGCCAAGCTAGCAGCTAAGGCTGTATCAGACCAAAGCCTGATTGTATTGGTGATGGTATTAATACTGTTGTTACTGCACTGCCACAAGTTCATGAAGGACTGAATAAGAGTGAAAGCTTTATGGAAAAAAGTGTTTCTGTGGAGAAACTAAAACTGTGATCAAAAGAAATACATTTTTTGTTGCTAATCATTGTTATAAGATAAGATAAGATAATACTTTATTTGTCCAAAAGGGTAATTGGGTGCATCTCATTATATACAGTTACATGATAAAGGGAACAAGGGTAGTTATAAGAATCAACGGAACTGTATTTTTCATCATAAAAATATTAATATACCTAGTTATCCTTATTCTTGGTGCACAATTAACAAATTAATTGTAGAAAGATGCATGTGACTATGCATTAGAGGAAAGCACTGGTGCACATAAACCCCACAAGACCTTTAAAAGATAATGAAAATATTTTATAAATCCAAAACTGAAGATGTCATTAATAATATACACAAAAAAGACTATACGAGTTCTATTTACATCTAACATGAGTCACAGTTAAAAACTACAAATGCCATCCTTTTATTTTATTTTATTATAAGCTGATTTTATGTATCATAAAATTGCATTCGGCCAGTCAAAAGCAGAATGAAAACCCATCATATGCCATTGGTGACCTAACCAAATATGGGTAGTGACAAGTTTGGACGAAACTTCAAAAAATTTAAATTCAATTATACTTAAAAGAAGATATCTAGGAAAACATTCAAAAGAGGCAATAAGAATATATAAATCCACAAAAGTGTAATCATTTGACAGTTAATTCTGGCCTTTTAAAAGTAGCTGGTGTCAGTTCACATAGCATGATGGAAAACCAAGATAACACAATGAAAACAGATCATACGAATCCCATTTAAAGCATGTAATTCTGGCCTTTCATATTCCCTATTATGACATCTTCATTATAATCTCAACATTTTGCAGGGATTGGACATTTCTGATTTCAACACATAAATTAGTAATAACTGTTAACTTTAAAATAAAGGAGTCTGAAATTTTCAACTACTATTTCTGTGTGAAAGGCTTGTAAAAAACACCTGACTGATCACAATCTTCAGTATCAGACAAAGACACAGACATGTGTCTTAATATCTGATTCTCTTGATGGGTCACTCTGTGCTTTTGCTTTTTCTGATATGTTCCAGAACAATCAATTAGACCGAAGTCCCTGGTCATGCAGATCTCTACAGTTTCTAGGTATGACTGTTTTCCTTTCTGTAACAAAAAGAACCAAGAATATAACATTGGGAATATCCTTAATGATTCAGTACTGCAGAATGTATTCCCTCCATCTTGTGAGTAAGTGTCCATGCATACACCTATTGTTATGAAAGCTCAATTCATATACAATTTGTTTATACACATCAGATCAAAGGAAGTGGTGACAATCCAATCTTTTATACATTCTACTACATTTACCATTACTTATAGTATACTAGGTTACAATCCAGGCTACATGACAACAGCACACCATGGACTCAATCATTTGTGCTATCATATCAATATTGGACCTTTCTACTCCCTGCCCACACACACAGACAGGTTTAAAAATCTGTTTTCTTTACCTCATCTTGCACACAAGTTAGGTCTGGATAAACTCCAAGAATACTGTGCAAAGCTGTCTGAATAGCATCAGGCTGAAAATTGAAAAATGTCTGATTAGGTTAATGAATGGACTATGATGCTTTGCTTAATGAAATCTAGCAGTTTTGAGAGCATTCATAATGATCTGGAATGCTTTGAGTACTCTTCAATCCTGTACCATCTATGTCTCAAAGCCTTTGAAATAAAATTATTGTCTCACTGTACTTTACATGCTACTTTAGAATTTGAGGTAAAATTAGAATATTAGTGATGTTCCTAAAGAAAAACAAATTGTAAAATTACAGTACCAGATATACACAAACAGCCTATACTCACACTGTAAGTAAGTGATGAAGATGGCACTATACCACGACTGGCTAACAAACTGAAATACAACCAAAATACCTGAAGACAAAACTGTATGTAAATTTAACATCTAACAGATAGAGAACCATTAAAAATGTCCATCTGGCATAAATGTTATAAAGCAACTTGCTGCATGTATAGAGAAAAATTGTGCATGCAAGAGATCAAGATACATTTTAAAAGATACAGGAGATATTTACATATTCTACAGTCAGAAAGAAGAGAGACACCACAGAACATTTTATACTGATACTGGGAGCATTGCTACTCTCACCTTTGGAGACTGTATTTTTGGTGCAGTTGCAGTGTAGTGTTAAAGTAATGCAATTCATCTTTCAAGTCTTGTACCGAGGTAGCACAGGTGCCATGTTTTTCCCATTCATGTTGCCTATAAACAAATAAAAGTTGAAAAAAATAATCACCTTCCAATGTGAATAACAAAGCAAGCAGAGGTTCTAGATTTGTTTTTCTACGAGAAAATACATTTGCACAGTTCGCACACAAACACACACATTTTGTGCAATTTTTGTGAGAAATAAGTTGCCAAGCAATCTGCTTTCTACAGATATAAAACCATTTTTCATCTTAGAAAATGCACACTGCTTAAAACCCTCTCTCTTCCTAATTTGGGGGTAGCTGTGGGAAAAAAGAATGAAAACCCAACCACGTGAATATAGGAACACAGCGTCTCACCAAATATCAGGTAATGGTTCTTGTACTGATAAAGATGGCCAGTTTATATCCAGAACTGGCCTCAAAACCTAGTTAGAAGAAACAAAGTGATCTCAATTAAGTCAAGCTGCAAAACTGATACAATGGCTGGTGGAAAATTTTATTCGCTTTGTTCAGATTTGCAAATAGAAGATTCAAGTGCATTATGCAAATAAATCTTTTTCTATTTTTATCTTACCTTATAAATAAAGCAGTGTGATGATGTTCATGCATTTGGCAGGCAAGAAGCAGTTCAAACTTAATTAAATCCACACAATTTGTCATCAAATATGGAGGGAATATTTTTATCATCTATGGTTCTGTCATGAGCTGTTTGTTTAGAATTGTACTCTGAAGCATGCTTATTTTTCATATTTATTTTTTTACATCCTATGAGATACACTGAAGACATTTTGAAATACATATGCTATGAAGACCTGACAGTTAATTCCTGATTTGGATAACATCCTATTTTGAGACAGTATCCTGTGCAAAAGCAAGACAGAGACAAGGAGAGAGGGAGGGAGTATAGAGTGATAAGAGCAAAAGCAGTTAAATCACTTGATGGTTGGCACTACCACAACTTCCATCTCCCCCTTCACTCAAAACTTAAACTTCGTGCCCCTGTTGCTGAACATGAACTGTCAACCTGTCCAATTAAGAAACAAGGACATCAAAGGTGACATGTTTCACTATTTTGCTGAAGGGATACTGTGCATGAATAAGCTAGAGATGGTGTGTGTGTGCTAAGGCTATTTCCCTGCAAGGCAGCCAGCCCTGTAAACAGATGCATGCCCAGAATGAGAGCTTAACCAAGTACGGTCAACTTTCACTGTACTGCTGACAGACGCTAACAGTTGTGCCACCGGACTGCCTGAATAAGCTAGAGGCCAATGAAGAGACAGATCAAATCAAATAAAATCCCAGCTGGGAAAGTTAGCAAGTTGGAAAAAGCATGGTACATGGCTATTAATCATACACATACGGGGTGGGGCATTAAGTAACATAAGGGAAATAATCAAAGACTGAGACTGCTCCAAAAGACTGGTATGAAAGATATGACTACATACTGCAATAAAAAAATACTTTTTAGCACAGTGGTTTGAACATGCTCACATTGTTTGTGCTATAATTAATAAAGACAGATGATAATTCTCTCATGCACTGTATTATTTTTTTAAAAACATTTTCTGAAGCTTGCTATAGGTTTTGGCCCAAACACAAGTTTTTGATGTTGTTTCTCTGTTGATATCTCTCTGCTTACTGTGTCTTGTCTTGAATTTAACAGACAAAATAAACAGATCAAATTATGTTCATTCAAAAACTATACTTGCTGCATAAATTATATAACCCCTAATGGTATTGCGACCTATTTTTGCTTAGAACTTACAATTTTTAGACTATTCATGTGTTTTATAATAACTTAGAAGATGGAAAAAGTAAATGGTCAGGACTTACCTGAACTTGTTGAACATTAAATTTCCAAGTGTTATTGCAGTAGTTTGGCCCAAGTGTTCCCTCTTGAGTTGGCCTGAGAGCAAAATAACATCCAAGTCAAGAAGATACATAAGCCATTCATACTCAAAATCTGAAACACCATTTACACTCTATGAAGTGACATCTTTCACGACTTGAAAGGCACTCTGAAGTCATTGTCAACAATTGCAGCAACATGACATAAAAACCAAAATTGATTTTTTTTCAAGTTCATTTGAAAAGGGTAAGAAGTGAAAGCAAAGCACAGAAAGGGGAAGTATAAAGTATGGAAAACATTAAAAGCTGCTGTATACTGTTCATTGAATGTATATAACAAATGGCAATGTTTTTACTACTCACCATAAGCCATGTACTGTCCAGGACTTGACATCATCTGGGATGCTGCATGTTTCATGCTTAAAAAAGAAAGCAATAAATTTATGAACACTCTAAAATGGGTGAAAATATTTCCTGTCTCCTTGTCTTTCAATTATAGCTTAAGGAAGAAGAAATTCATCTAAAATGACTTCATAAAATGAAGATCAATCATCCTGTTTACCTGCTCTTCCAAGTAAAAACATGATGCTGGAGGCCAAATCTGTGCCAGTTTCAGGATATCCCATTCTGGGGCATCAGAAAAGCCATCACAAACAGGTAAAACAAGTATTCTGAAACATAAACCCTCTTCTCTTTCACCAAGTTTATGGTATAAGTATCATGGCAACTTTTATATCACTTTCAAATTGTTAGATCATTGGTTATATCTGAATGAACATTCAAATACATCTGACTGTATATTTGAGATAAACATGAACCACCTAGTGGTTACAGGGATAGTGATCTCTGATTGTTAACTCTTAGAGGACAATGAGCAATGATCATGGCTTTGTTGGGAAAGCACAGGAAGGACAATTTTCATTACTTTTATTGCAAAGTTGACACTTTTTCCTTTCCTAAAATGTATAGGTTTCTTGGTCTAATGTTTAGCTGAGAGCAGCAGTAATAAACAAACTTCACTCGCTGTCGTCTTCACAGTCTTCAGTTATTAGCCAGTCTTTGTAATACTTATACTTTTATGCTGTGCTCAGAGAGTTAACAGTGTACAGGCTGTGGCATCTGGAAAGGCTCCCAACCCACTTCTTCCACTGCCTACTGAATGCCTTTTAGTTTTGCTGATAAATCATTTGCTGCTAGGTACAAAAAGAGTTTTTGAGCTACTGCCTTTTAAACCCTTTACACTCATGACCATCTGCTTCAAAGCTGAGCATACTAGTGCCAACATTTGTACTTTATTATTAAAACATATTCATCAGTCCACACACACACACACACACACAGAATTACAAACATGAACACTGACATGATTATGCAAATGCCTGTATAGAAAATGAGAAAGATTAATTTAATTGTGAACAGAACTCACTTGGCTAAGAATAACGAAAGAAGAAGTTTGTGCCACATTTCCTCTGGAAAAGAAAATTATATATTTTGATCAAATTGGATGTAAAAGTATGTTACGTATGTGTGTATACACTTGAATGAGCCTTAAACACAGTACATATCCAGCATTACTTTACCACCCCTGAGGTAAAAAATGCTCAGTTATTTAATTGTGATTAAAAACTTGTGTGAAAAATCAGGTTGGATGATTGCAGCTGTCTTGATTTTAATTACTGTAAATCCTTGTTTCAGTGCCTTTGTTAGTAATGCTTTTAATAGCGTGTATCTGCCTGTCCACCTGCTGCCACGTCTATTACTTTCTTCTCATCGTCTAAAAACATCCACCAGAGTTCTGTGATATCTTTATCTATGATCGTTTTTATGTGAAATCATCTTGTATTCTACTTGCAGTCCTGCACTCAGTGGCGACGTGATCTGCTGTGCAGATAAATAATACTTTCCCGAAAGGGGTTCATAAAAGATGTATTTTTTTCTGATCTACTCCGAAAACTCGACTCGTGTTGGCTTAAACAATTAAATGGTTACATAACCCATGTCGTTTATTTTTGCAATGTTCCAACAGAAAGATTTTTTTTGTGTGAACATGACAGATCCAGTAAAAGAGTGCCATCGGCCTCACTGCATGTATTCTGTCAACGTCTCAGCAATATTGTTTACATCAAACTGAAGAAAATGACAAAAATGTAAACTCGACTTCTTTAAGCATACGTAAACAGGTAAGTACACTTACTTCTCTCTTTCAAACGCTCAAAGACTGCGCAGATTCTCAAATACTGAAAAATGATGATCTCGTTGAATTTAAGTAAACTGAAGAACAAAGAAAGATAACGCTATCACATGACATCAACCTGTAGGTAAAAGATCATATGATCAGCACAAACACATTGATTTTTATGATTGGCTGGTCACGGCACCAATCAGAGAGTGTCTGCGATTCTCTAAAAACTAAAAATAAAAAAATAAAAATGGAGGTGTACTTTGGATAGAGTTTTCTGCTGACTTGTCTTTGGTCATAATCAAACAGTCATTAGTAAGTAATTGTTGATATTTTGTATGATTGCAAATAAATTTATTTAACTGGTAATTTATATTTATATCCGCGAGAACAACTTTGACGTGACTATAGCAGGTCTAAACACGTTTAATTTTTGTTACTCATTCTGAGTTTGCTGACTACAAAACGAGGACGACAACAACGCGAAATATTTATTTGTATACCTCGAGCTCACTGAAATGGATTGACAGCATCGCTGAGTGACTAGTGACAAAGTTAGTCTGTTGCGGTACGGTCTATGGAATCTACGTCATACTTCATAATCACATAATGCATCTATCGCATGCAGATAACCACATCCACAGCTAAGACGACAGCCTATTCGTGATTTACGATCACACTTTTCAGTTATGATATAATTTTGTGAATAAAGTCTTATCTTATCTTATGATTATGAGACTCTTTTGATAATACATTAATCCAATGAAATATTTGTAATTGTTACAAATGAGAGATGTTTTACACAAGTCATACAAATTGATGACTGATTTACAGAAGAATCATATTTTAATGGCATAACTTCTAGTCCTAGAAGCAGTGCAGTATCGAGTGCACTTAGCACAACTGTAAAGAAGCATAGACAGTTCATGGAAAAGTAGATATTTTTATTTTTCTTTTTGATAGAAAAGACATGGATTTCCCACCAGAGTTCAGTGATGATGAAATCCGTGAGGAACTGGCTCGTTTGGGCTACACCAATATACCTAATGATAAGCTACAGGAGTTTAGAAAAGGTGAACTGTTTTAATCTCAGGGAATAGTTGTACTATGCACAGTGTGATGTTGTACATCATAAGATTAATCTTTGCTTGTCAAGTTTTTTCTTTAAATTTTGTTCTTACAATTAAAATTATTGTTGTTTTTGACTGCATAATGTATAATCTGAACCAAGTGTCCACCCACTGCATGTAAAAACTACTCTTTGGACCCAAAACTGAAGAATATAAAAATCATTTCATACTTCTACAGACAGTGAATGTATAAACAATAACAATCTTATAAACATTATGATACCTATCCAGATCTTGATCAGCTAATCCGACTTGAGAGGAGCAAGGGGAGCTCAGTTAACAGCAGCTTTTCCTCAGGTGACAACTATAAAATCACTGCTGGTGCTGACCCTACTGGTATATCCCATCATGATGGCACAGGTTGGAATCAAAATCAGATATATTTTCAGCATTAGAGTCCACACTTTACACTGAAATGTGTGCTTGGTTGAGATTCTTTATGCTGACATGAGATTGAAAACTAATTCAGGAGGTTGAAAAAAAAATATTAGCTGCACTTGTGCATCCCTATGATCAAATTCAAATCTGAAGGAATAGGTGTGTGAAGGAATAAGTGTTTTATGCCGAGCCAGCAACTAAGGTTATATCACGGCAAGGCAGACAGCCCTGTAAGCAGATGCCACATGCAGAGAAAGAACAGCATGCCCGAGACAAGAGCTGAACTGGCCAGCCAACCTTTACTGTGTTGGTGACAGGTGCTAACCGTTGTGCCACCTGACTACCCTGTTCAAATCTAGGCTGTTACTGGAGAGTGGGAACAAGAAAAAAGAAAAGAGAAATAAATTTGTGTAGAGACATACCATAGTAAGGAAATTAATTTGAGGGAAGAAGGAAATCTTTCCTGCAGATGACAGCAAAAATGTTATTTTCAGCTTCCTGTAGCATCAGAACAGTTGACAGAATAGTAACTTCTACATCCTATGGCTTGTGAAAAGAAACAAGGAGATTAATTTAAAACAATAATACCTCAGTAAACCACAAAAAAACCCATGGTATAGCTGCTGCTGAGTACAGTCAAAGCACAGAAACATTTTGTTCGCCATAATCAGTTCCAATGATTTAAGTTTTTCTTTTTTTTCCAGAAGTGTTTTATTTGGCTTCTTTATTCATGTTGTGCAGAGTTATCTAGGCATGCTGAACCCAGCTCCGAGTCTAACAAAGGTAGTTCAATTCCTGTTTCATCCGATGATTTTATGAAGGTACAGTTCAGTATTATTCTAAAATCTTTCAGTTATGAAATTTCTTTATGTCATACCAAGCTTACATGTTTGTGTTGTACATAGTTAATTGGCTGGTAAAAAGGAAATTTTAAAAACTTTTGTATTGTTCAGTGTGGGTTTTATTGTTTATGACATGACAAAACTTACCAGGGAAAGTGGTGGTGGTGACGTAACAGAGATAAATGACCCTGACATAGACATGTTAGAAAAGGAACCCCAGATATGTTTTGGCACATATGCTTTTTGGGAACGTAGGGGGATGTCTAAAAAAATATTTAATAAATCATGGAATTTTGTTTGTGCTTCTGCAAAATATTTCCAAAACATGTCATTCTAAGTAGGGTTTGTGGAGGAACCCCATAATTTACAGAATATTTCTGTACTTTTTTTCCCTCTCTTTGACCAGAGAGATGATCTCGAGCCATCAGATCTTGGAGCTAAAGTTGAATCACTGAATAGACCAAAGACTGCCCCTGTGCCAGGGTATTATTCTCTGTATGAAATGTCAACAAGAGTGCAGGTTAAAAGTCCAGCTGTGCGGGATGATATGTCTGAAACAGATTCAGAGAGAAGACGCTTGATGAAAAGGAAGACACTTAGGTTTGACCATTTTTTTTAATTGTTAATACAAAGATGCACTAAAAACACGCCTCTTCCATGAGCATTACCCCTTACACCAATCAACATCATTGTTCAGTAGTTGTGATTGTAGTCAGTTGACTAGTCCACATACTTATCTTCCTCTCCATATTTATGACACTCTCCATCCTTACTGTTTGTTCTCTGATTCCTCTTTGTGTCTTTTTTGTTTGTCTTATTACTTGTCTGCATAGTTGTTTCTCCTTCCTTCATATTCTGTCCATTTCTTCTACTTAAGCAATGAGAGCATGCTCCTTCGTCGGTGGGATCATGCGCTATATAAATCTCTTATTATTTCTGCTTATTGATGATGATGATAATTGCAGCAGCAGCAGAAGAGATTTTCCGGGAAAGGGTCAGACTAAATGTTGGCTAATGTTAGGAGAGAAAAAAACAGATATGTCAAAAAAGGGGTTATTTTCACTTTTTCAGGACATTGTTTTGTTGACTTTTGTTTTGCAGGAAGAACCAGCAGGGCTCAAAATTTATAGATGAGACAGTATCAGAAAGCGATGCTGGTGAATATAAATTTTTCTGTTTTATAACAGGGATAAAATTGCATCTTAATAGCAGTTTCCTCCTGCTATCAAGGTTTTAGAGAACAAATTGGTTTTGCACAATTTTGATAAAAGGAATACATCTTTTTTCTCTGTTTCATTCTTAAACTATTGATGATACAGATATCATGGGAATGAGGTCTTTTATAGCAAGCATATATGAAAAAAGGCAGTTTTTTGCTTACTTCCCCAATTTTTGTTAACATTTTGTCACTTATACATCTGCCCACAGGAAGCATTGCTGATGCACAAGATATGGTGGAGCGCCTGGTGTTGCACGATATAGATAATCGGCAAGAACTGAGAAGATGCCAGTCAGCTAGGTCTGCACAAGAACCCCCACCCTACCGCCTGAGTTCCAGTGATCCTCGACTGCCTTCAGGTGTGTCAAAGTATTTTAGATTTTCCTTTCACAAAAAAAGAAAAACATAAAGAGCTCATAGGCACTGCCTAAGAAATAATTCCTAATTCTCACCAGAAACTACATTTTCCTGTCAGCTCCCATTTTTGAGGATTTTATTTTTAATCATTATATTTTGAAATAGGAGAAATGTTTACTTTAGGTAGGTTTTAGGCTACTAAATGCATCTGGTGTTGATAGTTATCTATACAATGGAAGAGCATCCCCACACAAAAAACCTTCGACGTATGGACCCTGTTAATCGCTACCATGAGATGAAGCAGGCTTGGTCTCTACAAAAAGCACCTGGAGAAAAGTTGCACAAGAGATTGCGCTGGAACATCAGGGAGCAAATGCTGGTACAGGAAATCCCTGAGAAGGTTTGTGCCCTTTTTTCGTGGAATTTTCTGTTGAGAAAAGCATTCTTGAAGTTGTTTCATTTGGAAATATGCTTTCATTTGCAATTAGTTATCTGATGATGTAAAGACTACTTACTACTTAAAGTGATTAATTTTTATTTCCCTTTTACAGAAGCAGCACCGGATTTTTGTGCCCAACAGTTATGTGGTACCCACTGAAAAGAAGCGGTCAGCTCTTTGCTGGCAGATTCGCATGGACATGGCACAAGGAAATATGCCAGCATGTGGAGTTTTTCATGACTGCTAGTAGTATAGATCATTAAATTTATTTCTTGTACCACTCCATAAATGAATTTTTGTTTTGTTTCAGGATTTCTAATGTTATTTTTTTTTAATATAAAAACTAGAAAAAATATGTATATATTTTTGAAGTGGCTGCAATGAAATTAGAGACTTTAATCAACAATTTTATTCATGAATGTACAACCGACCAAATCATAGACTGTTGTAAAGTACAAACTGTTATTTATGGTTGCACCAAGGTCATAAAAACATTTTGAGAAAATATCGTTTTTATTAAACGAGCCTTATGCAAAATCAAATACTTAGAAAAATACTGCTTGATATATTTTATTACTAGACTGTACTCCACAAGGTCAACTGCATTTTTGCATCCTATAAAATTTGTAGACTTTAGACTAAAATGAGATTTTAGCTTACTTCTTTCATATTTTGTCACCAGGTTTCAGATCGTGGCCTGGACCAGGCCAAAATGTAATATCTGAGGATTTCAATGACTGGTCTGCAGAAAATTGAGAATTTAATTAGTATCTTTGAGAAGAGTTTCAAAGAGCAGATGGGATAAATTCATAGGGTGACATAATAAGGATTAAGTTTTTAACCCTTTTTTTCAGTTCACAATAGTTTGCTCATTTATTTTGAAGTCTCAGAAGTATCCAATAGGTCAGGCACCCAGTTTATGGAAACAATGAGTGTCTAGCAAAGTAAATTAAATGATTGTATGTTTCATCTTGAATAAGTGAACGGCATTTTCATGGGGCATGAGATAGGTAGATTTCTGGCCAACAAACGTTCATTCAGGAACTTGAATGTGACATTTTTTGATGTGCGGAAGAAAAAATGTTTATCTTTCAGCAGCAATGCACTAATTTTTGTTTAATTATGTGCTGCAATTTTTCTCCATTTTCATACATTTTCGCAGTATAAAGAGCATTGTTCCAAAATCTGTCTGAAAGGCAATGTCAGTGATGTGTAAATGAGTTTTGTGTTAGCAGTCATCCGATTTATTTTTGATCTTGATTTTAGATGTAGTGCTCATTGTTGACAACTTTCGTGACTTGGTTCTATTTCAAAATAAATATTTGACAAACGTTTGCTTATTATGTATAAGCTTTTAAGCAAATTCAGAAATAAAATTTGTAGAATGAGGCAAATGAAATTAAAGCATCATGCCGAGTCCTGTTTATCAAGGACAATTTCTAGTGCAATACACATAACCACCCAAACATATGAAACCAGAAGCCTGGAAGATTTCATGAACTTATCTTCAAGTTAAATGCACCACTAATTAAGATCAACAGAAGAGTACTCTCTTAAACCATTTAGGACTACCCTTATCATCACCACAGATATTTGGACTTTAAAAGAGAGATTTAATTTACTCCATTTTCAGTGCAGATGCACAAGTCAAATATGTTCCAAATGCTTCTCCTTCCTGTTAATCTATGTTTACATGCGCATAAGCTTATCTTATTTCGTTGCCGTTTAGAGATTATGGATGGACAAAGAAGCAACTGAAAGATCATCTTGCATCCCTCCAACCATGAACACATATTCCTCAAAAGATTTTAATTGATAAATCTGGAAGCAGTTGGGTTCCTCATGGCGGTCTGTGATATCTTTATCTATGATCGTCATCAAAAGGAACTGGCACATGTCCTGTGAAGTACTTCTCCTCTCTTTGTGTTGCATGCATGTGACTCAACAGTCTCTCTTCAATGCGTTCCATAGCAGCCAATGTGAGAACTAATGTCTCATGTTTTAGCATGCTGTAAATATTTAAACCTGAAAAAAGTTTTTAGAAATGGTTAAATGACACTAAAAATGAGCTCTCTAAAATCATCAGATGAAATTTCAAGGTAAGGGTCAAAGAATAATAATAATAAATGTGATTTATATAGCACACAATCACACTCATGAAGGAGCATGATCAGTGCTTAACAAGAGCCAAAAAACAGGGCTTTTTCGGAAAAGTTTTGTGTTTCTGGGGGTCTGCACTTTTAGATGCAGGACACATGGACAGAACATGAAGGACGGAAAGAGAAAAAACTATACAGACAAGTAATAAAAGACAAAAAGGAGCCAGGGAACAATGAATCTGAGTGTTTCCCCATATGGTGCTAAGCACAATTAGCTATGCATGAAAAACTACAGTTAACCAGACGAAAACAGTGTTGAAGGAATTATATAAATTTCTTGTTCTGTCTACATAGTCTCAAAAATAATTGTAGAATATGCTTTATTTTTACACTAAAATAAACCCACACTTCTTGTTGCAAAATCTGTTTGAACCAAAGCAGAGTATGATAAGTATTCTTACCATAAACAGGCATGGCATTGAAGTGGGGTATCTGACTCAGGGCTACTGCCATATTTCTGGGAATGATGTCATGACTGCATAATAAATTAGTACATTGTTATTTTCATATCAGAGGCATAAATATTTATGTGCACATTTAAGACTGACAAGAAAGCATCACCAAAGAAACAACCAGCACAGCTACACCAGTCATGATAGAAGGGAAAGAAAAATGTAAAAATGTCTAAACTTACTCATCAACAAAAAGCACAGAGTCTCCCCAGAATCGTACATCCGCGAGTTCTTGCAGAAACTAGGACAACAAGATTTGGGAATTCTGTGAACATCTTGCAACATTTTTGTAAAATAACAAAGTTGGACTACTGTCTAACAATGTCTGTCTTCAGAAATTTTCTCAAGCCACCAGCCTATATATAGATATACCATATATACACAGGCATTAGCTCTGTTTCCTTGTTTATAAAACCACACAGGTCAGAGCACAGCAATAGGTCAGAGATAATTTGGAGATCGATAACTATATAGCTATATAGCTGTGTAATTAAACTTGCATATGAAAGCTTTAAGTAAATGTGACCTGATTCAATAATGCATATTGTTTCTTAACTGTGGAACAAGCTGCAACGTGTAAATTTTGCCCAACATTCTCCTATATGCAGCAAATGATAGATTTAAATTCAGAATGACAAGAGGGGTGCAAGACCCTAAATACAAGATACCTCTGGATTTTCCGAGGGAATTTCTAAGCTGTCCACAATATGAAGGTCATCCTGAAAACAGAACACTGCATGAGACTAACATTTGTAAACAGCTATGTGGATCCTTTATATGAGATTGTGTACCTCAAGAATTGTAACATACTATGGATCCATTGTGATAAAACACAATGTAGACTGAATACTGACCGAACACCTGATGATGATGACCCTTATTTTTCTGTCTACTAAAACTTTTTTTATCTCCATTTCTCTTTAGCAACATAACTTAAACACATATTCTCTTGTCTGGCACTTTCTTTCCCTCATTCCAAGTATATTTATTATTTCTTAAAGGCCTAACCTTTAGCTTTTGGCAGGAAAGGATGGTTTGATCTGAGAGAGGGAGGTAAGGAACACATGCAGTGTGGGCAACCCTAATGGTTATTCTTTGTTAACGGCTTCAACCTGGCCCGACAAGTACCCTCACCTCCCTCCAACTTGAGTTCATTCTTTTTTGCTGGATGGTAAAGTTCAGCCTTTAAAGCCAAAAGCATTATTTTTTAACATAATTAAAATGACAAAAATACCATATTTCTGACCTGCAAAAATCTTCCCTTTCTGATTGCTATCCCACTGCAGTTCTATGCCCAAAGAGTTGACAGGAAATGCATGCATTTATGAGTGCTGAAATGAATCACTTATACCTGGGCATACTTAATAGACAGAGCTGACCGCAGACCAAGAATTCTGATATGAAGAGGAAGCAGGTAAAAAAAACTCTTTGGTCCTCTTGGTCCCATAGCAGCACCACCTGGTAACAAATTTTCAATTCTGAAATTCTTTTAAAATATTTTGTAAAATTTATTGCAATGCATATTTTGATGTGCACTAGATAAGGCATGAAACTTACTCATTTTGATAGAAACAACAAAAAATCTTTTTTTCATAAAAGTGTTTATTTTTAAATCATGCACATTCATCCAAAATTTAATTAAGTTCAATAAATCACTATTATTTCAGTAACGGAAAAGGATAAGAAATTTGAACTGAATGAGTGCTCCATCTTAGGTAAAATTATAAAAATGGCAACAATAATAATAAACAAGAATCAATAACACTGGTTTTACTGTCAAAGTGACATCCATAAAACACACACATTAGCATGCATATTGTTTCTCTCACACAGATGGACACACCTGCTCTACTGCACACACACACACAGTTACCTCCTTTCCAAATAGGTGATCTTATGCTTCCATGTCTAGCCCTCCCAGTTCCTTTCTGTGGCCAAGGTTTTCTTCCACCTCCTCTTTTCTCTGCACGGGACAATGACCTGGTGTAGTCCTGCAATTTTGTGTGTAACCGAAATAAAGCTTTAGAGTAACTGTGGCTACTATTTAATGTACGACATTAAAGAAAACTTTTTGCAGCATTCAACTTACTTAACAAGGTTAATCATAAAATTTAAATGAAACTAAATTTATCATCAGATATTTTATGTTGCACACAAGAATATTTAGCAAGGCATTCGTGCACACACATTCCTCCTCCCCCCACTCACACAACCAGGCATTTATGCACATACACATGGGTAGGCAAGGTATCATTAAGCACAATACTCACAATTTTCCTATACTTCATCTGCCAATCAACATTCTGCTTTAGTATGTCAATCCTGTAATCACAAAAAATATGAAGATTATGTCTCAGAATGTATGGCAAGGTGAAACTGGAAGGTGCTAGCTAATTTTTTTTCATGAAACATTCCCTTATTACTGTAAGGGGCTGTCCAGTGGCGCAACAGTTAACGCCCGTCACTAATACAATGAGGGTTGGGTGTCCTGGGTTCAGCTCTCATCTAATGCACGCTGTTCTCCCTCTGCATGTGGTATCTGTTTACAGGGCTGGGTGCATTGCCATGATATAGCCATAGTTGCTGACTCGGTGTCAAACACCAATTCCCCCCACCCCCTTATTACTGTAACAGCAGACTGTTTATGCTGAAATTTCTTTCCAAAGTTACCTTGGGTACATTCCAAAAACATGTGGGTGAAGATCTATCATGCCAAGTTTCTGGTCCTCAAGAGTGCTCACTGATTCCAGCCATGCTTGTTTGGGTTCAACATAAGGTGCTGGGTACTCTAGTTTTCTGGATGTGATGATTGGCAAAGGTTGCTCATTGGGTACACCTCTTTGATCTGCAAAGTAGCATGGATACAATACTGCTTTCAGTTAATTTGAAAAAAAAACTAATTCTACTTTTAATGTACTAAGTATCAACTTTTGAAGTTGGACGCATGAAAATGTATGGGCCTTATTTGTATGAGAAGTATATGATAGTTATAGAATGAGTAGTGTCCATAAAGATGAGTGCGGAAGCCTTTCAACTTTTCTCACACTATATGACGTTTGTAATGTGTAAAAGACACCTGATTTTACCCAAGGCTGATCACTGGGTTTTAAGCAAATTTTATTCAAATTACTCAAACTGCTGTTGCAATCATTATTATTGTTTCTGTGGTGCAGTTGTCTTCTAGAAAAAAAAGCAAGCTCCAACATGTCTAAAGTTGTTGATCTTTCCTTGTCTGCTTTATGTAGATCTCTGCCTTGTTGGTTCTGATGGTGGTGACAATAACTTTGTTCAGCTAAGCCCAAGTCTCTTTTTCATGTCCATTTCTGAGTAGTAATAATAATAATGTGAACTTATAAAGTCCAGCATTATGACCAAGATAGATCGCACTCTTTGCACAGACCAATAATGATAATGAAAGATAACAGACAGTGCATGGTGAGATGTGTATAGGCAGGCTAAACAACAAAAAGATCAGGTACAAGAGTAGAATGTAAAGCAATGGATGAAGGTACGATGGGATATAGGTACTGAAAACAGTGTGATATGAAGTCATTACATAATGGTTAGCATGACAGACAGTACTGCAAGGGAGTTAAGAATAGTAATTCAGGGATAGTACTTTGTGAAAAGATATGTTTTCAGAAAGCATTTGAATGTAGCCTTCGAGTCAGAGTGGTAAATGTGACATGGAAGAGAGTTCCACTGCTTAGCAGCATAGTGGGAGAACATCCGTTGTCTGAATGTGACTGTCTTTGAGTGTGTATGATGATGATGATGATGTCCATTTATAACGTGCAAGTATCCATTCAGAAGAATGCTCATTGCACAACAAAAAAAAATAAAAAAAATAACTAAATCGATAAAACAACAGGAAAGTAAAAAATAGAGACAGAAGTGTTGCTTGGTTGTTTAAGTCTGTCTTAAATAAACAGATGGGTCTTCAGTCTTTTTCGAAACGTGGTTGCTGAGGAGATGACAATGGCAGAGCATTCCACAGCTTAGGTGCCGTGTTTTTCTAAGGCCCTGGCTCCAATGCACTTCTTGTTTGTGTCTTCCACTGCAGAGAGACAGAAGCATGACTGGGAGCCAGAGCGCAGGCCACATGACGGCTGGTAAGGAGGAACTACCTCTTGCAAATAGTCAGGAGCAGTTTTAAACATGCAAGACTGAGCAATCGAAAGCACTTTTTGGTCAATGTGCTTGTTCACTGGGAGCCAGTGAAGGCTCTGTAGGATAGGTGACAATCCTGGCGGCAGTGTTTTGAACTCTTTGGAGTCGATCTAACTGCGTAGCAGATATACCCCACAATGCACTATTGCAGTAGTCCGATCTCGATATGATGGTAGCCACAGCAAGTGAGTTGGCTGCAGCCTGAGTCAGCATGGGCTGTAATCTACCAAAGGCCTTAAAAAATAGTAGGATTTTGCCACAACAGAGCTAACATGGTTGCACATGAAGAGCTCTGCATCAATAAACAGCCCTAGGTCCTGTGCACAGTCAGCAAAGGCTATGGTGGTGTCACCGACCTGCACACCACTAATGCCGATCTGCTCCCGTCTGGCCCTGGGGCCGCACAGTAACATTTCTGTCTTGTCATCGTTGAGTTTAAGACGATTCCTGGTCATCCAGGCCTTCACCGCAACACAACAAGATTCAAGTCATAGAAGCCAAATCCTAGCCACTGCTGGGTCTGGGGAAAAACTGTTCAGAATCTGTGTATCATCAGCAAAGAACTTACGTCCCATCTGAAAGCGTTCAATTACCCGTCCAAGCTGTGAAGTGTATACAGAAAATAATAAAGGACCCAGAACGGATCCCCGTGGCACGCCACACACCAGAGGAACTGCCTCAGAGCTTGTAGAGCCGACAATCACTCTCGGCAAGATAGGAGTCAATCCACTGCTGCACAGCGCCATCAATACCAGCCTCTGACAACAGTCTCTGGAGCAGCAGGCGGTGGTTGATAGTGCCAAACGCACTATTCAGGTCGAGTAATACTAAAAGCACTAAGTTGCCAGAGTTGACACTAAAAAGAATGTCATTGGTCACTCGAAGAAGAGCAGTTTCTGTGCTGAAGCCAGGATGATACGCTGACTGAAATTTATCTAGGCAGCCTTAAGTAATAAAATGGGTCATAAACTGCTCTGCGACCACCCTCTCAAGTAACTTGGAAATATATGATAAATTTGATACTGGACGATAGTCTTTACAGTCAGAGGGATCCAGATTTGCCTTCTTCAACAAGGGCTTCACAACAATGAAACTTTGAAATAGATCAACCTGATGCTGCAGATGATTTTCTATTGGTATGTGACAGTTAAAGATCAACTATAATGTGCTCAAAATGTCTAAAATCAGCCTGCTCGTTTGCCATCAAAGATAGTGTTTTTGAGGGAAACAAAGATTATTTTGAGGATATTGTGCTGATGATTCTGTACATTTGGCACTGATCAAGATTTCAATTTTTTTTTTTGGAGGGGGTGGGGTGGGGAGGGAAGGATAGTTATCACCACACTGTGCCCACTTGCCCCACTCTTTCAGGTCCCAAATCCTTTGGCACAGTTTGACAAGACAAATGCTGTTTCTTCGCCACTCTGATCAGTAGCCAGGACGTTGTCCATGCTTAATGACTTTTCTCCTTTCACTGTTTTGGATTAGATATAGCTTCCTCTGACTCCTTGCTTGGGACTAATTGGCTTACAGCCTCTATTCTGTCCCTAAGAAGCAACATTTTTGAAGTAAAAATAAATATACAGTGCTTTAAAAACTAATGTTTACTTTTGCTCTTGGTGATGACAAGTATCCCAGTGACCTTTTCCCCCTCTGGTGGCGATACTGTGCTTAAAAGAAGTCCTTCCTGGCCACATTCTTCTTCTTCTTCTCAAGTCTGTGCTTTAATATAGGGATGCAACCTTTCTCTTTAATGTCTGTCTTAAAGAGTTTAATTAAATGTCTGACATCCAAAATAGAATAAAGCATGTTACTCATGCCATACCTTCTACATGATGATGGGAATCCAGATCAGTCACCTGACTATATGGCCTCCCACAGAAAAAGCAGCTCTGGGTTGAGAAAAAAATGAGAATCACAGAAATACAGAATTCTTACTTATACACTTGGAAAAATTATCAAATAAACAATTTTTTTTAAAAATCATTCACTTTAAGCACATATTGACGTAACTTTTCTGAGTGTTTTTCATCATGCATAATCATGTATAAATCATTAAGAGAAATCTAAATCATATAACGAAAATTTGTAAAGAGGGTCTGAAAACAAACAGTTGGGGACTTGGAGTTTGAAAACATAAAATTGTAGACATTTAGAGGATTCATCATGTAAGTTATTTTGCACACACAAAAGCTCCTTTTCCCACATAACAAATATCAAATGAGATTTCATATGCATAAAACATTGCATCTATAATTAAATCAGTTTATTAATCAAGATCAGAACAGCAACAATTTTTTCCTGCAACTGGTCTATAAAACATTTTAACTAAAGACTGGGAGTCTGAACACACCTTGCATTTTTTAGATGAGAAACACTGAAAAATTCAGTAATGACACAATTACTGAATCCATTTAAAAATGATCTTTCAATTAAAAGAATCATAATTAAGTGGTGCTTTATTACAAATATGGTAGGCATGTGATTAGGCCTTAACTTTGATGAAAACACTGTACCAATGGTCCAAATGATTAACCTAAATCAAATGTTAAGACAGGACTCCTACTAAAGCAACTACAAAATTTATGTTTAAAACCCTTTCAAGCCTTGAGGCTCTGCAGTACTAACGTGTTACGCGACAGCAGGTGTTAAACTGGTGTCTATTTTACACACGAGGAAAAGTCTTTCATTCCGTTACCCCCCGGGGCCTGCGGCTTTTCCCCATACAAAACGCGCCGTGTCGATCTCTACGCATGATACGGAATGTTTGCTTAGAGACACAAGTCATACCTTGTGAATGAATGTTCCTGCACTGCGTGTGATTAAACTTAATGAAGAAAGCCTTGAAATACTCCTACAAAGCATTTCACAAGCTACTGGGATCTCGATGGCAGTGATGTCCGACTGTCTATGCCCTCAGCACGCGCAGAGGTTAGAACTAGAGAGTAATTTCCCTTAGGTGTTGTCAGCTGCTTCAATGCATCAGAGATCAGGGACCTACAGATCTCTGAATGCATCGATCACACGCGAAGTGTGTGAAACTTCTGTGCGCAACATCATTTTAGTTATCAATGGCATCGTCTTCATTTTGTCAACTTTCAACTCACATTGTCAGACAGACTGGTCACAAATGCACAGCTTCAGTGATTCTGCTTCATGGTTCAGGTAATATATATATATATAGACGAGTGTGAAAAGAATCAATTTCCACTGTCGAAAGGTGAATACAAATATTTTGATTTGTGACATTTCAGCTCTGAGTCCTCATTTTCCATTTTTTAGCAACAGAAGCGCCGACAAATCGACAAAATTGATTCGGTAAATATGAGACACTGGACGATTTTGTTTCTTGTGGTTCGAGGAATTTAACTTGAATAATGAAAGTTGAATCCAAAATCCGATTATCGAACAGAGACGTACACAATTAAAATGTAGCTAGTGATGTAAGTAAACAAGAATTTAGTAGTTTTCATCTGGAAAGAGTGATCGGGAAGAACTAGTAAACAATTTAAGTTCGTTCAGTTTCAGAAAAAAATTAAATTGTTTCATGTTCCAAATAATGTTGCACCTGAGCTATTGTTTGTAACGTTCATACCGTTTGCAGGTGGAACAGGGGATGATCTGCGTGACACTTTTAGGTACATTCTGCGAGAAGACCTCTCTTTTCCTCACATTCGTATTTTGTACCCAACTGCACCTGTCAGGTGAGATTGCATGGTGTATGTGTGAAAATATAAATTCATAGACTGAGCTGCACGTACAAAGATGAAATTACACGCAAAGGATACTTGTATTCCTTAAATACTTGTTTAACTGTGTTCATGTCAGCAGTTTAACATTGATAACAGACATGAGAAATGTGAAAATGTAAACATTATCTTATTTTATTCTCATTCTTTAGTTAGTATTTAGAAAGAAGGCATACCTAAATGGAAAAAGATAAATGAACAGATTTTTTTATGTTACAGGCCCTACAGTCTTGCTGGTGGCATGCCAAGCAGTGTCTGGTTTGACAGAGTGAGTCTTGGTTTGAACAGCATAGAGCAAAAGGTTTCAACTGATGCAATGGCCAAACAGCTTGGGCAGCTAGTGGATGCCGAAGTAAAATCAGGCATTCCTTTACACAGAATTGTTATTGGTAAGATCATGAAATGAAATTTTAAAAATAAAAAATTTGACATTTAAATTGCATTTTAGGGTTGATCAAGTAGTCAGCCAACTATCCTTAAATTGTTACCAAAATTATGGTTTTTTTCATTGAAACACTGAGAAAACTGAAATAAAGCATGCTGTGAAGCAATTTATTGATTTGAATATTTTATTCTTTGCTGTTATATTTTGACAACAATATTTTCTTCCAAAGTGTAACTTTTGTTTAAAACATGTAATGAAAATTTATGACGCAGGTGGGTTTTCAATGGGAGGAGCAATGGCTCTACATCTAGGTTACCGGTTCCATAAGAATATTGCCGGAGTAATTGCCATAAGCAGCTTTCTCCCCAATGATTCAGCAGTGTTTCAGGTTTGTCTTTTCTGCAGTCATCTGTGTCAATTATTCTTAGCCTATTAAATTGTCTTAGCCTTTATGTGCCGTTACTGAAAGTATACATAAACCCTAAATAAATTATGGTTTGATTCCAGTCTATTCTTCCAATGTCAGTTTTGGGCACATCGACTTTTATAAACTTTTAGAAAAATAAATATGTGTGAGCATTGTTAGGAGACATTGTTTTTGTTTTCTAGGATCTTGAACAGTTAAAGGCTGCAGACACTCATCTGCCTCTATTAACACAAATCCATGGAGAAGCTGATGAATTAGTGAGGTTTCTCTGGGGAAGAAACACATTTGATCATCTATGCAGTCTTGGAGTGAATGGAGAATTTACTGCTGTACCCAACCTTGGACATTTTTTGAATAGAACTGTAGCAATATCTCTGAGAGATAAGATTCTCAAACTGTTACCCGAAGAACACAATTTATAGCACATGACCCAGATGTTTTTCTTCTGAGCTGCAATTTTTTTTTTAAACATCATAAACATCAGTTGTTGACAGACCAAAACAGTACATGTTAAAGATGAAAACAATACAGAAAGTCTCAAAGTTACATCTAGAGGCATTAACATGAGATCACACAGAAAATTTAGAACTAATTTATAAAGGACAAGGAAGATGTTAAACGAGATCTTAATTTGGTACTGTGGCAAGGTAATGATTTGTATAACCCCGGTCTTCATTTAAGTGGAAACAGGATGAAAATAATATGTGAATTCCTGATATTTTCAGATGTTTTCAATTTTTCTTGTCAATTGTTGGGTGGACTTGTGGTGCAACGGCTAGGGCCTGTCACCAATACAGTGAAGGTTGGCCTTCCTGGGTTCCAGTCTCGTCTCCAGTACACTGTTCTTTCTCTGCATGTGGCATTTGTTTACAGGGCCAGCTGCCTTGCCATGATATAGCCTTAGTTGCTGACTCGGTGTAAACTACCAATTCCCCCCTCCCCTTGATAGTAATAGTTCCGCTAGCGAGAATTTAACAAAAAAACATGTTCCATAAACATGTTTACATGCAGTCGCTTAGGTTGTGAGAACACTTAGAGAATTATCAGTTACTTGCAACATTTCTATTTCAAAACCAGCATGTTATGCCTTGCCTCTTCTTTTTACCTGACGCTGAACTAAGACTTTGGGAGATAATACACGGTCTGTTTTTTTGGCTATATTTATCAGTACCACATTTTACTGTATAAAGAGTGTAGGATACAATCATTTGCAGATAAAAAAAATAGTCGAAATGAAAATAGTGACATTGAAATACACGTGCATGATCTTAACAGTGAAATTTTAATTTATATTTTATTGGTATACACAACTGAGTCTGTATGAAGGTGTAATAACCTCAAATGTGACATTGTGGATTGGTGTCTAGATCATCGAAAGTGAACAAGCATGTGTGAAAGTTAAGTTAAAATAGTGTGAAAGGCACACTGTTAAAAAGTATGTATAGCATCTACATGATGCTAGTACACTAGTGGTTCAAGTTTCATCTTGTCATCTCTCCACTACCAACTGGTTAGTCATGGATCTCAGTTGCATCTAGACACATGTGCTAACATAACACCTCATGGATGCCATCCATGCTATTCTTCATTCACTTCACATAGCCATCTATACAGAATCTAACTACTGTTAAAACTTTATGGTGTATTAATTTGCAAACAGTCATTTCACATAATTTTTATTTACTTACAGTGTTAAATAAGAAATTATTTTAGCTTTAATATTTTTTTGGTGTTTTGGAATTGATGTTAATACTTATCTTAAGCTCATTGAAAATATTTGTTTAAATGGGTTTAAATTTTATTTTCTACCAGATTTATATGATGGGTTGGAAAGTAAAGTCTGGTTAGAACATTAAATTTTATCTCATGTTTTGAAAGCATTTTCAATGTTTAAAAAAAATGAAATCATAAAATTGCCAGGTGAACACATTGAAGAACCCAAATGCTTCTACAAATCTTACCATCACCAAATTATTCCATTTAGATTGACAGATATCCTAGTGTCTTTACTATCTGTAGTAAACTGAGATGTAGGCAAAACAATAAAACAACAAAAAAGGGTCTTTATAAGATAAAGGATATAATGCTTTTGCACGAGAGATTTTAAGTTTCTAAGAAAAATGTGAGCTTTATTTTTTTCATCCCATGAGAACAGTAATAAAAGAATCTTGCAAGAAATGAATACGGGTTGGGAACATGGAGATATTGTACAAGATAGTTTATGTAAGAAACAAAGGCCACTAATGAAGCAAATGAACATAAATTAACAAATAATAAGTAAAAGTACTCCAAAAGTTTTTCTGGATCTATAAAAAAGGTTACTCAGAAGGCTGAAGAGTAATAACAAGCACACAATGCTCTCATCAAAATTACCTTCAGTTTCAGTTTGCATTCAAAATGTAAAGCACTTTCAGTGTGTCACACAACGTTCACTATCACGGATGTTTCTGTAGGACTGAAGCACTTTCAACTGCTTGTAGTATCCTGACCATCACTGTTTCAATGGTTTTTCAGATCAAAGGTGAAAACAAATTTAACTATCACTTTGCCCACTTCTCTCTTTCATCATATGTTTGCGCTGAGATGCAAAGCTGGCTGTTTGTTGTAAGATCCGCTTTTCTCCTATTCTAAGCTTCAGCATCATTTCAAGTGTGGTAGGAAGGTCTGTCTGCATTAGCTGCACTTCATCCTCCTGTTTAGAATGATAAAAAAAGAAATTGATATGAAAAGTGATTAAAAAAGATTTTCTGCAAAAGCTTTATAAAGAATAATGGATATTATGTTGGGGTGAAGAGAAAACAGAAATCACCTTATTTAGCAACCACTTTGCATGTAATTTCCCTTTACAAAATAAGGATGAATCATAAATATCAGCTTTGTCAGAAAGTACCCTTCTATTTTCAGACAAAGCAGCTATATTCAAAGTTAATTATTTTTTTCCTTAACTTTGTATATAACTGCCTTTCCTGGTGTTTGATAAAATATCAAAAATGGGCAGTGAAGGTGAGACCAAAAAAAAAAAAAAGGTTTTAGACCACATAGGCTTCAAGCATCTATTTTAAGTGAACCCACCCACATACACATAAACATCTGACCTTTAGTCAGCAAATCAACTAGCAATTTCCTAGTTTCTAAATTGCTCTCACTTTACAGTTCATCGTTTCTTCCTAACATACAAGGTAAACTTTTTTTTCCACTGAAGCATATGAAGAAAATAAGCTAACTAGCAATTGGACCTCACTTCTTGGCTATAAATATTATTCCTGACTAGAGAAATGATCACAAAAGTTTCAGCTTAATCTATGATTTGGAACATTGCATGTATTGTACTAAGTGTGAAAAGAAATTTTTTTACCAATGATAGCATTGTATTTCAGAATTTAAACTTTTGGTTGCTGAATATGCAACAAATATTTAAGCTTGCACAACTGAGTTGACTATTGATCTTTTTCACATTAAGGGATTAAATGGAAAATGAAAAACATGTGATCATCTGTTAATAAAATTTTTGATGTTTGGACCCAAATCTACAAAAAAGTCTTCCTAATTTGATTCCATTAAACAAATGCCAAATTTAAAAATGCTTTCCTCCATACCATTACATAACTTGTTCTGTCATTTAAAAGCATTTAATAATTCACAATAATTGAAATAATTTATCATGTTTTTACCTGAAGAGTACTAGGGTAAGATTTCAGTAACAAGGCAGCCCTTGTTTCCAGAAAGTTCCAGACTTTTTCTTCATTGTCTTGAGACAATGGAGTTTCCAGTTCCATTAAATTTTCATGATTTTCTTTCTTTGCTTCTGCCTTCAGTGTGTCTGAGATAAATCAATGACTGACGAAATATGACACTAAAAATATATTATTTATAAAAGCCTCATATGCATTTGTTATTTCTGCTGTTCATCAGATCTGGATGTGTATTTGTGATTACATATGGCAGGAAAGTGTATACAGAATTTTAGGGATGAATATAATAGAATTTTTTTTTAAAATATAAACTTCAATGTTAGTACTTCTTGGGTGCAATGATCCTGTAAATGTAATCAGATAATGCAATATTTTATAAAGAAGGGATGGGTGAGTGAAATGTTTTAAATAAAATGTTTCTTTATATACTCTATATACACAGCACTCACCCTCATCCGTACAAAAGACACGTAGAAACGCTAACAGCTCTCCATCAACTGGATAGTCACCACAGTGCAAAAAGTAGGACCGAGATGCTGACAGATTGAGTTTGGCCAGGAGTTCTGATTTGGCTTCAAATAAAGGATCACCCTTACTTATGCCTGAGAAATAATAAAATTATGTTGATAAACAGCACAATTATGGACTGAAGAAAATAATGTTGCTATAGCTGCTAATGGGAAAGAAAGCTGTTAGATGAATTTGTCTACTACTGAGTGAGTCCAGCGCCTTCATTTCATTATGCATTTCAACTAATTCACCTTTATTAACATTTTATGATGATAGGTGATTAATTAAATTGAATACAGTGGAACCTCGGTTCTCGAACGACTCGCAATTCGAACAAATCGGAGTCCGAACAAAAAATTTGAGAAATTCTTGCTTCGTAGTTCGAACAAAAATCGGAGTTCGAACGTCGGTACGACACGTGAGTGCGTATGTGAGGGTGGGATGCTGAGCGGCGTACGGGTGTAGAGCGCTCTCTTCGTGACCAACTGTTGTCGTGTGCGGACGTGCTGCGTTTTGCTCTCGCATTTTATATAGGTGCACGAAGTGTTTTAGCCCCTAATCATGCCTCCAAAGAAAGTCAGTGAAAAAAGAAAAGTAGTGCGTACAACTATTGCATTTAAGAAAGAAATAATAGCAAAATATGAAAAAGGTGTGCGAGTGTCTGATCTGGCTAGGGAATACAGCATGGCGAAATCTACGATCAGTACGATACTAAAGAATAAGGAGGCTGTGAAATCTAGTGAAGTGGCTATGGGAGTGAGTGCTATAAGCAAGCAAAGGCCGCAAGTTTTGGAAGAGGTTGAAAAACTTTTGATGATTTTCATAAATGAAACACAGTTAGCGGGAGATAGTGTTAATGAAGAGATGATTTGTGAGAAAGCACTAGAAGTGTACAGTTATTTGTTAAAGAAAGACCCGTCGCTTATTGTTGAAGGATTTGATTTCAAGGCTAGCATTGGATGGTTTGAAAAGTTCAGGAGGAGAAGTGGCATCCACAACGTGGTTCGACATGGGGAGGCAGCAAGTTCGGACAAGACTGCAGCGGAAAAATTCAAGATCGACTTTGCCAGTTTCGTTAAACAAGAAAATTATCTTCCCCAGCAGATTTTCAACTGTGATGAAACCGGTCTTTTTTGGAAAAAAATGCCACGGAGGACATACATTACACGCGAGGAGAAGTCCATGCCAGGTCACAAGCCAATGAAAGATCGCTTCACGCTTTTACTGTGTGGCAATGCAAGCGGGGATTGTAAAATGAAGCCTCTACTTATTTATCATTCGGAGAATCCGAGGGCATTTAAGACCAACAACATAATGAAAAGCAAATTGCCTGTTATGTGGAGGACAAACTCCAAGGCTTGGCTAACGAGGCAATTTTGCACCGAGTGGGTGCACGAAGTTTTTGGCCCGGAAGTAAAAAAATATTTGGAGAAGAATTTGCCACTATGCTGCCTTTTGTTGATGGATAATGCCCCTGCACATCCTCCAGGTTTGGAGGACGACTTGATGGAGGAATTTGATTTTATCAAAATTAAGTTTCTGCCTCCAAATACCACCCCGTTACTCCAACCCATGGACCAGCAAGTTATTGCCAACTTCAAGAAGCTCTACACGAAATATCTCTTCCAAAGGTGTTTTGAAGTCACGAATGACACTGAACTGACCCTGCGCGATTTTTGGAAGCACCATTTCAACATCGTGCACTGCATCAACATTGTCGATAAAGCATGGAACGCTGTGACCTATCGGACGATGAATTCTGCTTGGAGGAAGTTATGGCCCGAGTGTGTCATCGAGCGAGAATTCGTAGGTTTCGGTGTTGCAGGAACCAGCATGAGTGCTCCTGTTGAGGAGGAGGAGGAGGAACCCGACCTCGTTGATG
Organism: Marisa cornuarietis; assembly: GCA_004794655.1. Lineage (NCBI taxonomy): Eukaryota > Metazoa > Mollusca > Gastropoda > Architaenioglossa > Ampullariidae > Marisa > Marisa cornuarietis. The sequence goes on from SMMW01000001.1 coordinate 8,709,218, forward strand.
ACATTGTGTCTGTGGGCAAGAGCTTGGGCTTGGAGATAGACAACGACGACGTGGAGGAACTCCTGGACGAACATCAAGCCGAGCTCACCACAAAACTCCTCCACCTTCAGAATGAGCAGAAGAAAAAGTTGGAGGAGGAGATGTCCTCTGAGGAGGAAGAAGCAAGAAAGGATGCCCCGACATCTGAGATTAAACAAATGTGTAGCAAATGGGCCGAGTTACAGAATTTCGTCGAACTCCCCCACCCCGATAAAGCTGCAGCCACCAGAGTCATCAATGACTTTAACGACACTGTCATGAACCACTTCCGAAAAGTGCTAAAAAGAAGGCAGAAGCAAGTGACATTGGATAAATATTTTAAGAGAAAAGAACATCCTGTAGCCGAGTCATCCGTAGCAAAGAGATCTGAACGTGAGATCACCCCTCAGTAAAAAATCCTATTCATAATTCTTTTCTTTATCCTTTTTTTTATTTTTACACGTTCATGTTAGCGTAATCTTTCGTACGGAAGATTACGATAATGCGAACGTACGGTTAGCCTGGGTTACATTTATGTTTATGTTATTTGTGTCTTTGCCATTTTGCTTAACATTTTCTGAGATATACATTGCTTTTTATGTGTTGTCAGCATTTTAATGTGCAATTTCATGCATAAAATAATGTAAGAAAGGTTAAAAAATGTAAGCATCCAGGGTGTTGGAACGGATTAAAACGATTTACATTATATGTAATGGGAAAAATGGTTTCGGTGTTCGAACAAATCGCTTTTCGAACAGGTTTCTGGAACGGATTATGGTCGAGAACCGAGGTTCCACTGTATTAAAATAAAACCAGAGTCAAGGTAAGGTAAATGAGCTAACTAGTAGTCAGTCATCACTTCTTGGCAATAAGTATTGTTCCTGATTAGAGAAATGCTCACCAAGTTTCAAGCTTAATCTGTCATGGTCATTTTCAGCATACACAAAACCATTGTGTACAAAGAACTCGCCATTGGAACGAGGACCATAGAACATAAAAAGCTGAAAATGAAAGTATTAAGTCATCAATATCAAAGGAGAAATACTACAATTAAAAATCTATCACAAAATCAACAGTGAAAGCCACAAAGATGTTGAAACTCTTAATGTCCATTAACATCTCACAAGAGATAAATCCTAAAATCTACATTTTAATGTTATTGGCTCTCACCTGATCCCCAGCAGAACAGTCCTGTTGTGCATAACACAAGCTGCAATCACTTTCGATATCAAAATCAGATGTGTACTGTTGGAAGATTGAAAAAGAAAACTTGCTTTAAGGTACGTAGTTGTAAATCTGACAATTTTTTTTTATCATTTATCATCACTGCCATGGGCCTTTTAAAAAGCAGTTTTACTCAAATCATGTACGAATACCAAGTTTTGCACATGCATATTTTGTTATCTTCTACCTAACAAGCTTTTACTAAATAATGAAGGTGAAAATTTAAGCTCTAGATATTTGTTGGATATTTTATGAATCAAGGAAATGTATAAATTATATCATACTTCTTCAAGAATATCATCTCCAATCCTACAAACCTCATTAGGTTCAACCTTTTACTTACAATACAAACACCTGTGCTTTTAATTAGACCACAAAATTAGATCATATGTGGGTCTGAATACTGATCCTATGGTGATCTGTCTGGTGTTGCAGATATGAATGTGTGATGTTGTTGACTGTTAATGTTGTGCAGTGTGGTTCTAACCTGCTTCCCTACAGAGCTAATGACCCTCTAGGATAAAGTTGTATTTCATTTCATGCACACATTCAGAAGTATTCTTTGTCACAATTTTGCATGATGCAGAAGAAAAGCTGCTTATAGCTGCATGTACACTAGATGAAGAACTCACAATGCCATTTGAATGGTTGCACATATCCCACAGTGGAATGAGGCCAAAGGTTTGCTTCTCACCATCTTTTCCAGGTATAAGGTTTTGTCGTGTCATTACTGTTGAAACAGCCCACCTGATGGCAAAGTACTTCATCATAAACAGCTTCCGAACCAGGATGCACTAAGTATTTTTTACTGTCATGCAAGCAGCTGACTTTTTTTATATAGAAACAGACCTGATTTTGTCACAAAGATGTATTTAGACAAAGCTAAAATCTGTATTTATAATGTATATTACGCTACATGCTTCTTTTATATACCTGTAGTCATCAAAAGTGAAGTTATCCTTAATTGGTAGTTTGGCTGCTGCAGGATGTTTTTGCAAGAGTCTGTAAAAGTAGGCATATTGCCGGGCAATGCTGCGATACTGGGTAATGGAATTTCCTGCAAAATAAAGACATCTGACAATGCCATGTCGCACTGCAAAACAAAGATATCAAAGCAAATTCTTCAGACTGGTGTTATGTTGAAAATTCAATGAAACATGCTGACTGCACATGCTCAGTGTGACAAAATACCTAGGGACGGTGATCCCTTCAGGTACTGCAGCTCCTCAGGTGTTAAGTAGAGTGGGGTGTTGTAAGCATGTGGTAGAATAGCTGGAAATGACAAGGTGAAATATGAAACACACACTATAAAGACACACACCGTTTAGTCATTTAGTTGAAATTTTTTTTTTGCAATGAACATTGTAATGAATAAAGTTAATTATGCTTAGCATGTAACTGAATTCAAGAATCTGAGTAGCAACAATCATGATTTGTCTTAGGCAAGGAAATCGGATATTATAAACATTATATTTATATTCAAAGGAAAAATGTGTGTTGTTATCTTAGTTTTGTTTGATTTATACTTCAATGGCTGTAGTTAAAAAAATGAGAGTAGGTTGTTACCCTGGACTAACAGGAAAATTAAGGGTAAGTGTCTTGTCTTTGTACATAATTATTTTCCACACTTTGTATGTGTTGCTTTACCACTGGGGCTGTAGGTATAATGCAATGACAAAGATCCCCTAGGGTAAAGTAATATAAGGCACTGGTACCACTTCATAACTATAGAGACAAGACTTTCTCATTCTGCCTCAGGGCAATGAGTTTCCCTCACATCTTATCTATGAGGGTCCTTCAAAACGTTCTAAGCCTCACCCAGAAAGAAGAGCCATAGCTGAACATTTTTGTTGTGGTAACACTTCTTATAAAACTAGAAAAGCAAATACAGATTTCTGTTTTAATTTGTGTGCATGTGAGGCCCATACAAAGGTAAAGGGTAGTGCAACAAATCTAAAAATGGGCAAAACAGAGAGCTGAGCAGTCATAAAGTATCTGCAAAATAAAGGTATGACACCCAAGGAAATCCATGAGGACATGGTAAAGACACTTGCTAAGGACTCCCCTTCCTATGAAACTATGAAGAAGTAGGCTGCTGAATTCAAGTGGGGTAGGGTAAGCACACAAGATGACCCTCGGTCAGGTTGTCCCAAAACCTCAACCACTGATGATACTGATGCCATTCGCCATATGGTTTTGGACAACATATGTCTTAGTGCCCAGCAGATAGCTGAGTCGATAGGCAATAGTTCTGATTCAGTCCACACTATTGTAACTGAGATCTTGGGGATGAGCAAACTGTCTGCAAGATGGGTCCCAAGAATGCTATCACCAGAGCAGAAGCTGAAAAGGGCTGACATTTCCAGGACACATCTGACTCGCTTCCAGACAATTTCCACTGCAACTCAAGATAAAACCTGGGTCCATCACTTTTGAATTCAAAGATTCAAAGCAAACAGTGGAAACACTGGGTTCTCCACCCCCGAAGAAGTTCAAGCAGGTAGCGTCTGTTGGCAAGGTGATGGCTTCTGTTTTATGGGATTCTGAAGGTGTAGTCATGATAGACTACCTGGAAAAGGGAAAACTATTAATGGACAATACTATACATCAGAATTAACACAACTGAAGGAAGCAATCAAGTTGAAACGCAGAGAGAAGCTAAGGGCAGATGTGCTCTTGGTCCAGGATAGCGCATCCATTCACTCTGCTCAAGCTGAAGCAACCAACTGTAGGTTTAAATTGCTACCCCATCCCCCTTACTCACAAAACTTAGCTCCTTTTACTTGTTTCCTAAACTCAAATCCCACCTTTGAGGTCGCCATTTAGGAAACGATGAAGTCTTATGTGCTGTGGAGGAGTGTTTGGGGGACCAGGATGCCACCTTCTTGCATGATGGGACTGCAATGCTTGAGCATCGTTGGACCAAAAGCACTGATGTCAAGGGGGACTATATAGAAAAACTGTGAAAAACTGTCTTGTTTCTGCAGCTGCTTTTTGGGTGAGTCTTAGAACTTTTTGAATGACCCTCGTAAAATCCATTAGTTTTGTAGGTACAGATAAAAGTAAATCTCCACATCAAAATAGCTTACCCAAGTAGGGCTTCCAGAAAGAATCTAGCATTTTCAACTCAATCAACAGATGCATGGCCAAAGTAACGTTAGGCATAACCTGTAGTATCTTGTCCTCACTTATAAGTTCCCCTGTAATAATTATACAGACAAGAGGAGCACTGAAGATTATATAACAGTCATCAATTTTTTTATTTTAAACAGTTAAAAACATAATAAAGTAAAGAATATTGAAGAAATTTGTTTTAATTAATGAATTATGCTGAATGAATTGATGTTTCTACCAAGAATCAGAAAAAAAACTGAAATCCTGATTTGGACAAGATAAATCAACTGCACGTGATGATCAATATCCAAAGGTATGCAAATTAACATCAGTTAAAATCAATCCGACTAATTATTTTTTGTCAAAGATCGATGCAAATTGCAAAAGAATCACTGACCCAGAACAGACTTTTTGGCTGAATCAACAGTCAGCATCAACTTTCTTGGAATTTTTAAAAGCAGATCTGTCTCCTGAAATAATATATATGACAGAATAAGCAAACAAATGAATAAATGGAGGAAGCAGGTGAATGAAATAAAATCCAACTGCCGAAGGAAGGCAGTGCTTACTTGGGCACCCCTTTGGTGCTTTTGGAATTTGTGTAAAAGTATCCCAGCAAGCAATTATTTTGGCAGGTATACACAGATGTCACTACCCACAGAAAATTATTGCCTCATATGCACCTTTATGTAATCAAATAATGGTAAGCCATTATCTATGTTATCATGTACTTGATCAATCACCATAGTATAATCTGTAATTTTTGTACCACCACTTTCTAAATAAACACTTAACAGATGAAAAAAAAGAAGTAAACATACCTTGATATCTTTGGTGGTTTTGAGACCATATCCAAAACCTGGGAAAGAAGCAATCTCAACAGCTGATGTATCCACCCCATTCTTGTGAAGCCACTCAAGAAAAGCTGGAAACATTTCCTCCCTGTTGTGAGGTGGGGTGTTAACACCTAAGCGATGGGAGCAATTTATTAGCAAGAATTGAAATCTTTAGTTGATTTCACATTCTTCCCTGATGACGGTACACTTTCTCATCAGCCACAGAAATCACCACTACAAGCCACTCATGCATAACATTTTGTCTGGTCTCATTCATGCCAGAAGACTAGCAGAAGTATCACCTCTTTAAAAACTTTTACAGCCTAAAAGCATAGATGCTTTAAAGATTGGGTTGTGCAGTCATCAAAAAGCCTTAACAAACAGACCCACATCCCCTCTTTCCGAAACCTTAAGAAACTATTATTTATCTTTCACAGCTGTCATGGATCCTAAGGTTGTTTTTTTTCCTTTTCTGGCCTAAATATCTTTACTGCGTTACCTTTATTATTCTGCAGTGACTACCTTCCAAGTTTTTAAGGTGGACCTTCAGACCAGCCTCTTTTGTAAAACCTCCAGTAGCTTGCAACATGCTTCTTTTGCAAAACCTCCATTAGCTTCTGACATGCTTCTTCTCTTGTTATCTTTTTCTCCCCTCCCTCACCCTTTTCATTTTTTTTCTGTGCTCCGTTATTTACATCTTGTACTGCTTTTTACTTTAGATTATCTGAGCTCAGTGGCAAGCAAGGAAATGCATTACAAAAGTGCTTTACTATTAGTAGTATTTCAAAACCAGATCTCACTTGATTGGATTTTGCGAATCTTTTCCACCAATCCATGAATCTCAGGATAGTCTTCTAGTTCTTTAGCTCCTGATGCTGGGGGTTTGGAACAAACTGGGACATAAATTAAAAAAATAGGTAAGTTAAATATATAAAGCTACTTCTTTTTACAAGCATAGTGAAAGACGTATGTGCCAAATCAAACAAAACACAAAGACTGCATAAGCCTGAAAGCACTACATTTTGATTATTCAATACTAGATTCTCAGTCCACCTATAATATTCTTCTCTAGATTATCAAAGAAATATTATAGTAACCAAGAATCAGGTGAAAAGAATGTCCCTAGCTGCATGAAGTAGTTTTTAAATTTTACGAACAATTTGTTAGTGTTAACCATCCTTCTATCAATTAGCACTATGCTGTATATCTGGTCTCTGAGGACTATACACTGTATGGCTGGAAAGTCCTATGACCACCACTAGGTCAGCTGCCAGCAGATATCATGTTGTGATACAATCTATCCGAGAAATCTTCTGTAGCCCTCCAAATGTCCAGTGACTATTTGGTTAGATACCTGTTACTTCCCAACATTATCTATAGCATGGTGTCACCCTATTTATGTGATTTCTGAAGATTTCTGAAAATTTATAAAATTTGACATTTTAATATGATCACATACTTTCCAACAGCTGAGTCACCAGTTCTGTCACTTCCCGTTTTGCTGCCTTGGATAAAGTGGGAAGCACATCAGTTTCTTTTTCTTCCCCTCTGACTGGAGGCCCTGTCTTCACTCCTCCACTTCCTCCACCTCTCTTGCTTTTTCTACCCATCTAGTTTCACAATTTTTGAAACCTATTCATAACAGAATGCGGTCAGATTTATTTAAAATTATGAATAGGGATAACACAACAAAAGATGTGACTGTTGGCGGTTTGGAAATAGCCGTCTTCTCTGATAGTAATTAAGCATTTATGGAAACTTAAACTGAAAACTATCTTTGTGTCATTAAAACAATGACAATAAGTTCTGTTGTGGCAAAATCCTACTACTTTTTGAGGACTTTAGGTAGATTACGGCTCATGTTGACACAGGCTGCTGCCAACTCACTTGCTGTGGCTACCATCATATCGAGACTGGACTACTGCAATAGTGCATTGTGGGGTATACCTGCTACGCAGTTAGATCGACTCCAAAGAGTTCAAAACACAGCCGCCAGGACTGTCACCCGTGCAAAGTCGTCCACTGAGCACATCACCCTATCCTGCATGTTCAAAACTGCTCCTGACTTTTTGCAAGAGGTATATAGTTCCTGATCCTTACCAGTCGTCACGTAGCACGCGCTCTGGCTCCCAGTCACGCTTCTGTCTCCCTGCAGTGGAAGACACAAACAAGAAGCGCACTGGAGCCAGGGCCGTCAAAAACGCGGCACCTATTGCTAACCTGTGTAATGCTCTGCCATTTTCATTGTCCACCATCACCTCAGCAACCACGTTTCGGAAAAGACTGAAGACTCATTTGTTAACTTACAACCTAGCACCATTTCTGTCTTTTTTTACTTTCTTGTTGTTTTTTCTCTTCTCTTCTGTTTTTGCTGCGCAATGAGCATTCTTTTGAATGGATACCTGAGCAATATAAATCGACATCATCATCATCATCACAATTATATCCTACTGATCAGATTTGAGGAGGGGTTGGAATGGACAGTGTTTCCCAATAAAAAATAAAAAGGAAGCAAAAGAAAATACGAGTATTACATAAAAAAAATAAAGATAGCATGAAACTTCTGCTGAAGAATGGGCATATCTGTCTGGGAATATGAAGATGATTAGCTGGTTTCAGTTCTGATGACCGCGCCTTCTGCCTATACGTGTATACGATTAGAAGGGGGATGAAAACAAAATATTATTCTGAAACACATAATGAGCCTTATATCCTCAAGTTTAGGCTATATAACACAGTTTTAAAATCCCAAACATTTGTTTGTGCTTAGGCAGCACAGATGACTAATGAAAGGACAATATGAAAACGTTGCTTTCCTCGTCGTACCTTATACGGAGTCTTCTGCTACGCAGCCGCCAGAACTTTACGTCATCACATTTGTTCTCGCAGAAGAATATAGCATGCTGTTAAAGTTTTAGGTATTTTTACAAAGAGTTGATTCTAAAATTCTTAGTAAACTAGCAAAAATCACTTACTGCTTAATTCAGCCTGCTATCTACCTCGAATCGCCTTTCGGCGTTTTCTAGGGGACGACAACTCAAACGAAGGAAAATCATTATCCATACAGCAATAATCGTTGAAACGTTACTCGAAAAGGGTTGGTAAGATTAAAATCTAATACCGCATTGGATAGTTTCAAGTATGTTTTGTTATATAAGTATCAATAAATAAGCTACTTCAGCTGCTTATTCTATATTTCAATGTTGTCACTTTTATTATTATTTTGTCAATAATAAGGAGATCGAAACCAAAGCCAAAGGAATTCATGTTAGAAAGACTTATAATGTAGGCCTATATCATAGTTCAAACATTAAAACACACTTGTTCTAGAAACATTTGGAGTTTTAGGCCACAAGTTTTATTTGTTGTAGAGTTTCTACCATTCGTATTGCTCATGTACTTGATTAGCGCTCAAGACACGCTTAGAACATCACAATATTGTGTGGTAGAGCGCAAAATATACTGTTACTTATTATTATTAATATATTTATCATCCATATTTGTGGAAAATAATATCCTGCACTGAATTTTACCTAATCATTATGATGATCAGAAAAAAGTTAGAAATTAGAAAAACGTGTACCTCACTTATACTATGACATTCTATATAACCACAGACTGAAGGTAAGCCAGCACAATGCCATGCTGGTATTTTGACAGAAAAGAAATTCGAAACTCACCTTCACATCTGGATGGTATTGACCAGTCTACAGAAAACCGATATCGAAGAGAAGGAGCTAGACTTATCCTGGATGCAGGAAATAAACTTGGACTGTATCCTTGGAGCACTTGGCCTAAAGCACAGTCAATACAGATACCATTAACTGTTCATGCATGCTGTGGGCACACACATCTCTCTATAAATGAGATAAATTTATGGGCGGTTTAATGTGAATCTGTTTAAACATGCTGTCATACATTCTAAAATGTGGATATGCTTCATACAAATCTAGTACTCAAATTTACTGAAATGTTTGTGTCAAGAATAATCTAATTTTCCTTTTTACTATAGTGTATTAAACTAAGAGTTTGCTTTGATGTGTTCCTTAAACAGACAAAAAAACAAATCATATTTTGTTTCTAAAGAGGGCATTTTTTGCATATCTTCTAAACTGAGTTGTTAATATCCAGGTTACCAGAGTGACAGCATCCATGCCAACATTTGGCAAAGTTTATACTTTTTTTAAATCACTGTACCTCATGGTAATAATATACAAAAAGCAGTTCCCTTGCATTTAAGGATTTTGTGAACTAAGTATGGGATATCTTATTTTTTTCTCAGCAGAGTAAGGTTTGCCTTAACTAAAATAGTCGATATGATACCTGTGCAACAGGTGTTGTTTTTTTCCATAGGTTCTACATGTTTCATTCTTTTAGAGAATTTCACCGCTATGTGAGTAATCTTTTGCATGCATGTGTGTAAGTCTTTATTATTTGATAATAGAATTTAAATAGTGTTTGCATGAACATTAGCCATTGCTAAATAATAACATACTGCATACTTACACAAAAAAGTTATCAATAGAAAATTATTCTTATTGTTATTAGTAACTGAAATTTAAAGAGTTTAAAGAATCTATTTGATTTTTTAAAAAGTTTATATGTTCAGTGTTATCAGTGGTTTATCTTACTAGTGTGCATAGGTTTTTGTGACTTTTGGAGATTATGACCAACCACCATTACTTTTTGTTTGCATTATATATGTGGCAGCAGAGGTGCTCTTTAAAGGCTGGTGCTCCACTGAATTATTCACCAATTGGGCAGGATGGTCAAAACATCATTTTTCATCATACCCTTCATTTTATCTTGTGTTGATTTGCATGTGCTTGTTTTTCCTTTCCACTATTGTAAGGGTCATATTAATGTATGCTAGCTATCAGCACCAGTAATTTTCTGTTGATGTCAGGTGATGGGCTCTTGCTGCCTGTTTCTGGCAGGAAAAGTCGAGGAAACTCCAAAAAAATGCAAGGACATCATCAGGACTGTGCAGAATTTGCTTAGCCCTGAAGCATTCCTAGCCTTTGGGGAAGATCCCAGGGTGAGTAACTATCTGATTAAGTGTGTAGATAACCCATCAGACATAAATTTCAAACACTCAGCAGATAAGTAAAGAAAATTTGATGGTCTGGTTAATGTTTGTCTAACTTTCACATAATAGCAGATTTAAAACAGGGCAGTGGTTACAAGTTTCCTCATCACCATCAACACAATCATCACTTTTATTGTTATCATGTCATCATTATCATCAACATCATCAATGGAAGCTTATTAATCCCAACAATTCTGAGTGATTTGGCAGACCTTTAGGTGACTAACTTTTTTTATTTCGCAGGAGGAAGTGATGACCATGGAGCGCATTTTACTTAAGACCATCAAGTTTGATCTTCAGGTGGAGCACCCTTATAGCCTTCTGCTTAGCTTTACCAAACAGATAAAAGGTCAGCACAAGATTTGGGGAAACCACAACAACAATAATAATAATAATCGTTGTAATTCTATGTATGTTTTGTCTAACAATGAGAAGTTTTTTAATATTAAAGGTAGAATTTTATATAACTATAAATCATTACTGGTATGGAAGTAATCATTTTAATGCCAAATATCTTTAGTGATGTTGGGTATGCTTTTGCATGTGAACAAATTAATAGTTCTGCAATTTGTTTTGCTGCAGGGGACAAGGAAAAAATTCAGAAGATGGCTCAGATGTCCTGGACATTCATTAACGATAGGTAGTTATCACAGTTTGGTGTAGTCTCTATATCTCATTGTTGGTGTTATAGTATATATAATTTATCATCATGTAAGAGCCATTTGAAAAAAAAATTACACTTTTTTACAAAAGAACTCTGTACATAAGAACCATACTAATATGTATAAAACAGATCATTATTGTTATCTTCTTATGGTTACTCTTACTAAAGTAGTATCAGTGTAAAAGGTCATGCAGAGTGAGTGTTGGCTGGGGATTTCTTTCATGTTATTAGAAATAGAGATTCAGCACTCATTCACTGCATTGGTAAAATAGTCGGTGTAGATTTTATTTGCAGATTGATGGTTGTGGAATGCCGCTGCTTGCAAATGTTATATAGTCGAGTACAGATGTCAGAACAAAAGTCATTTTTGTGGAAAACACTTTGTGAAATAGTGAAACTTATCAATTTAAAAAGCTAAAGTTAAAAAAGGGACCCCCAAACTGTAAATCATTACATTTCAGTTTCTTCTTTGACTGTACCAGATGACATGATCATTGGAGATAAAGGGTCACACTAGTTCTTTAGCTATCGAAAAGTTGTCTCCCTGACAGGGAGCTAGCACGTGGCTTGTGTGCAGAGCGCTCCACTAGTCAGGTGAGCAACTGCCTTCTAACAGTGTAAAAGACCAAACGCAAGGCCAACACACCAGTGTTTGTTTAGCAGTGCTGCTGGTGTTTTAGATTATAGCATTACAGAGAATTCTGCATTTTTTGATGGAATTCTTTTGACACTGGACCCCTTTTTCCTTGAGAAAAGATATGTGTATGTCAGTCACCAGCTGTACAGCAACAAAAAGCTTGTGATTTCGGACTTGTCGCCTTTGCTATTTTTTTTAATACTACAGAGAATTCTACGTTTTTCGTCAGAATTCTTGTGTCAGTAGGTTTGTTTCCCTTGACAATAGGCGTGTTTGTCAGCCACCAACTGTGCAGCAGCAAAAGTTTGTGACACCGGACTTGTGTCACCTGTGTTACAGGTTTTTACAGAGAATTCTGCATTTTTTATTGGAATTTTTGTGTCACCGTGCTTCTTTTCCTTGACAAAAGACATGTTTTGACAGCCAGTGTCTCCTGTGCTACTGTTGTAATTGCTATGGAGAATTCTGCATTTTGTTGGAATTCTTGTGACACCAGGCTTCTTTTTCTTGAGAAAAGATGTTTTTTTTCAGTCAGTGTCATCTATGGTTTTACCGCTACAGAGAATTCTTCATTTCTGTCCGTGTCAGCTGTGCTGGATAATTTCTGGTACATTTTTCTATGCTTCTGATGCCAGTCGGTTGCTGGATGCACTACCCTGGTTCCAGCTGTGCTATGGCTACAAGTCTTTGGACAACAATCCTCTGCTGTGTTTGTAGCGCTTGGTGTGTTCTTCCCAGCTGTGTGACATCAGTGCTCTTTGGTCCAAGCAGCAATGGACGCAGGTGTGAAGTGACAGGCTGCCTCAGGTGGGTTCTAAGTCACCATTGGCTGCAGGTAAGGTGAGGTTTCATTTTCTTACCCACAAATTGTGGTGGGTTACGAGCGGTCCCTCTTCATATGAGCCTCCTTCCTCTCCCCTTATGACTGTCTTTTATTTGGAATTTGCATCACCAGGGCTTTTTATGTTGAGGGTACCCTGACCCCAATCCTTCGGGGTAGCATGGGCAGGGGCCCCTCCCCGCATCTCAGCATGTTTTCACATCAGTCGTTCCGCTTGAAGTATGTGTTTACAGGAAGGGTACTGACAGGTTTCAGGCATCCCTACCTCAGAGTTCGTTTTTGCCTCTCATTTTTTCACTAGGGCAATGACAAACCGCACTTCCATTACTGGCATGGACTTCAAGGTGTGATGGTTTTTGAGGTGCGCGTTTGTTTTTTGGCTGCTTTTTTGTTTGGTCTGGAAGCCTTTTATTACATTCCCCTCTTACCCTGATTCTCACTGCAGACAGTTTTCTTTTGCTGGAGCCACAGCCAAGGCTCAGTTCCTCAGTAGAGCATCTCTACTTACCCTGTTTTTTGTCTTAACCAATGTCAGCTGTTTGACTTTGGCCAACCAGCATTTCAGTGTTGTCTGAAATCTTAGGCATGGTTTCGCTCAGCTTTGGGGTTTGTCTGTCTTTTTCTGTTTGTAGGAATGGTCTTGGACATCTACATACATCTCTTGGTGGAGCAGCCTCACTTTATGTCACACTCTCTGTTTAGGCAGATGTCCAGATGAGTGGATTTCCTACAGCTTGACCCAACACCAGAATGACAGGCTTCCAGTAGGAGATTGCACCCTTGCCTGAGTTTAGAATTTGGCAAGCCTGATTCTGTACTGTAGACAGTTTTCTTTTGCATCTTCCATTTCCTTGACCAAGCTACAGTGGGCTTCTTTTGCAAGAGGAACCTACAACATTCTATCTTGACACTGACGTCAGCATGATGGGCAGGGGTGCCCACTTACCCTTCCCTTTCTTCTACATCAGCGATCTGTATCTCTAGATCAGCGTTTCTCAACCTTTTACTTGTGATGCCCCCACCCAGACGAACAAAGGTATGTCCGCACACCCCCCTTAGCCACCAATACCGATATGAGATATGAGAAAATGACCACCTTCGCACCCCCCTTGTAAGCATGTGATGACCCCACTTGGGGGGTGCACCCCACAGGTTGAGAACCACGGCTCTAGATAGAAAACTTCTTAGCACCTTCCCACCAGTGCACAGATCCACAAATGCTCACCAGCCCTACTTTCTAGAGTGTCTGAGGTCAAGGAGTAATCTCTGCAGGTGGCAACATTCTTGGCGGCTTACCTTGAAATATTATGCTTTTGGTGGCGGTGCCATGTTTGGTAAACTGGCTGCCTTCAGCATTTTTACGCTATGGAGTAATCCAATCATCTTTTCCAACAGCTTACCATGTGGGATGTCAGTTCGCACAGTGTTTTTGCCAGCTAATATCTTCGAAACTTACCAGATGACATGACGTCAAGGCCGTCCTGACCTCCCTCCTGTTTATAGAGTGTTGATTGAAAAAACTGGTGTGCTGGCTTGCGTTTGGCCTTTTACACTTTTAGCAGGCAGTTGTTCACCTGATGAGTTGAGTGCTCTGTGTGCCAGGCACGTGCTAGCTCACTGTCAGTGAAACAACTTTTTGATAGTTAAAGTGCTAGTGTAGCGTTTATCTCTTATGGTCATGTCATCTGGTAAGTCTCAAAGAAAGAAAATTTGCTCTCAAAATTTTATTTTTAAATCTGCATTTTCAGTGCTGTTCATTAATAATTCAAATACAAGATAAAAGTATGTGTCTGTTCATTGTGTGTGTGTGTGTGTGTGTTGCAGCTTGTGTACCACACTGTGTCTGCAGTGGGAACCTGAAATTATTGCTGCCTCCCTCATGTATCTTGCATCTCGATTGACCAAATTTGAGCCCCAGGACTGGCAGGGCCGGCTGGTAGGCAGCAAGTCCAAGTGGTGGGAAGACCTTGTTGAAGGCATGTCTATGGAGCTCATGGAAGGTAAGTTTGAAAATTTGAAATGATGAGATATAAGATTTTTTGTGTTGTTTATCGCTTACAATTTTACTTTTTATTTTAATTGTAGACTCTTTGGTGTTCCCCTAGAATGATCCTTTTACTTTTAAGTTCGTTTTTTAGAATATAAAGATTAGAAAAAGCATGTTCACAGCAAACATGGTACTCCATTTTCCAACTCATTAGAGAGATGTAAGTGAAATATAGGTACTCCAGTCTGACCAAGGTGTTGTGATAGTGACGTTTTGTGAAAATTCGCATACTGTACATTTTTTTCATTGCAGTTTTAACATCAAGACATGATGAAAATAATATTTGTTCTTTTTTCTGTCAAATAATGTGATTTATTTTATGACTGGATGCAAAATAAACAACAACAAAAAAAAAGGTTGGAACTACAACACCCCAGAGTATGCAAGCATCAGAAGCTGATAATGGCCATAGTTAGACACTACTCAACATTTATGTTTAATTCCCACGCACAAGAGTAAAGGATGTCAAAAGGGGCAATTCCGTCATCTAGGTGAAAGAATAAGATTTAATTTGATACCAAGAACCTGTTGACTTTTTGACTTGAACATTTCACAAAAATCAAATGTAAAATGTTTGGATATCAATTTCTTATGGACATAAACTACAACCTGGATTAACATTGGTATCAGAAGATGAAGAATTCTTTAAACTACAGAACCGTCAGGCTTGTTGCTCAGAAAATAACTCTTTTGCATTGAAATCTGCAAAAAAAAAGATGTAAAACCAGATTGTGTTCCACTGCTAGTCACCGCCATGTCTGACACATAACTTAGTCAGATAAATATTTTGGCATGTTTCTCCCTACACTGTATGGAAATGACCTCTTTCTTCAACAAAAATAGATGTACAGCTTTTTGTCTGCACAAGGCTAACTTGTTTGCTTTCTTCAGTTTTTTTTTTTTTTAATTGTTGACCAGTTGAAATGTTCCTTCTGGGTATCCTGCTTGTTATTCACACCCAGTTGTCTGACTTCTGTTGGATCTGTCTTCTCACTATATAAATCTAGTGAGAAGTATGGACAGCAACAGACAGAAGAGATCAGCGGCATGCTGAAGCACTGACCTCTCACCAAAAAGCTAGGAGAAAGGATCTTTGGGTTGATGTACTTCAATATGAACAAGTCAAGGCATGTTTCTTTTCATCACCCACTTATGTCCAACAGGATATTCTTGAAACTGAGACAGCCAAGGACATATCACTAATTAGCAGTCATGACCAGTAGCTGGCCATGTACCTGTGCTACATTGGGCAGGTTTTGAACATTTTATCTCCAAGTTCTGCAGTTGTCCAGTTTTTCAAGAAGACATCAGGGAGAAAGGATTTCTTCTGGTGGCCATGCAAAAAAAGGATGTTGCAGAAGTAGTCATGTTTTATTTTCCAGCAGGAGTTATACATTCTACCAATAATGGCAGACTAGGGTTTCAGATGTTACAGCCATTGCTGATAGCTGTGAAACAGTCTGAAAGCTGTCATGAGTGTGTCTGTTTTCTGTCTGAGATTGTGCTGCAGCTGTTGATTAAAATCTGACTTTTTAATAACAGGATACAGCAAAAGATCACATGTTTTCTTGTCAATACTGTTTTATGAAACACAATTAATACCTTTGTGGAAGACAGATCAACAAAATGAATCCATTGATACCAAAATCATTTCTATAGCTTAATTAGAACCAGAGTTACTTTTTTTCAGTTTTGACACTAATTGAGCTATAGAAAAAGCTTGGTATGATTGAAATCAGGATTTAAAAAATATAGTTGTTTATGTACTTTCTCTTTTGCTTATTACTGATTTTTAAAAATCTGAGTACCTAGAAACAGATAATCTTAAAATTGAACATTTCATTATGTTCTAAAACAAAGTACTTATATCTAAGAGCATTGTGTATGAAAGGGAATCATGACTGAAGGGTGGCTCTTCCTCTGAGATGTAAATTGCCTTCCGAAAAGTTGAATTCTACAAATTGATTTCTCCTTCCCCTCCACCAACTCTTTTGTTAATGTATCTTCTTTGCCATGATGGACTAATTTTTTTTAGACAATCATGTGAGATGTTGGATGTAATTATATGGAATTAGAGATATGTAAATATAAAAACAGACCATAATACAACAATGCAGCTTGTACGTATGGGCAGTAAGTACTCAATAGCTTTTGATGATGTACGTACTTAAACTACAGTTTCTTTTTCCAGATATCTGCCACCAGGTTTTGGATTTGTACTCAGCCCAACAGCAGAGTTCCAGAGAAGTGTCACCTCCACTGCAGCCAGGTTCTCGGACAAACCGGCCCCAGAATACACCACCACTTCCTCTACCATCTGTTGATTCTGCATTATCCAACCGCATCAGAATGGTAGCCTTCATCACCTTTGATCATAAATCCTAGGGAAATACTAGTAGTTATCCATATTATTTTTGACGGTTTACTTTTTTGTTCTATTCCCATTTCCTTATGGGATATCAGTTGTCAAAGAAGAGTACCATATGCCAAAAATATCACTTGTTCCCCTCTGTTTTGAGAAGGTAAATCACATTTACAAGTACTGAGCTACTCTTACAATGTTATCAAATAAGAACTTCTCTAGCTAAAAGCTTGAACAACTGTAACGAATTTTTTCTGTGGGACTTATTCTGTGGCTGTTTATAAAATGTTTGTGAAAGTATTAGGTGTGGTGACGTAGGCTAGCAGGTTGTGTCCCACAAAAATCGTCTTGATCCATTTTAGCTGTGGTGAAGTAGGCTAGCAGTTTGTGCCACCACAAATTGTCTTGACTATCTAGCTTAGATGTTAACAAAGGCAGCTGCAGGCAAATGATTCATTTCTAAATCTTCAAATTATTGAATGTCTTGTCACCTCTCTAACAGAGAGATCTTTGTGCTCATGTGTTCCTATGCAAAATATAAGTTAAGGATTGTTTTAAACTGTAATTATTTTAACAAACTAAGTCAATTTTACCCTAGAAAGTGACAAAAATTGCTGGAAAGAAAAGGCAGTTTGGAACAATCTTGCCAGTTTTTTTTTTTTCAAATACTCTCACATCCATCTGGTAGTCCCTCCTCAAGGAGATTGCCTTAGATTGTTTCACGATATCAGTAGCTTGAAAAAGAAAAAAGGTGTAGCATGATTCTGTCTTTGGTACTCTGCATGTATTTTTAGAAAATTATTTAAATTGGAAAAATCCTCACTATTGCGTTAAAGATTATCTGATTTCTTCTTTCTTCACAAGTTTGCATTGATTGATATTAGGACTTTATAAAAATTGCTCATTATGATTGATGTTTAGAGTATTCAAGGGTTCAGTATGTTTATTTTTTAGAAGTTGTAATTTAAGTTTTGTACTGGAATTTATCTTCACTTTTTTCCATTCTGTTTTCCTTTTGCAGGAAAGTCCAAAAGAAATTCAACCATTAGAAAGCAAACCCAGAAAAGGATCTGCAAACAAGAGAGAAAGAGTTGATGACAGCAGCAGACAGGTTCCTCTTAAAAATGCTGCATCTGTCTCCAAGACATCTTCCCCAGAATTAAGATCTGAACCTCCTGTACCAATACCAATGTCTGTGAGTGGACATACAACAACTGTTCCGCTAACTACTGCCAGCTCTGTCAACCCATATGTATCTACCAGCATGTACTCCTCGTCCTTCATGTCCCAGGAAGGCTCTCAGTCCATCCAGTCTCTTCTTGGTGGCAATCCGCCATCATCGCAGCCGCCTCCACCGTACACAGCGTATGCCCCACCTACAAATACTGCTGCTTATCCTCCACCCCCTGCACCTTACACACCCAATCCATACCCATACCCTCCTCCTCCTGGTGCTCCAGCCCAGTACCAGGCTGTTCCTTACACTTCACCATACACTCCAGCCCCCCCCACAACAACATCTTCTGCCTATCTCCCTCCACCCGCTCCCTATGGTCCACCCCCTCCCAGTCTCCCTCCACCCACCCAGCATATGCCCTATCCTACATACCCACCACCCATGGCCCAGCCACCACCAACAGGTCCTCCACCACCTTTTCCCCCTCCACCTGCATTTGGTGGGCCTCCTCCTCCGGGACCTCCCCCTGGAGGGTATAGGGGTCCTGCCCCACCTGGAAACATGGCACCAATTGGAGGGCCGCCTCATGGGCCCAGAGGACCACGCGTTCCCAAGGGTAAAGGAGGTAATTCAGGACAAGGGACATCAACAGGTCTTGCAAAGGTGCGCATAACAGAGAGACAGAATGTACGGTTAACATAAGCTCTAACTTTGGTAAACTGCTTTGGCAGCTGCTGAAGATTTCTTTATTTCAAGAGCTTATTGAAGTGATGTTGCTTTCAGCTTGAGGTGATATGCATGTAATTGAGCACGTTTCTGAGCTTCATTATTAGAGGTCATTATTACCACATTTTTTATGTTGATATTTTTGTTTTGGGGATGATGTTTTTTTATGTCCATATTTTCATTAAACTGTCATAAAATGCTATCAAATTTTATTTGTCACATGAAGCTAAAATTTCTAAAGTATGAGTGTTTTAAAGGTTGTGGACTGGGTGCATGTGATGACTGAAATATGCATGTTCAAATAAACATCTGTTGTCATAACAACATAGTGGCCTTTTTATGAAGGATTTGCAGATTGGTTTTAAGTAAACACTAAATCTTTGGTATCAATCACACTTTTAAGTCATGCAGTTAATCATTTAACGTTGGCTATAGCTATGATCATGAACATTGATTACAGATTCTCCTCACTTAGCGACTGCGTGGAGTTACAACCAGCTTTCTGACCAGTTGGTATTGCACGCTGTACCAGAACTTTGGTCGCAGAAAATGTCAGCGTATGGCTCAGCTTCAAGCATCTCAGCTCACAGTACCCCTCTCAGTCTCATTCGGTGTACATTATAGTCGCCTTTGTCTATAAATTTCTACTTCTTAGAACAAGACTTTGGCGAAAAGGAAGACCATAGACTTCTAAAGGGCTAGGAAGCCAAGGAAGGCTTGAGATGAAAATATAGATCACAAACGACTATGAAGCTTAAGTTATAAAGACTAAAGCTGTTAATCCTTTGTGGTGCATTCGACAGTTTTGACCATCTTGAAGGACAAAGGGTAAAAGAAGCAGTGAAAGCATCAGCAGGATTTAAAGCCATAATAAATAGGAAGCAGAAATGCCTCATTTATAAAATAAAAAAATCATTGGCGATTTGGTTTGATGACCAGATACAAAAAAAGAATGCCAATGAGCCTTTTCTGTTAATAATTCAAGCCAAGAAGGAGGAAATGTTGCCTTTTATCATCTACTGCTCCGAAAATCCCTGAGCACCGAAGCAAATAACAAAGCATGAACGATGAGAGCTTTATTTGAAAATTGGCTTATCAACTGCTTCGGGGAAGCATTATTGTCTGGAAAAGGGCATTCCCTTTAAAATTCTCCTACTGCTTGATATTGCCACAGGCTAATTTTCCCCCTTCCTCCAAACTTGATGATGTATACCCACAGAGGTAATTCTAGGCTGCGGCCTTGCGGGATTCCCGCAAAATTTCGCTGAGGGGCGCATAGTCTGAAAGTCAGCGCGACCATACGCCCGCAAAAATACCGTGGCCGGCGCACTTTTGAACACGCGATGCGGCACTTCAAAGCCCACAGCGAAAACATTTGGGACGGGAGAGATCAAAGGGTATCGGAAGCAAGCGAGTTGAAAACGAAGTGAACGCGACTGTCAACTCTGTTTGACTTTTCGTTCATGACAAGAACAGCAGAAGATGACCTGGAAAGTAGAAATCGACAAGGACAGAAAGAAACAGAAACTCGTCAGAGTGTGGCGCACACATTGCTGAAACTGAAAATGTAGACAACAAAATAGACAAATTGAGAAGAGACCGCACGTAAAATACCACGCATCCAGAGAACCTGTCAGTGTGAATGGCTGAAGAAATGGACTTGGCTAATAAACGAGGAGGAAGGCATGAGATATATAATTGTGCACAAAACAATAAGAATAACGCGTGTTAAGTACCGAACAAGGACGCTGCAGAGACATTCAGACTTACGACCACAGGCACTCTTTGGAGGCTGAAATTCTTCATAAAGATTTCAATTTTCAAACTATTTTCAACTCTGATTTATTTCTGTCATGACCTTTTCGGAACTTATGCCGGCGGTATTATATAACACTTAAAAATAACGTGTTGCGAACTTGATACAGCATCACAGGACATAGAAGCTGTCAGGGTTGCTTTTGCGACAATCTGTGCAAGATGACAGGTTCCCAAAAGATGCAGGTGATGTTGCCTCTGCATTTTTGAGTTCTTTCCATGCGTCCCATCTTTTTCCTGTCTGCAGAAGATAGAACACCCTATGGAGACAAAGAATTAAATATCTTAACAGATTTCTTTGGAAAACCAGCACAAGTGGGCAGCAAATTCAGTAAAATCTTGCTTGACAAAGCAGCATGTTTAAAGGAATGGATTGTGGTCAAAGAAACTAACGCAGAATGCATATCGGAGAGATTCCACTGTTTAAACTGTTATTTGATTTTTACAGGGATTCATTTCCCAATTTGCTGGTTCTTGGAAAGCTGTGCCTCCTTATGCTATACCACATTGCAGGCTGTGAGAGGGGGCTTCTGTCATCAAAACCTAATAGTCTTCTCGTAGAAGTTGCCTCTTAGAGAAACATTTAAACCCCTGCACTAATGAGACATATGAAAAGTGTCTAAACATAAGCTCATAGCCCAATGAGATGGACACAAAGACTATTTGGTTTGCGAATTTAGGATGCTATGATCACACTAATGATGATGAAAGATAATTTATCGATATAGAAGAAAAAGATATCTAAGTGATTAATCTTCAATTTCTTGTGATTAATGAAGTATTTTGTTGTATACCAAATATTTATCAGAAAAAGCAGTGAAAATGTGTTTGTTTCGAGGGGCCCCTTGTTTCATTTGAAGGGCCCCTTTTTTCCATTGAGAGGGCCCCAGGGCCCCTCTTTTTGAAATCCTAGAATTACCTCTGTACCCAGATGTAGTTTATCTGCATTAAGAAACACAATTAGACGTCTGTGATTGCAGCTAATGGGCCAGGGGTGCTATAACTACTTTTAAAGCTTACTATTTGCAGGCAACCTTTTCCAAAACATTAGCAGCAACGAAACATGAACTCTTCATGATTATTGTAGAAATCATATAATATTTTAGACTGCATAAAGAACCCTGAATTCACTTGAGTGGGAGTGGAAGAAAAGTGTATTCAAGGCACTTGGAAAAAAATGCCTAAACCATTTTGTAAATTATTTTGAAGGGTTTGACGATGATCAACATAACAATGTCATTAATAAGAAAAAAATGTGGAACTTGCTATTGTTCTTAATCTAGATGTTGAAGTGCAAGATATTGAAGAATTAGAGGAATTTGTCAAGGGGGATCTAACTAATGAAGATTTAATAGATTTGGAAGCGCATCAGCACTTGGAAGAAGAAAAAGTGGAAAGAATGGAAGAAGTACAAAAGTTCACTGTAGGAGTTAACTGATTTCTTCTCAAATAATTTCTGTCTTCTGAATGCACCTATGCTAGAATTAGAAAGTATTGACCCAACTGCGCAATGGTTCACAGAATTGGAACAGCAAATAATTGAAATGATAAAATGCTGTGTGAAAATTATGAAGATTGAAAAGAAAATTACAAAGCAGATGACACTAACAAAAAACTTCTTGAAAGTTTATCCGTTCTATTTCCTTGCCATCACCTCCTGTAGCTGGGCCTTCTGCAGCTCCTGATGAACCGGCTGATTTCTCCGATGAGACACTGATAAATTCTCAACCACTACTGTACCACACTTTGAAGGATTTGATGACTAAAATCTTAACTTGAATGTCTTTTTTATAATTTTAATTTCTTTAATGTGTAATTTTATAATTTTTTTTCAGATTGTATTTTTATATTCTATTCAAGATTTACATTAATTAAAACGTTATCAAGCTGGTATTTCCTACAGACCTATTCTTTGTTCAGAATAAATAAAAACGGTTACCTGTACACAGTATGCAAAAAATGTATATTAGAGCTTATAAACATATATATATATATATACTAAAAATGTTATCAGTTGTGCAAAGCTGATTTTAAGATATTGATACAAACCCAATAAGAGTATATTATTCCTGAAATACCAGTAAGGCTGGCTTCTCGCTTATCAAGCCGTTTGTTTATTGATCAAGTTATAGGAATGGAACTCAGTCACTAAGTGAGGAGTGTCTGTAATTCTGAGTGAAAACCTTGAAGAGTTATTCTTCTACGTAGAACATACAAATTATTTACGCAATCTTAATTATGTAAAATGTCTGTACAGTTTTCCTTAGCTGCCTTCATCTCCTTTCTTAATGTCGCTGTTCATTTTTTTCCTTAGTAAATGCGTGAACATCATTCTTGACCCATGGTTGCTTCTTTTTCGGGCTCCCTAGCACCTCTTCAGCTGTTGAAAGTAGCACTTTTTTTATGTCTACCGCACAGCCGACCATCTTGAGAGGCAAATTTACCTCTAACTTTAGTCTTGAAGATTTCATCAATGTTTGGATGTCACAACATTTCTTAGCCAAAGAGAGTTCAGGGTTTGGTTAAATGTGTTTCAACTTCAGGCTTCAGGCCGTTAGGGTTGATCTTGGCATGTGGTGAGGATATCTTTCCTTGCTACTGCCTTTATAAATCTCTCCAGCTGGTTGAAGAACTTCTCCCCTTCTTTGTCTTCATGCATGGAAGTTGAAGTGTTAACCTGGTTAATAGTGACATTGTGAGACTTGGCAGAGATGCAGATGGACATCAGCCTGTGTACACAGGTGAGCTGAAGACTGCTCGGGCCACTTCTCTACATACAAGAAAGCCCACACCATGCTGGTATCTGGTTTCCTCCCTACTGTACCATTGTCTGTGGCCTTTATCAGTTGCTGTCTTCCCAGATCCTAGTCATCTGACCTCTACCAGTCCTACACTGTCCAATAATAATAATAAATGAGCGATTAATGTAGGGCATGATCATGCTCATGAAGGAGCATACTCTCAGTGCTTGAGACAAAAAAACAAGACATGGACAACATATGAAGAATGGAAGGGCAAACAACAGTTCTGACAAGTTATAAAATAAATAGGAGACAGGAATGGGATAAACAGTATTGATTAAGAGTGAGTCTGCAGTGGGAGATGAGCAGGTGGACAGGTCACTAGATGAAAAAAGGGAGAGAGGGTTAGAAGATGGACTAACATTAAGTGGACTGTTAGGAGTAATGCTCATGGAAGAGATCTCTTTTTAGAGCCTGATTAAAGGGTTCAATGGTGGTTTAAAAAAAGATAAAGTAAAGGTTATCCCCTAACCTTTTCAGGTCGTTGGGGTGAGGTGTTGGAGACTTCACTTTTCTCGGGGCCAGCTTTACATGAGGGCGGTGCCCATCTCCTCTCCCTGGAAGTAAACCATCTAAGTATTCAAGAAGAAGGTTGATCTGGTATCCTAAATCTAGCTGATTTGTTCATGCTTTTAGAATAAACAATGGACACCTTGTCTTTTTAGTGTGTCTAAAATATATGCAGCAAATATTGGAAAATGTAAAACTTGGGTCATATTAAGAGAGTTTATCTGGCAGATAAATATTTCACTTTCACTGTGATTGTCTTAAGAAAGAAACCTGGGGTTGCAGTTCTGAAGCAAGATCAAGTCCTTTCCCCAGGGTATATTTGAAAACTCAAGCAAAAGCATCTTGTTTTCGTAGTTACAATGTGATGCCTAGATCCATCGACACTACTTCACGTTTCTTTACCCTAGGGTATCTTTGCCACCTCTATGGCTTCAGGGGTAAAACATCATCTGTGGGGTCTGGACACTGCTTTATAATTTGAAAACGATGTTTGTCCGTGAACAGGGCATCAACTTGCCCTTGTATTATAACTATGGCCCCAAGTGCCACCTCATTTGTAATGTTATTCTGTTATTTATGATACATTTTATTCATGTTCTTGGACACGCTATGGTTAGCAGTAACTCACAGATACATTGAGGAGGTTTTGCATGTTTGGCTCCAAGCATCATTTAACAACAACTTAAAAACACTTATAGTGCAATAGTTTTATCTGCATGAAGTGATTTACAGTTTCCACAAGATGATCATCAGGAAACTGAGTTGTATATAAAGAATGTCATATCACAAGCTGTTCACATACGCCAGTGGCAGCAGTAGTAATACCCATATAGCCTTTCAGTCAATATTTCCTGGTGCTTAAAACCAAAGATCTTAGAAGTAAGCATCCTTCTTCAGAAACATCTATCCATCCATGTAGCCACATAAACATGTTGACATAAGAATAATATTATCTGGTGGTAATAAGTACCAACAGATCCATACATTTTAAAATTGTGAACAGTGCAAGACTTCTTATACAATAGTAATAACAAGAATTTATATAGCGCCTTTCCAAAGATTTGCTCATAGTATTTTACATAAATCATAGATTAAATAATTAACAACCGTGCACCCCTATTTGCATATAACAGACATGCTCACTTCTACAACATACACTACTCATACACAAAGTAAATTACAGACCCACGTTGTACACACTAATGGTCAGGACATTGTCACAGTGAAGTCGCAGTTTGGAAAAGATGTGTCTTAAGTTTAGACTTAAAGGAGGCAAGAGATATATAGGGAAATATAGTTGGTGAAATTTCTGGAAATTATTGTTTTTTTTTCTATATTGAAAGTAAAAGAATGAAATACTTTCAAAAAATGTTTGACTAGAACAGCATATTACATTCTCTATTAGCTGGCAGTGTTTGTTGGAAGTGTTTTGCATGAGAACATCAGGCAGCAGTAAGTTTATCAACAACGATGCTCATTTGAAAGAAGTGGCACTTGATTAATCACATCATCAACATCAACATATGTTGCTCATGCAGTTTTTAACACTGATTACTATCATCTGTTAGCTTGCTGAGTTTTTACACTGATTACCATCATCTGTTAACTTGAAGAGTTTGCTGAGAATAGCTTGATGAGTTTGCTGAGAAAAGTTTAAGACATTTTGCTATATTTAATTATGATTTGGACCATAGCTGGCTGCCTAGGGCAGGAATCATGACAGAGTTTAAAAAAGGTGTGCCTATGACAATATTCTGGATAAATATTAGTCAAAAAGCCAAAAATATTTTTTGGAAATTTTGTTGTAGGCAGACAGGAGCTGAGGAAAATGTTACTCTATTAGCTTTCTTAATTCATTTTTTCTTGCTCATTTTGCGTAGTTTTTGTCTTGTTGTCTTGCTGATTTCAATAGTTACTCATTACATTCTTAAGCAGAAAGAAGTGCCATATATTTGAGAACCTCTTCAGTTTCACGAATATTGCACAACTCGAAATGGTGGATGGGTCACAGGTGCATAAGATGTAAAAGATTAAACTGGTTTGTTCAGTTCAAAATTCTCATAGTTTGCAGTTGAAATGTTTTAAAGAAGATAACACTTTATTTAT
The DNA here is from genome assembly GCA_004794655.1 of Marisa cornuarietis. Lineage (NCBI taxonomy): Eukaryota > Metazoa > Mollusca > Gastropoda > Architaenioglossa > Ampullariidae > Marisa > Marisa cornuarietis. Next base: position 8,735,185 of record SMMW01000001.1, read on the forward strand.
CCCAGAAGGCAATTCGGGGCAGCTCAGTATGAAAGCACGTAACAATACCACAAAATGACATCCATTCATGGTCCAGACAGCTGCATTCAATTGCACACAGTAACATTCTGAAGCTGCATGACCGAAACAAAGGACAGCCTCAATCTGTTGGTCTTGCAAGTAGGTGCACAGAATCGGTGGCCCGGTGGGAGCTGGAAAAATTATTCCGACAGGATATGCCTGTCATCGCGAAGAACTTCAGACAATTTCAGAAGTGCCTGTTATACAAAGTCTGGAGAGCGCTCTGGGCTGTTCCAATGACTGGAGCAGGTGGATACAACACGATGTCAGCTGCTCTTGGTCTTCACCGATAAAGTGTTGTAAAAACAGATAAAAGATAAGGACAGAACGCTCTCTATGTACAATCTATAAAAGAGCTGAAGAAATCGGTGGGAGACAAAGACTTCTGGAGAAGGAAGAGGCGCTGCTGAGCCTTCTTCACGACAGCTTGAGTGTTGGGATCCCAGCGAATTCTCTTGTAAAAGATGGTGCTCAGGTATTTAAAAGTATGAACAATTTCCCCCTCCTTGTCATGGATAACGCTTATGGGACTTGGTGGAGAATCAAAGACAATCTCTTTTGGTCTTACATTAATTTCTAAGAATTGTCATCGCACCAGGCAATACATTCATCAAAGTTTTATCACGGGTATCTATTGGCCCGCTAAGAAGAGAGAGAGAGAGACAGCAGTGCAGTGTCACCAGAGAATTTGATGAGCTATTGATCCTCGATCATGGTTACTGCGACAACTGTTGGTAGACAGAATAAACAGAAGCGGGTGAGCCGGTGCACGTTGTGATGGAGTCAGAAAAAGTGCTGTTGACAAGTACTCGCTGCTGCCTGTCAACCAAAATGTGAATGATCCATGACACTAATTGATGGTCAAGGGAAAACTCGTCAAGGAATCTTCTAGGTAGGATATGTGGTTGGATGGTGTTGAAAGTCAATGAGTTCAGCAAATAACAGTCGTGCATAGGCAGGTGGATTCTCCAGGTGTTTGAACAAAGTATGGAGGAAAAAGAAGTTTAGCATCGTCAACACTTCGTTTGGATGGCATGTAACTATAAGCGGTCAAGACAATTGTTAGTGGCATTTAGAATCAGTGCTTTGATGATTATCTCCAATACTTTCATGACCAACGATGTTAAGGCCACTGGTCTAAAGTCATTGAGATGCTGAGCTGAAACAGATTTCTTTTTTATTCAGCGCTGTTTTTAAGCTCTTGGTCACCCAAGGTTTGTTGTTTGTGTAAAGGACAAACTATTTCGATGAAATGCCGAAATCTACACAGAGAAGATGGTGTTAACTAAGTCGTCAAGATTAGGACATCCATCTAAAAAGACATCCCAGTTGATACACTCAAAACAGCCTTGTAAACTCGCAAAAATGTCCGCAGTCCAGTATTTGGTGGAATGTATTGTTCGGCACACCTGTCTGAATACAGGTTTATAAACGGGTACAAGATATACACTCAGATGATATTAAGCACCTAGACTGGGCAGGGGTTCTGTAAGCATGTGACAGAGTTCCATAGAAGAGGTCAAATGTGGTCTGACCCCGAGTAGTCGGATATGTGACATACTGGTCGAAGGTCTTAAGAACCAATTAATGTTAGGTCACAGTGATTGAAATCTCCTAAGTTTAGGAGCATCAGGACCAATCGAGTCAAGATTGTGAGTTACATCTGCAATGCAATGTGACGCGCTGGAAACATTTACACTGGAATGAATGTACACAAGGGCGAAAAACAACTGGGGGAATTCTCTCGGGAGGTAAAATAGGCAAAGCGAAATTGTGAGTAGTTTAAGGTCGCGAGTAGATCCTTTCACAAAGAATTATATAGTATTACAGGACTTGTTGGCATAGAAACAGACTCCTCCACCCCGCACCTTACCGGTGATTGTGGCAGACCTATCTGATCTACATGGACCACAGAAGCCGGTATCGGAGTCATTGTCATGGATGCATATGTTTCAGCAAATGCCAACAAACAAGTATTCCTGTGTAGTCGAAAGTCTTGCCACGAATCGACTGGACGTACGTTAGATAACAAGACAGATGAAATTCATGAAAGAGGTGGATTCTTGCGTCGATCGTCCAGGCAAAACTCCGCTTCATGCTCTCTTTCCTGAGATCGGCGACTGCGAGATGGAAACAGCAGTGGAATGTCGACACGTTGAGCACGAAAACAGGATAACAGAGGAAGAGGAACGAAGAAAAAGCTCAAGGGAGTAATAAAGACGGGGGCTGGCCCTAAATGAGGACTCATCAGAAAGGAGGCAAAAGGGATTTCAATAGGGTGTACCTCATTTCCTGTCGATATGCACTCGCTAGGCTCACAGTTATTTTGACTTTTTTCTTTTTTTAATGGAGGGTGGGTGAGAGAAACGGGTATCAATCTCTCAAGGGAAGAAACTGCTGCATTCAACAGCAGAATGGTCCCCATAGAGCTACGTCCCTTGACTTTTCGGTATAATGTCAGGATTGATCGAACGGGAATCAGAGAAACCCGTCCAAATTTTCTCAATGCAGGCAATACCGTCGAAACGAAACGAAAGTCAGAGACACACGTACACAGTTTCGGGGAAAAAAAACTGGCTCACGTCTGGTGAGCACATAGCTGGATTTCTTGACTAATTTTGCACATAAAATTCGATTCGACAAAATGGAAACCGAACAAGTGCTGGAACACCTCTAAGCGTAGACAAACGAAGAGGGTCGATTCTTTCAATTAAACTGAAATAATCGATGAGAATCCCATCCTGAATAAAGTATAGTTCAAACACGAGGACGCATTATCTGTACCGCCGTTGTATTGATGTCGTGCCTGTCGGTGGCAAGGATCATCTTTGGCGAACATTTGCTCGACGCAGTCCGCTACCAAGCAGCGACTGATCTTATAGTCAGTTCGGTCAATGGTCTTAATTATATTTATTGGGGCTCTCACCTGTTTTAGACTTGATTTTTCTGCATAGGTTCAATACGTTGTAGATATTAATAAGTCTTTTCAATTCCGTTTAACCGTCATATTTTAAAACGAAGAAACGAAGAACAAAAAGAAACAATGTTCGAAAGACGAGGGAAGGTGAATGTGGGAGAGAGAACGCTGCTTGTTTTCTTCAATAACTATTATCCACTTGGGTTATTATTACCCACTAATTATTATCAGAAAATTCCACCTAAAGTTTGCTTGCTCCTTAAAGTCATTCACTAAAAGTCATTAAAGAATACTGATTCAGTCTAACCAAAGACGTTAATAATACACCCAATAGACATCACACCCTTCGCCTGATGCCAAAAATGATTATGTCTGCTGTGACGTCAGAAGAGACGTATCAGGTAAACTAATTCGTCCAACATAATGAAGCAGTGATAAGCACCACACATGTCACGCTGCATGGTGTTGAAATACTTCAAGAACAATAAGAGAGTATATCATGTGGTTAAACCGTCTTACTCCCATTTCTTTAATTATGTATATGCATGTACATTTATCTCTGGTTCGGAACATATAAGATTCACGAATAAACATAATCACGAGTGTCATGCAGGGTTATCTGCAATGGAGAAAAACTTCCAAGTAGAATAAGCAGCTGAAACCAAACCGCCGCCTTCATGGCAAGTCTCCCGAATCACAGATGATGTGCTTACAGTATTGTACGTTAGGTTGAAAGGTATGTAGTAAAATTGTATCGAAACCATTTTGTAAGGCCGAGCTCCTGCTTGGATCTCATTGTCACGAAGGGTTCACATGAAGAGTGGAGGATGTCCGGAAATATTCTTCCTTAATAAAATTCGTGAGCTGTTGACAAAGTCTTCAAGGCTCTGTGATGACTAAATGATTTGAAAGACGAGGAGTGAGATCAGCTCAGTCTGCGTTTCTCTTCTTTCTGATATGGCCGACGATCAGCAGGAAGGTAGAGGCCGTGGCATGCGTAGACGAGTGGGGGGCATGACCCGGCACGCGCCGTCCTGCTAATGTAAGTCTGATGGTGGACGGAGCGAGTAGAATATAAGGCTGCTGTAAAGGCTCTTCACTCAGGCAGTTATCTGCCCGCTAGCAGCCTCTGCTTACTTAAGTAGGTTTTGGCCCCACTTCCTGGTATCAGGTTTCAGTACCCTCAACAGGTTCTCGAGATACAGAAGTGGAACACTTCTTGACTGTAAGCTCTGATGAGGGTGACACTTTGCCTGAACGTAAACCAAGGGACGACTTGATGGACTTGATGTCGTTTTCCTCCTGCTGTTTAAAGACATACGGCCAATGTAGTATTTGTGTAGCAAAAACACGCATTTTTTTCTACATAGAAAAAAAGAGCAAGAAAACCTAATAATTATTATTATCAGAAAAGCCCAAAAATTTAATTAATTTCAATAAAATCCACAATGTGCCAAATAAAAAGAGAGGAAACTCGACTTCAAAAGGGATCCGTAAAAAAAAACAACAAAAAAACAACAACAACAAAAAGAAACCTGCATGTGTTTGAGGTCAGTGCGCATGAATGGCCTTTAGTCAATTTGTGTGATGTACACAGCATGTAAAAGGCGGTAAAAGTTTTTAACACATTTTAACGCCATTATTAATATTCGAAGCTGCTCCCATAAGCTTTAAATATTCAGCTTAAATTGAAAGACTAAAAATATGAAAATAGTTATTAAGTAGGCCTCTTCTACGTAAGGCTTCTCTAATTACTTGGAAAAAGGATTTACTTTTATGTTGAAATCACCGACAGGTGATTAATCTCTGCTATCAATTTTAGAAGTAATATCAAGTTCCAAGATCTCGTGTTCTGTTAGAATTGAAGAGAGACGTCCATGCACAACGTGTACAACAAACGTGTAGACATATAAACGCAGCCCTAAATCGTGAGACTTGGACAATAGTTTACAGAGATGTTTTCAACTTTGCATCAAATATAAACCATTCCATTTATCAGCTATTTCATATAATGCTATTTGAAGACTGTTCTAAGCATTATAGTATGCGAAAACTACGGAGGTTATGCCGTCTTGTAGTTCTATAGTGTACTAGAACTCTCAACAGAAGGTCGCAGTAGGAGCCTAAAAAAACAATGACTGAAAAAACTGCCCTAGCTCACCTCTCCCCCTAACCGAAGTGTCTGATCCTTCACGCGAGGTTCAAGGCCGACAAAGAATAGTCTTTGAGCTCCTTCTAGCAACTAGACACGTCAAACCCTTACGACCACAGCACCAAACTGTAAGAAGCTTGCGTGTATGTCCCTGATGTATGTGCACGGTTATAGCCGCAAGAGCGTGTACTCACCGAGACAGACACGGCGGACGGAGTAGGCAGAAGAGCCGGCTCTTCCATGGTCACCTGCACCGCCTTGTCACGCATGTCGGCAGACACCCACGTTGTAGGGAAACTCGATCCTTGCTTGACCCTGCCTGTCACGGAGAAGGCACTTGGCTGCTTCGGATCTGACCGGACGCCTTTGTAGAGAACCCAAAACTGTGCAGGAGGCACACAGACGTGGTAATCATGATCATGGCAACGATCGATGTTCTCGGTGGTCACTCCAACCGATGAATAATTAAGTCACATGCATGAGAATGCTAACGCAGTTTTATAAGTATGATATGTTTTTTGATATATCAAAATATAAACACCTATATAAACTTATCTATAACTATAATTATAATCCAAATGCTTTTTCCATTCAACAGAAGCATTCATACAGGTAAGTAATCTACTGCTCTACGTGCACAAAGGCACCCATGGATGTGATGAACACAGATTTGCGAGTACCATGAGTACAAAGATGAACAACTTACCTTTAGGTACAAAGATGGTCGTTTACTTTTAAGCATACAGATAAACACCATAACTTAAGCCACAAAGATGAACTCCGTAACTTTAGGAACAAAGATGAACACCATAGCTTTAGACACAAAGACGAGTGTCTTGCACACAAAGACGAGAGCCTTACCTTAGGCACGAAGATGAGGGCTAGCGTGATGGAGACGAACACCTGTAGCTGCGCCATCAGCAGCACGTACAGTACGTCAGGGCCGGCCGTGCGCTCCAGTATCTGCCTGTGTTTGACAGGAATGAGACCCCCCTCCCCCCGTCACGTCAGGAATATCACCTGGCTTTCAACTTCAGCTTTAAACTGCCGCCAGCCTTCTCGATCAACTCTTGTTGATCAGCTTGATCATCGTTTCGGAAACGTCCTGATCTATATCCGTACAATTTACTCAGCGATTTCTTTAATCCGTGGTATCTTAGTTGACTCAGAACGAATATCAATAACTTTGCACTTGAGTGAAATGGTTTCTTTTCCTTTTAGCAGTGTTGTTCCATTGACTACAAGACCTTGTCAACATCCATCCCTCCCTCCCCTCTCGTCCACTACTTCCCTCCTCCCGCTCCTCCCCCTTCTCTCTATAATTTGCATGCACCGAGGGACAGGTCTTCCTGGCCTGTTGTGTCAATAAATTCAACAACTGAGAAACATCTCTCGTGATTATTCTTTACCTGTTATTTTGTATGCATGTATGGCGTGTTAATAATAATACATAATAATAATAATTTATTTATTCAGTTTTTGGAAGGCCATCTGGCCTATATCAACATCAAGTACTGCTGGTTACATGCATATTATCATTGGGTGGCTGTACATACGCATAGTTTCTTTTATATTTAGAGTCTACAGCATGTAATCAAATCATAATCAGACAAGATTCTAATAACATTCTTCACTGCGTAACCTCATGTGGTGCAGGTGATCATGGAGATCTCCTTTTCAAATAATGTTTTGGTTATAGTACAACTTTAATGACTATACTACTCTTAGGGTTCTTACACATGTGTAATAATGATGATTTTATTCAGTTTTCGGGATGCCCTATGGTCCATAACAACATCACATACTGTATGGTACATATGGCTGTTAACAATGGGTGGCTGTACATAATCAACATTTCAATTGTGTTTGAGGTGACATCTGAATGGTAAAAGTATGATGACACTCAATGTTGAGTAATTATATGTACTGTATGGTGTGTGTGTGTGTGTGTGTGTGTGTGTGTGTGTGTGTGTGTGTGTGTGTGTGTGTGTGTGTGAGGTAACGAGTAAAATGATCACCAAAGTTGAGCTGCCCGGATCTGTGACGTTAATAGCCCTCACTAATCGCCTGGCAAGAGTGTCATTGCGGAGCATGAATAACAATGGGCTTTAGTTCTCACCTTAGGAGTACTCTAATGTCCTAATCTAACAATGATAATCAAGACCAAACAAGGATATTTTTACGTTTATTAGGATTTTCTTTGCATCATGGAAGAATTCATAGTGAGGGAAGGTGAATGTTGATGTGGTTTTCTATAAAGACCGATGTTGACAATATACTTACGTGAGTGTTATGATGAAGATGCCGAGAATGATGCCGTTATATGTAGACCACGTGATGTATTTGCTCTCGTTGAAATTTGCGGGCGCTTTACGTACAGTGAAACATAAGTACACCCCGTACAGGAGTAGCAGGGCTTCCGCTGGATCAGACAAATAAGTCGTCATAGACAAGATTTTATCGAGACAGCCACACGATGAACATTAGCAATCACATTTCAAGCGTTAAGTAAATGCGAAGAAGAAAGAAAAAAACAAAGAAAGTAAAAAGAGAAAGAAAGTGACATTTCATAAAATTCTTAAAAATAAATTAAAGTTACTCAAAGTGGGAAACAGAATTTGAAGCGACTATCTCTCCACGAGAGATAGTAAGCGAATGTCAGAAATAGTAATTGTTTGGAATGGGACAAGATCGCGTGACAGTTTTGTTTCCAAGACCTTAGGTCGGTTCATATTTATGAGTGAACATAAAAGTGTCATAGGGTGAATGGGTCTAAGTGAATCTTTCTGCAATGAAAACAATGAAATTCGATGGCGCAAAGTCCCATGTCTGATCGTAAAGGGAGCCTTCTCTTTCTCGCCTCTAGCTCACAACCACGGAAAGGACATGCTGCTGACACTGTCGATGGTGGTGGTGAATTGTCAGGACATTTATGTTGCTGACGTCGTTCACTAAAGAGACAGCAACGAGGGCAGCGATCAAACACTACGCTGGTCCCCAACGCAGTGACAACAAATAGGTTCTAAGTTTAGATCTCGTCTCGGGCCATCCGTTTTTATCTCTCTGGACGCGAAACCTGTTCATAGGGCTTGACGTCAAGAGTGTTCTTCAGTTACTACGAGTTTCTCTTCCTTTTAGCTTCCTACCTCAGCTGCTCAGAATCATCAGAAGGCTGAAAAAAAATGAGCCTCCAACAACAACAACAACAACAACAACAACAACAACAACAACAAAATTCTATTTTGGGCCAGGAGTCATCTCGTTGTTTTGACAGTCTCTTAGACGTTTGTCGGATTGGTAAGCTTTCGCCGTTCATTGAGAGTGGAACCAGTCATGGTCAAGATACAAAGTAAGACACAAATACCGCCTTAGATTTACAGATTAACAGCATGCACGTATCCTACATACAAACAGCTTATTTCTCAATTCCAATAATCTACGTAAAAAAAACAAGCTGGAACTGAAGAGATTGTTGACAAAATACTGGAAAGGCTGAACGGAATGTCTAGATGCTCAACACACCCCCGTAAACGGCGTAATTCCAGTAGGTGGTGGAACAAGAGAAAAACTTTTTGGAGTTCGCCATTGTGACTGTCACCACCTGGGGCTTGCCAAGCGCAGTCCAGCAAACCAGGTAGACGGTCATCAAAGCTGGCAGAGGGGCCAGCCGCTGAAGCAAGACTTTATCCGGCAAGTTCACTTTTGTTCGGCTGTTGAAAATTACGGATATTCTGAAACACAAAAATTCAGTAACTTTGAAAGGAAGCTGTGGACACATACACTCATCCTACATAACACCCCCCCCCCCACACACACACACACACTATCGGAAGGGAGAGACAGAAGCGGGGAGAAGAAATGAGGGAGGTACAGATCGGAAGTGAAGGATTGCAAAGTTAAAGGCTTTGAAAAACGTTTATAACAAATCACGTCATTTACCAATTAATAAATCTATCCTTACATGGAAAGACAGGTTTTAGTGAAGAGGAAGATGATAAATAAAGAGTTCTTTTTAATAAAAGTTGTTTTTACCTCCAGGTTTTGATGAGTAGAGAGCCGTAGACAATAGAGAAGCCCAGATGAAATGGCCATATGGCGGCAGTGCAAACAGCGTCGCTTGCCTCTGGAAACATGATCAGCACCTGCACATCGTACACATCTCATGAGAGGCTACTGCCAGTGCAGTAACAGCGCAGTTATATATAAGAAAAATAATTGGTAGTGGCGGCATTACATGAAATAATCAGCTGTGACATAATAGACAACTCAGTTTATTAAGTTTTCTCTTTATCTCTGTGCGAACGTGTGTGTGTGTGTGTGTGTGTGTGTGCGCGTGTGTGTGTGTGCGTGCGCGCGCACGCGCGCGTGTGAGCAAGAGAGTTTTTCCTAGAATTTCCTACGACCTTATCTGCAATTTTCAATATCACATCATCCGAAGCGGAGTTTTGACACGTTCGCGTTTAATATCAGAGAGTTTCTCTTTCTTAAAATTTATTAGCTCGACCACAGTAAGGCCCTTAGCCCTGAAATACTTTTCTCTGTGTGTAACATCGAATTGCAGCTAACTGTCCTGATCCCAGCCACTGGTGGACTAAAGTTAGGGACATTTAGTGCTTCTGAAAGCATCTGCTTAAGCTAATAAGACTGCAAGCAGAAGAATCAAAGTGGTGACAGTAAAAACATAAATGACATGTTCTCAATATTAGGATTTCGGCAGAAACATACCGATATGGACATAAGAACGGAGCCTCCAATCATCACCTGCAGGAAGAGGGGGCTTGCTGCCTTCATGACCTGGGAATCAAAACAACCTTGACCTGTAGTGCATACTGCTGCTTCCTCCCCAAACTCTCACTCTTGTATACAGTATTTAACCTTTTCAGTCCTCGAGATACAGACCTACAAACATGATGCACAGTAAGAGGTCAACAACACAGACGCCAGAATTGCATTGCACCTGGATACCTTTACTTCGTGAATGAGGGCTTCAACCAGCGGGAGAACTAGAACCATACGTTAACACGCGCATTTGTGTACAAACGTGACGTCACGATTTTAGGAAATAGTATCTTGCACTGAGCATTTCGTTAGATTGAACCCCATTAGCCATTGAAGGTCACGGCACTCTTATCTCTTCCGACGTTCTCTTGAAACAGCCTTGACAGACACTGACAGCAGAATGGAGTCAGCTTGCATTTGGTGCTTGATTATTAGGTGTAAGTTCTACATTTTATTAACATTTTGCCATCTGAACTCAGGATTCTCATCCAAGCAGAATTAGCATTTTATTTTTATATAATAGTTCTCATTTTAAAATAATCCAGATTTTATTTCACCAACACTTTGGTCGACATGTTGAATTATGACAAGACAGTTTGTCTACACGACAGTCTGCTTAGTTGACACTTTGAGGAGATTTTCCCTTTACCATGATTCTGTTAATGTTCACACCCCATCAAGACAACGGATTCGAATCCGTCGCTATCGTGCTGGTCGTCGTAAACAGCGTCCTTTGAAAAAATCCATCACCTGTTCTGCCGCTCGTCGTATTAATTCTGCCGCGTGCCCCTCTTCACCTGGTTCTGAGACTGACTCCGGTATTGTCAAAGCTTCCCTGTGTGTTGTCAACCCTCTGCTGAATCATGTTTCCCCCACACATCATCATCAGCATCAGCATTGGCGTGATCAGAGTGAACCAGTTGGGTCGAATAACTTAACATGTCGGCGACCAAACCAAAATGGTCGTCTGATAACAAGAGACTGCCAACTTTCCCGCACACGACAACTGAACACTCGCCTCCACGTTGGGCTTTTTAACGCCCAGTCGGTATCGCCTGCACAACAGTCACTGAAGCGAGTTAGAATCGTAGAATTTGTCATAGACCGCCGCCTTGATATTTTCATCATCACTGAGACGTGACTTAAACAACATGGCGACGAGAGCGTGTGTGTCGATCTTACTCCAGTGGGCTACTGCCTGAAATCTTTCCCCCGCCCTACACGTGGTGGTGGTATTGCTGTAATCTACAGATCATCACTTGCCAAGTACCTGTCGTTTACCACTGCTGTATCGTTACCTCACACGTCTTTTGAATTTGTACAAGTCTTCTCTTCGGCTCCTCATTGCTCGATGCACCTGCTCTGCATCTACAGACCTCCTCCTAGCGCCAGGAACAAACTCACAGCCTCTACATTTTTTCGGAATTCCATGATCTCTTGGATTACAGTAATGCACTCCCGCAATACTCCTTGGAGATGTTAATGTGCACTTTGACAGCAGTTCTCACCCTGACACTGTCAAAATGTCAGAAATGCTGCACACCTTTCGTTTTGTCCAGTCCGTGTCGCAACCAACTCACAAAAGAGATCACATCCTGGACTGGGTCATACATCGACCTGATGACCATTTAGTGCAGTCAGTTGATGTTTCCCACGATCTCTCATCTGACCACTACTCAGTACTAATCGAACTGGATCGCAAATGCCCATCATCGGCGCCAGTTTTCAGACCCACTCGGTCATTACAAAATGTGGATAGACTAGCATTCAAAGCACAGCTGCAGATGGCGCTCCTCCAACCACCTTCTGCCGAGCAACTTGACTGTGTTTTGCGTCGAGTAGTTGATGACCATGCCCCTGTGTCTCGACGTCTGATGCGCCAGTCTAAATGTGCGCCTTGGCATTCACAGATCCGCGTCGAACTCCGTGACCTGAAGCGCACGCGCCGGCGAGCTGAATGTGTTTGGCGGAAGACTGGACTCGTCATCCACAAATAAATTTATAATACCGCAAAGCGAAGCGTTTCAAAATGCATTTACAAGGCTAAAACGTCATATCTTCAGGGCCAAATAATTAACTGCACTTCCTTCAAAATGCTATTTGCCATTTGCAATCAAATGACTGGATTTCGCACAGCAACACCACTGCCCACTGTCTACCCTGTGTCACGGCTGCCGCAAGGTTTTAGCGATTATTTAACCAGCAAGATATCCGACATCCGATCATCTTTAGACTCGACGTCGGCGCTTGACATCCTCTCCTGTGATGTCCTCCCAGGATGCTCTATGACCAAGTTCCTACCAATCTCTGAGACCGATGTGAAAGCGGTTATTCTAAAAGCTAAACCAACAACTTGCGAGTTAGATCTAATTCCCACAAGCATTCTGCTTGAATGCCTAGATATTTTACTTCCTTCCATCACAAATATTGTAAATGTCAGCCTGTCGTCAGGTGTTTTCACATCTTTGTTCAAAAATGCGCTGATGAGGCCACTTCTTAATAAATCCACTCTTGACGTCAACGTGCTAAACAACTACCGTCCAGTTTCAACCTTGTCTTTTCTCTCTAAGATCATAAAGAAAATAGTTTTGACACAGTTCTGGGCATACTTACAAGAGCACCATCTTCTCCCACAAGCTCAGTCGGCATATAGACCTTTCCACAGCACCTAGACCACTCTTATTAAAGTAACAACAGACATATTATCTGCCCTTGACAGTGGTATGTTTCTCTCTTAACTCTATTGGACCTGTCTGCTGCATTTGACACTATAGACCACTCTCTGCTCATTCATAGACTCCACACCCTCTACGGAATTTCTGGACCTGCCCTCTCATGGTTCAACTCCTATCTCACTGATAGGACCCAGACTGTGTTAGTTGGCGGTCAGACATCTCGCCCTGCTCTACTTCTCTGTGGTGTTCCACAAGGCTCAGTACTTGGCCCAGTTCTGTTCATCCTGTACACTAAACCACTTTCATCGTGCATCCAGTCTCACCAAGTTTCTCATCAATCCTATGCTGACGACACGCAGCTTTACTGCTCCACTCCACCGGTTGAGTCTCACTATGCTATTAGCTCTCTAGAAGCTTGTTCTAGCGATGTCAAGGGCTGGATGGTAAAAAACAAGCTTAAACTAAACAATGATAAAACGGAAGCCCTCTTGTGCTATAGAAGAAGACATCAACCTTCGCTCGTCAGTCTGCCCAATCACATCAAGGTGGGCGAAACCAACATCACCTTCACGTCATCCGTTAGGAATCAGGGATTGATGGTCACTGCAGACATGACACTTGACAAACATGTTACAGCTGTCTGTCGGTCTGCCTATTATGAGATCCGTAAGATCAGTGCCATCCATCATTTTCTCTCTACACGCGCTACCAACACTCTTGTCTGTGCGTTTGTTCTTTCTCGGCTTGACTACTGCAACTCCTTTCTGGCAGGCTGCCCCTCATCCCTGATCATTCCTCAAGCCAGGAAACGGGACCATGTCACTCCTCTCCTTCGTTCTCTACACTGGCTACCCATCCGTTCTCACATTCAGTACAAACTGTTTGTGCTGTGTTTTAATTTCTTTGCAGGCTCCTGTCCTGACTATTTCTCTGGACTTCTAATCCTTTACATCCCAGCCAGACAACTACGCTCTTCGTCTGATGACCGTATCCTAACTGTCCCTGTCACCAGAACAACAACATATGGTCACAGGACTTGGCTACTGTGTATCAAAACAATGGAACTCTCTCCATTTCCATATCCGCCACCTTCCTACAACTGAATCCTTCAAATCTGCACTGAAAACGCACCTCTTTCTTGAGCATTACTCCTAACACAGTCCACACAATGCTCGTCCTTTTTACTCTCCCCCCTTCCGCTCTTGCTACTTTTCTACCCATCTTTCTCTGCAGAATCACTATATTCTCTGTTCTTGTTACTTGGTGCCTTTTTGTGTTTTCTGCTTGTCGTCAGTACTGTCGTTTATTCTTCCGTCCCTCGATCGTGTTCTGTCCATGTAGTCCATGTCTCTTCCCCGTTTTAAGCGCTAAGAGCATGCTCTCTATGAATGTGAATATGCGCTATAAAAATCTTCATTTATTATTATTATTAAATATAAAATAATTTGAAGTATTGCTGTCTATCACTATGGCACATAGCTATCATCAAGTAAAACTACCTCAGAATCAAGAAAATGCACCAAAGATCACTTGTTAAAAGACCCGCAGTAAATGGGTAATAGTTTTTTTCTGGAATCGTTAAATGTTATATAGTACATGTTGTATAAGTACTGCTTTGTAAAATATTGTGTATTTTTCCTGTGAAGGCCTGGACAGTAAAATATGTACATACATTTACTGACGATAAAATAAACCAGTATTGTATTGTAATATTTATATTTCTTGGTAAAAGCAAAAGCGAAAGATGTGTTGGAAGCATTGCGGACTCACCATCTCTTTCTGATACTTGAAAGTGATGAAGGAAATGACACCGCAGGCGACGATCAGAACGCAAACGAGAAAGACGACGGGAATTCTGACGACAAGATTAAATTCATAGAGGCAGGGGGTACTGTCTTTACACGTGACACACCCACGAGGACACGCCACGCACTGGAATCTAGTTTCAGGGACAAAATCGCGAAAATTAAATGCTGAACATTGTATCGAAACCAACATGTGATGTCTGAAAGAGCTTCATCATCTACATCCTTTCAAACGCGTTATTATAATATTAAAAAGACTTCTGTAGTTTGAAACATAACAATGAAGGACGTGGCGACCACTGCGAACTATAAACGAAATATTATAGGCATTTGGATCCCGATAAGTGTAATGGACGGCCGATAAAATATTGAATGGCCGATAAAAGTTATTTCGTCGTAATAGAATATTGAGTAAGCATACTATATCCCTTTGACTGTGTTTTTTTGTGTGCCCATGATCTCCAAAATAAACATAGTCATTCAATAAAGTCATTCACTCAATGAGAAATTAAAAGCTAGATCGAGGGAAATATTAAAATAAGTTCCACGTTGAAAGTCATCGAGAGTTTTATATGAGGTCTTGTCGAATTATAATATATATATATATATATACAAAACCTGCTAAGTAGCTCGGTGGTATTGGCTCCATCGTCAAACGCTTTGTCGATGTCACTTCCTTTAAACGCCTGCTGTTCATTATTGCTGTTGGGAAAGTAGTAGCCGTCCAAACAGACGCAGATGTAGGAGCCTCGCTTGAAGCCTTGGTTTTTTATGGGTTCACACTGAAACAGCATCAGAGATGCATATTAAAACTGCACAGTGTTTCTTACTGAAGGGTATATATGCTAAATTATAAACGGTTTCTGATAAACGTATACTAAAATGCTGTTTTACATACGAAAACAGGATTTTTCTTTGGTAATGGAGACACGAAAATATATCGTCTTCATAGCAACGAACTGATATTGAAAAGGAAATGCTGTTCGATCTCTTGAAGACCTTCAAGTACTTTGTAATCGACAAAAGTGACAACAAGTAATGAGCTTCTTGTACAGATCCGAATCGTCCTGGCGTTTACATTGTAAGTGATGGTCAGGACAAATGTGGAAAAAGATTCATTAAATACATTTATCAAATGAAACGCTGGATAACATGGCCAGATAATTTTCTTCTGTGTCTGAAAAACAAATATTTAGCGTTTAGGAACCCTTGATTGCCATGAGTTTTAGATTCCCCGGTCTCTCTCAGCTTTGTAAAGATTCTCTAGTCCTTATCCAGTCATTACAAATTCTTCAGTCACTCTCTAGTCATTACAGATTGTCTTTTCGATCTAAGATAGTTTGTTCTCTTCTCTTCATTTGTCTCTTCCTTTTCGTCTTCTTTCCGCATATCCGCTGAGAAAAAAATTGCGATAATTGAGAATGACCGTAAAGGCTGGTCGGAATTAGGAAACAGGAAGTGAATTAATGGAGATGTCAACAAACAGACAAACACAAAAAGGATTTAAGTGACGCCCTTTGTTGACTCAAGCTCATTAACTCTACTTTTGTGGTCGGTTGACAGTTGTGAGTGCCCCTGAAGACGTCTAGAGAGCCGATTGCGTTACTGCTGTCAAGGTCACACTGGTTGATGTCTATGTTCGTCAGCTCCAGATCAATAGTGGCGACCCCCCTGTAATCAGACAGCCAGAAAAATAAATCTACCCTTGAACTGCCAAAAGCGTATAATTCCACGGCGGCATGAGATTTTATGTATGTCATAAGGCTACCTGACGTTCTTGTCGGTGCTCTGGAAAATATCGTGTCCAGCGTATGTTATGTATTACATCACTGGAGACGACTCTTCTTCAGCAATAAACAAGATGTTTGCAAAAACATGTCAAAAGCTTGGTCAAAAATATTATTTTTCTGAGTGATACAATTTTACACATATCCGGCAACTGAGCAAGAATAAAGATAAATATGCTTCTTTTGAATTCCTAGTTCCACATCTCTCTCCATCCTTTCTTTCTCTGTTTCGTGTATGTGTGTGCGTGGGGAGAAGGGAGGGATGGAGCGTTCAAGTGCAAGTGCGTGCATCTGCATGTGTGTGTGTTTGTGTATGTGTGTGTGTGTGTGTGTGAGAGAGAGAGAGAGGGGGAGTTAGGGAGGGAGGTAGAAGGAAAAAATGGACAACTTACTTAAACAAAGGAGTGTTCTTGGAATTGAGGCCCAGAATTGGAGCTGAGAAGGTGACCATCCAGATGTCACCACCACCACAGTCAAAGTAAGGAGCAGTCCAGTGGCCATCAGACAAGTTTGTCACAGGCTGAGACCACTGTCTAGATACGTTGCTACAGGCAATTAGCAAAAAGAGAACTAAAATGGTTGAAGACGTGTGTGTATATATGATAAATAAAATACATACTGACAGCGGAACCTTTCTACAATACAAGTAAAAGCAAATAAATAAAATATTGAGTGACGATAATAAAGCGCTTCATATAAACAATTAAAGAAGTAAAGCCCCAAGATCAACAGGACAAAACGATTGACGGAAGGAAAGAGGAACGAAAGCGAAGGCATCCTGGAAAGACATTTACGTCATCGTTGTACAAAATGTTACAAACCTCCTGTAAGTCACGTTGTCCTTGACGATTGGTACGCCAGAAAAATCCTTGATCTTGACATCGTGATACCACTCTGAGCTGTTAGAGCTGTAGTTGTAGGCCAAGTCAAAGACTACGAAAGTTTCGTATGTTCTGTGTGCGTAGGGACAGAAGCTGCTGAGTCCCAAATACAGTTTGGGCTCCAGCGCGATGGCGGACCCATAGACGTGGGTGTTGCCGTGAACGTTATTCCTGACCATATCGTAGAATATGCTCTCGTTCAAGCTGCCACAGAGCGAAGCCAACTTTTTAGCATCGCCGCTAGCAGTATTATTTTGTAACAAAGGAGTAAAAGGCGTTGACTTTCAGCCACCCTTAGCTCACAGAAATGTGCAGTGTTTTAACAGTAGACCCATACTCGATAAAAAGGGTTTATAAATGTTGTCTATCCCTGACAAAGGACAATGACCGGTAGTTAGTCTCTTTAGGACCATGTCAACATCCAATGAAGCTATCCCATATATATATATATCTTCGTCTGACGACCGTATCCTAACTGTTCCTGTCACCAGAACAACAACATATGGTCACAGGACTTTTGGCTACTGTGCTGCAAAACAATGGAACTCTCTTCCTTTCCATATCCGCCACCTTCCTACAACTGAATCTTTCAAATCTGCACTGAAAACGCACCTCTTCCTTGAGCATTACTCCTAACACAGTCCACACAATCCTCGTCCTTCTTAACCCCGCCCCCTTCCCTCTTGCTACTTTACCCATCTTTCTCGCAGAATCACTATATTTTTCTGTTCCTGTTACTTGTTGCCTTTTAATGTTTTCTGTTTCGTCAGTACTGTCGTTTTCTTTCGTCCCCTTTGTTCTGTGTCTACTTAGTCCACGTCTCTTCCTCGTTTTAAGCGCTAAGAGCATACTCTCTATGAGTGTGAATATGCGCTATAAAAATCTTCACTATTATTATTATTATATATATCTGAAAACACAATAATAATAACAAATCTAATTTATAGGACGCTTTATCTCACCATCAAAGGTTAGCTCAAAGCGCTTGACCAAAAGAAAAAAAAACAACAACAACAAAACAAAAGAAACAAACAAAAAATCCGTAAATTTCGGTCTATTGAGTGCATCAGTAGATAACCCGCACCCACTAAATTAAAAAAATCTCTACTTTTTTCACAAATAAGGTGCGCTGGTTTATAAGCCGCAAATGTATACAACTTGAAAGCTGCATCGTCAGAATTTCCTCTCGTTTTGTATGATGAGGGTGTGTGCTTCATCAACTGATCTGGGGCCAGTTGCACAACACGATTGTAAACCTTAAAACTGTTCTAAAGAAGCAAAATCTCTTCTTAGCCATTTTGATGCATTGCACAAGAACATACAAAAAAATTGTACTGACAGGACGGAAAGTCAGACTTAAACAACTTTATCTTACTTAAAGCAGTTTTAGTTTTAAAAATTCTAAAATTGTGGTGTGCACTTTAAACTAATTATCTAAATAGAGTTAAGGCCTAAAAGTGTTTAAAATTAGAAATGTGTTGTGCAACTGGCCCCTGAATGCTACAATTGTATGTGGCTTTGATTTTAAAATGTGAACAGATAACACTGTAACAACGTGAACAGTTAACAATTTAACATGGAGCTCATAAAAAAATTCATCGAATCTGAAAAATCCAGAAAAATCCGCAAATAAGCCGCATCGCTGTTTAAGCCGCAGAGTTTAAAGCTGGTGGGAAAAGTCGCGGCTTATATTCCGAAATTTACGGTAAACACAGACAAGATAACAACAACAACAACACACACACACACACACACACACACACACACACACACACACGGACGCACGCAACAGAACATGCAAACTATATGATGTCTGTAGAATGCCAGATGGCAGGATGAAAGATCTGTGGTCCTTATTTGCTCCCAGCTTGCTCAGTCTACTTGAAGAACTGTCTCTGGATTTTCTTTAATACATGTAACTTAAAATATAAAAGTGAGGGGCACTCATAGAAACATTGAAATAAAACATTACTATATAATAAATATTTCCAAGAGTGTCCCTCACACTTTTATATTTTAAGTTATATGTATTAAAGAAAATCCCGAGACCTAAGGAAAAAAATATTTTACCCTTCCTAATAAAAGTGTTAATTTATTTTTTACTTATTTTATTTGTTGTATCTGTGTTGTTAACAATCTTGGGGAAACGACTAACAGACGGTTTTCTGAAGAGTTATATTTAGTTTTGGGGAAGTTTTCTTTCGTATCTTCCTTCCCTTTTATGCCTTTCTTTTGTTATTCCCTCCCACCTCTCGTTAAACCCGTGTTAGTTTTGATTTTTCTACTTTCTTCAGTATCGCTATCATGACTACCGCTCAATACCCGGGATAGTCCTGACCAAGAAACGATTGCAAATCGATATTAAGAGACCTGTTTGTTCAATCATCATGTTTCTTCTTTGATAAATAGTTCGCAATATTTTGCTTATGCGTCACGTTTTTCTCGGCCATGGTGAACACTAAAAAAACAAACAAACCCTTCTTCTTGTTTTGATAGGAGTGTCCGCTAGAGCAATCAGCTTTCTGGATCTTTCAGGCAGTTTATATGATCAATCTGTAGCAGGTCGTGCATTTAAAAAAACAATAGAGACATTTTGTTAGAATACTATTCGTCTAAATGGATTTAGTCCCATATTAGGTACACAGTACACAATTTAAACCTATTTTGGACTAACAACGAGACTTGATAACTATCATTGAATGTACCGCTGGCCAATGGATACTTCTAAGCCAAAGTGTTCTATTTTAGGGACACTTTTCTGTTACCAAAATGGTATATGCTGAATGTGTCCTGAGTGTTAAAATAAGTCCAAATAAGGGGGTGCATGGGGAAGATTGGAATACATTTACATGTGTACATATTGTGTAGAATGTGTGCGTATTAGGGTATATTACAGCACCCTAAATGAAAGTCAGGCATGTAAGGCATGTTTTGGTAAGGGTTTAGTATGCAGAAATGGAGCACTGTAGTAGGTTTAGAGCGGCAGCAGGTAACATTACACGCTTATTCGCTCTCAAGCACGTGCTCAGACATCCCATCCCCAACGAACACTCTAGAACTGATGCGCATATCTTCATGCACACCACTCACACAAATACTCGCGACATCTACACACACACACACACACACACACACACACACACACACACACACACACACACACACACACACACACACAGACATGCAACAATGCAACGTGCAGAAACAGGCATGCACTTTAGAATACACTAAAACAAACATACAAACGTACGCGCGTGCACACAAACACCCCCTTCCCACCACACACACACACACACACACACACATTCAGAAACACACACACACACACACACATTCAGAAACACACACACACACACACACACACACACACACACACACACACACACACACACACACACACGTGCACGGTGATACGGAAGATTGGTCACCTGTCGAGTGTACCTTTACCGATGACCAGAGCCTGGGACAGGAAGTTGGCAGTGCGAATGGCAGCGGCGGTGTACGGCGTCCAGGTAGTGGTGTCAAAAGTCAGCTTCAACTTATCTGTGCCCGAGGAGCAGTTGGACGATTGGGCGATGCGCTGCACGTAGTCCAACGCCTTTTTAGCTTCCTGAACACGCTCTGATGTCGCAAAGAGTCACAAACCGATCATAAATTACAAATGGGTAATTGGAACAATCTCCGCTTATTTAACTATTCGGTACTGGTGAATGTCTGTCTCAAGAAAACTATCAGTCAATATTATTTAGGCATTAACATGCAAACGTTTATAGAAAGTGGAGGCAGACGTTATTTGACAAGCGAAAATTATTCAAAAGGTTTTACTTATTAAACGTTCACAATTCGTGTCTATTACATATTTTAATTAGTAATTTCTTTGTTGCAGTCCATTATCCATCTTATTCACCGAGTTTTCGTCTTTCCTTGATTTAAGTGTCCTCGAGGGAATCGAGCACAGGCATGTGTGTGTGTGTGGGGGGGGGAGGGGGCACCACACGTACGCATCCACACAGGACACGAGAGAGAGAGAGAGAGAAGAATGTTCACAGAGTTACACACGCTGTTTATCTCTGAGGCTCATTCAGTGCCCACATTTATCCTTTCCTTCAGATACAGGCACAGAGGTCGTCATAAGAGCAAGAAATTTAAAAAAATTGCTTGTAAATATGTTTATATTCGCACGATGCACATTATTTATCTGATTTACACCATTTTAAGCTGATAAGACTTGCCGTGGTACTACACGTACCTTCTAGTCAACGTTTCTATAAATAAACGCTCTACCTGACCTAAGGGAAGCAGATCGTTATTGTCTAAAAGTTATCAGAGGGCGTGTCTTTGTACTCGGCCAAAAGACAAAAGCCTGTTTGAAAGATTGGAAAAGCATTAACACGTTGCCGCTGTTGGTTCGGTCTGATCTGCCTGCAGGCATATTTGCCGAACGGTACACACTGTACATTTGTACAGCGTTCAAACGGCCGCACAACTTGACACACACGTTCTTCGACAAGAGGGATTCAAGCACCGGCAAAGTGCATGGGCATTATCTTCTCACCTGGTCCTTGAAAGAGTGAAAAGAAAGTATGGCTAATAACTTTTTTTTGTGATACCGACGCCATGGTCTGAAAAGCACTTTCCTTTCTCCTCTTAAGAAGCAGGAAGAATGGGAGGAGAGGGGACGGGGAGTTAAAGGCTGTCTTTAACACCTCCACACCATAAAGAATCATAAGAACACGAGTCCTTGTAAACGCGTCAA
Organism: Marisa cornuarietis; assembly: GCA_004794655.1. NCBI lineage: Eukaryota > Metazoa > Mollusca > Gastropoda > Architaenioglossa > Ampullariidae > Marisa > Marisa cornuarietis. The sequence continues at coordinate 8,756,997 of SMMW01000001.1, forward strand.
AGAATTTCATATTAATCTTTCATCTTTGACAGAAAACTTGTATATACAACGTATACAACCTAATCATAAGAATAATGCGAAAAGATGTGTATTAATAACCATTTACTACCATGTCCATCAGTTAACGTAGAAAATAATTGCCCCATAGAACGTCTCTAATAATATCAAGAGGAAATACTTGCAAAAAAAAATATTTGAAGAACACCTAGCCTATGGGATTGTTACTAAGTAAGCTCTCCTGTCTGACTGGAAATACTATTACAGATGCCTTTCTTTCTCTCTGCGGGTGCGTGCGTGCGTGTGTGTGTGTGTATGTAGAATATACTGTGGTCTTTCTTCTTTGTCCTGCTGATCCAAGAAAGACACATTTGCAAGAACGAAATAGCGTCATCATCGTACTCATCACCGTCAGCCATCCTGTTACTTTCCTTTGCCAGTTTTCCTTTGTCGGAATCCACCAATACTCCTCACTCACAGATTTTTGCTTGCAGGAGAAAACCCCCCACTTTGTCCTAGGTGTAAAGACCCCCAAACCATAGAACATTTGCTCATCTCCTGTTCAAAACTCGCTACATTTCGTCAAAACTATTTTACAGCACAGACTCTTGATGACCTTTTTGCCAAACACTCTTCCAAATCAATATTGGCATATGTAAAGTCCATTCAGATTTTTCACCTGATATGATAGAACTTATGTGTTTAAAAAAACTGTTATTTTGTAAAAATAAGAAAAGAGAAATCTATAGACTTGTACAATTACTTTATATCAACCTTTGAATAGTCATGTACATTGTTTTTGCCATGAGATAGCCATAGTTGCTGACTTGGCATAAAACAACAACTAACTAACTAACCAATACTCCTTTCTTTAAGTGGTTCATGTAATTTTTCTACTCACTCCCTCTGACTACCTTTCTCACGCTCAAACACACGCAAGCACGCACGCACGAACACACATTTATAATGTCCATGAACAAAAACATCAATAAATGTGGCTGATGCTAGAGAAGTTGGGGCTTTTATCTTTTAGTCTATTGAAAATACAGACTCGGTACAGAATAGGCCGCAATAAAATGAATCCTGATGCTACAAGACTACAATAATGCTACAAGACCACCATGATGGCGGTAATTTTGTATCCGGAAAGGTGGATGAAACTACATAAGACTTTAACCTATTTTCAAAAAAAAAAACGATAGATGAAGGAACTAAAAAAATGATAAAAGAAAAGAAAACAAAAATGTTTCGTGTCTCCGTGGCCGTGATTTTGGACTATTGTTGTTGTCAAGAAATTACATCGACTTCTCGCAGTGTTCCCGTGTCATTGCTGAGGACGAGAATAGCCGGGTATCGGCAGGAAACTAACTAGGCAAAACCAGTATTATCAGAAAATCAAACAGTTTGCAAAGAGCAGCATGTATTTTCGGCGAGGGTTAATCAAGAAACGTAAGTCATTTCTAATTTATTGTTTACCCTCCCTCCCCAATTCCATACACTTCAACAACAATTTCTGCCATCTCTTTTGGTTTTGGCGTCTAATGTCATGTAGTAAATATAGAGAATGATAAATTGGAAAAAATAGAGAAGAACTCAAATGCTTATAATAACTTATTCTAACACATAGTATTCACAGTTTCTATGAGGAGGGTCTGCACAGGATCTTTTTTATCAGTGGCAAGTCTATTTTTATGGACTGAAAGTATTTGTCAATAGATTGACTCGTAGTCCTCTCCCTTTTTTTTTTTTAACGAAGTTTTTTTTTAATTCCGTATTACAATTCCGTATTACAAGTAGAGAGAAAAGAGAGAGAAAAGAGAGACAAGAAGAAAGTGTCCACATGTAGCATTACAAATAAGTGTACCTAATTACGCCTAATTATATATCAAACACATATTAAAACCTCTAAATATGTGCAGACTCCCCAGGAGACAATCCTGACAAACTGACATGCAATTTACACCATACAACATACATCAGTTATGCTCACTTTGAACAAAACAAAACCCCCCAAAAAACTAGAGAAAGGTAAAGACAATGCCCTCATGTACTATTACAAAACGCTGTACCTACTTAGCACAGGACCTTCTAGGCAAGCTACTTTTTCTTGTGTCATGAAAGTCGCTGAAGCAGTTCAGATGTGTTTTCAAGAGATGATGTTTCACTAAATCCATTTATATGGAGTTTCTGTCTTATGTCGCAATACTTGTTTTCCAATTTTAAAAGCGCAACTAGGCTCCTCTTTTTGTGTTTGGTTAAAGGTCAGGCGCAGTGAATAATCAATGAGTCTAATTCATTAGAAGATATCCATCTGAGCTAAAAACTTAGCATGCGTGATTTAGACCTTTGCACTTGGCAGTTCTCATGTGGGGTTGGAATGGTTGTCAGTCCAGGTGTGCTTTCCTAAAGAAATCACAACGAATCTGTGTAAGAGAAATACAACAGCTGTATGTTCTGTTAATGTGTGTAACATATAACAGCTGTATATCCATTCTGCTAATTCAATTAACAAAGATATAACAGCTGCATACTTTGTTACTTTTTCAGCAGCTGTGAGCTTGATTTCATATTTGACGTTGGTTAACCTCAAAAGAAGTAAGTGGTGACACCTGGGGGGATTTGAACTGGTCTCGCCTGATATTCGAATAAAATGAACTTTATGAACGGTTTGCACTTTTGATCCATTGGTGTTGTTTGAGGTAGCGTCACGGAAGCTGCGTGCTTCGGTTACACCTTTCGCTCTACTGAAAAATTACAGTCATTTTCCACACGGCTCCAGTCTCCATTGGCAACTACTTCTTCAGGTAATAATCACGGCTAAATAGTACTCTAGAAAACCGATAATTTCGAACATTTTTCGGTATTAGTGTGGACACTCTAGAGTCAATTGTGTTTTATCGTCTTCCATTTTCCTTTGCCAATTTCATCTGCCATCTCTTGAACAGCGATTGGGCGTGACCGAATTTACTTTGAAAAAAAGAAATATCAATTATCTGCCAGATCACAGTGATAAGAAAGCAGGCTGATTGCAACTTTCATGTGTCAGAGTGAAAAACTGCAGGTGAAATGAGGAACGTTTGAGTGGTAGAATGTACAAAGACCAGAACAAATAGCAATCTCAACAGCTATATGAGACTTTAGACATGGGCGGGTCTGCATTTTCATATTCATGTTATTTTGGCGACGCGCTGTTTGTGCTTTTGCTAAAAGTCATTTACAGGCACAATCAGACATTTTTCTCCACAGAAAAAATGTAAGGTAGTAGGGACACACACACACACACACACACACACACACACACACACACACACACACACACACACAGAGAGAGAGAGAGAAGGAGAAAGGGACATTAAAAATGACATTGCTGTAGGTGAACGTGGCAGATTCCCTCTTGTAATGGACTTGTTTATGCGGATTATCAAATACTGGTGCAGATTATTAATATTATAGGAACACATCTACCCTAAAAAATGTTACAACATGCAATATTTGCATGATAGGGTTGGCAGAACTAATTGGGCCTCTCAGGTTAACATTTTACTTTGTAGCCAAGGCTTTGGAGATATATATATATAAATATATGGAAAATTCAGATGGTTTTCCCCTGTTCAGAGCCACCATGAGAGAAAGATTTATGGCTTGTTTCCGTCAAAAATGGTCCAATTAATTATTGTCTTTTCCAGAATAATGGGATTATCACCTTGAGTTAATTAGAGCACCATATATATAAACCAGGTGTTAGTATATGAACACAGTCTTGCGTATTTTAAGATGTAACCGTTTACTTCTTCACGGAATCAGGTGTTTTAACCGAACTAGCAATAATCCTGATTGTGGGCCATATGATTATAGAAGCACGAAAAGACCTGTACCATTTTCTGTTGATATTTTCTAAATATTTATCTCTACGTAACAGATATATTCCCCTTTTCTTCCATAAATTCCCGTACCCTTTTAAGGTTCACCTTCTGTGTAAGAACATAAAGGGTAGTGTAGTCAATAAAGTTCCCCTTTATGTAACAAAATATTTGAGAATGAGATCTCCATGACATTGTGTTCTACATGCGCTTATGCAGTGTAGAATGCCACAATCTAGTTTTATTATGCTTTTCTTTAATACAAAAGAAGCGATATTTATGTACAGCCACCCAATTTTGCTATGTATGTAAAGAGTAGTATTTGATAATAGTCTGGGTCAGAGGCTCTTCCTAAAATTGAATAAAGAAAACATTATTGTTGTTGTTGTTGTTGTTACATATGCATGGACATGCTCAGCAGTAAAATGGTCAATGACCTTTCGAAAAAGGCAACAGCATAGAGACAAAACACTCTACGGAAATTCCGGAGGCTTCCCCTGACAGAAATATTGAACTTTTATTTATTAATTTTATTAGTGTTGGAGGGAGCTTTCTTGAGAAACATGTTTTACAAAACCAAAACTTATTAATTAAATACCATCACGCGATATCTCAGCTTTTGGACCTTTGGGAATTGTAAGATGTTTTGAAAGATACTCTACCCCATCTCATTGAATTAGAGCATGATCATACATAAAACCAAGGATTCACATTACACATTATTGTGGTGTGTACCCAGCATGGCTGAACTCGCTGTATGCTAACTGAAGCTGGTGGTTGTTTGTGTCTACGTAACACACTCAGGAACCTGGTCGCACTCCACTGATAAGTGATTGCCGATTAAGAAAAACAAATCTCTGGTCTGAATCATTATTAGCAAGCTTCCCACCATTACAAAATTACTTTCAATGCTGGTAAAAAAATATCCTGTTTGATTTTATTCTCAGCTCAGGTTTCTATTGTAAATTCTCTCCCACTCCCATAATTAGAGGCTTAACAAGTTTGAGCTCGTTTTCGGTGCCTTGATTGGGAGGCCAGCAAGCTGGACGTTCCACAGAAGTCTGGCGGTCTTTGCCTCACTGATTGGTGAGTGGTTTGACTGTTCCGTGACTATAGAACTCCTCAAAGGAAATCGATATCTTCGCACAGGAATACAGGCGATAATGGGATAATTTGTTCTGATTCCAAAGCAACCTGTTCACATATAGCCAGTAGTCTCATTTCTTGCGGTAGGTCTGCTGGGTTCATACCAGTGCAAAGTAGCCTACAAACCAGATCTTACAACCGAACTACGGCGTCGGCATCTTCCATATTTGCTTAAAACAGCCAATGCATTAAGGGATGTGTGTGTGCGTGCGTGCGTGCGTGCGTGCGTGTTGGGGTATTGGGATGAATGATCGGGGTGGGTAGGAAAGAGCGAGATCAGGCCCGCGAACAAAACTGATTGAGACAACGAGATCCAAGCCGCGAGCCATAATGGTTGAGACACAAAGACCACCTCCATCCATTTTCTTGCTCTCGTCAGCCTTGCGTGACGCACCTCGTCTGTGACATTACAGCTGACTGCACCAGCTCAGCACTTTGCTAGCAGCCGTGAGAGAGGTCTGCAATCAACTCTTGTCCCCGCGCGGCTTGCCGTGCTTGAGTAATGGCTTGGACAACTCGCTATTTCCTTGGGAGTGCAAGACAAGGCTGCAATCTGGCACGTGATAATACATCGTGTTCCAGCACTACCACGTCCTCACTTGCCCCTCTCTCTCTCTTTATTTGTTCATCCTGCTCTTTATTTGCGGAATGGTACAAGCCCTGAGCATCAAAGAATATCTTTATTTTAACTTTTCTTTATTTGTTCTTGAATGTTTGTAAAGGTGGTCTTATTGGCTGAAGTTAAAGTGAATGACGGCCGGATTGGACGCCAGCTATTTGCTACTGTCTTGCATTGACGCTCCTAAATTTTAAGCTGTGTGTGTGTGTGTGTGTGTGTGTGTGTGTGTGTGTGTGTGTGTGTGTGCAAGAGAGAGAAAGAGAAAACTCATAGGGAGATGACAGGTTCGTCCGCGAGTGCATCACGTGACACGAACGTTTTCCTGTCTTGCTGTCCACACGTACACTCGCCCCCACACACACGGAAATGACAAGAATAAGGTGGTTAGAGCTAGCGAGAGGGTGTGGCGGTCGGGGACATTGTCTCGCTTGTCAAAAGGAGTGGGAATTTCTGTAAATCAAACGCTGACCTTTGGATTAGTGGCCGAGCGAAATCTAGGCTTGCGCTGCTTGTCCACACGAACAAGTTGAAAGCACGTGCTAAACGTAAGTGATCAAGTGGCGGGAAGGGAGTGGGGATCCCTAGAACTGAGGTGAACTGGGAATCAGCAAGACAGCATCTAAATATAACACATGAATATGGCGAACACAGGACTAAGAACGATACAGTCAATCAACAGCAGCTGCTCTTTCTCAAAATTATGTCCAGATAACTGCGAACACTTTGTTTTAAACCATCCTATTTACATACAGGCTTTCTTGGCGAAAACAGAAGAAGAATCTCTGTCTCTGTCCGGCTGCTTATCTCACTGTCTCCTTCAATAGTACTCGACCCCTCACTTTTTCAGTAACATTCATAAAATGAGTTTTTGGCACTAGGCGGCAAGAATGTAACAAAGTGAACAAAACGAAGACTGGATATTGATGCTTTTCTTCATAGTTGAAGGTTGTAAACAAAATATTGTGCAAGCCGTTCCCTTCACGATTAAGGACAAAGAATCAAAATGTTGAATAACACGCTCCTGGTGACGTAAACGAAAAAAATATGACTGGGTTACCCTGAGAGAAAAAAACAATCAGAGATGTGGAGATTTGAGTCTGGGCAGGAGATGATAGCTTGCAAGTGAACACTGGAAAGCCCAGTGAAACAAAACAAGCTATATTTATAAGTAGTTATAGAAAGATTTTCTCGTAATTCTCGATAAACAGGAAACTAAGCCATTTCCTCGGCAATTTGTGTCGACCGTCGTAGTTCAGTGCTGTTTGGCGGACACTCAATTCTGCTATTTTACGTCTCTCATGAGATTTGATTCCCGGCTCAGATAAATGTTTTTAGTGAAGTGACAGCTCTCTTTAAAGCACATCACGGCAATGAAACGCATCGAGTCGAGAACCATGTGGCCGATGGTGATTTATTTGTATTTATTATGGACGTTCTGGTGATAATTTTATGATTACAGTGTCAGTCGGCTCTTCGCAAATTGCACCAAATATGTTTTCATTTGCGTTCTTTTTTTCTGGCGATTATTTTCTGATTAAAGGCGGTTTCGGTTTCAGTAGGAGTGTGACATATTGTGATTGTAAATTCGCAGGTGATGTTGAGATAAAAAAAAACTTTTTTGTTTAAAAAGCAAACTTACCAAAAGACAGCTTAAAATCTGTAGCTCGGTGTAAGGCCTACTTATTATCGATGACAATTATCAAAAGCCTACTGTTAGTTGTCTCAAGAGTTTAACTGATGAAAGAATAAAGTTGGCTGCTTGGTTTGAATTTGTCACACCCGGTAGCCATCATCACCCATCTTACTGTGAAGGAAGCTGCAAAAATGTCCGCTGCCCTGGGGCTACATCTACTAATTAAAATACTTCAGGAGTGAGCTTAGAGAAATAATCCTAAGTGGGACCAGGTGAGCAGCGTGTAACCATGCACCTGTAACCATGTTCTAGCAGCTCCTACGACGTCGCTGAGACCCAAGTCAGTAAACCTGCTGCTCCTCTGGGGTCCATAATAACATGGCGAAGAGGTTTACTACATGGGCAACACCAACACATGTAGCATGGACCAACGATTTTGAAATGTCACACCTAGATAGATCACTAAATCACTAGAAAGAGTGTTTTCTGAGGATTGTAAATCATTTAAAATTTTCAAAATCGAGTCATAATTAGATTGTTCGTGACTTTTCGTGAATATTTAATTTTCGTATATAAGAAAAAATTGAAAGTACCTATTTATTTCACATAAAACCAGCATCCAAAGCATTGAATAAAACATTTACAAACAAAACATTCTAAATCATAAAACAACACTCTCTCACAGAAAAGAACAAACACTTGCTTATAATTTAAAGTTTATTTGCATTTGCTGCAGTAATTAGCAAAGCCAAAGTGAAAAAAATTCGGACGAAGTAGCTATATTACAGGCTGTTAATATAAAAAGCAGCGTTTTTTAATATGAAAAGAATGTGAATACTTATCTCACAGATCTTCACTAAGCCAGGACTAGGTGCGAAAATTAAGAAAAGTGTGGCCAAATAAATATTCGTCAGATTAAGGAAAGCCTAATCATCGCGTCTTCTTTTAATATCTCTATATATTATCGTTTCCAGTAATGAGTGCATAAACCCACTTTTCAGCTTCAATCAGATGTCGAGAGGCTGGTACCTATCAATCATTCATTCTATTAGGTACATCGAGGTCTGTCAGTATAACTTCGAAAATTTATTAATCTAAAGGGTAATTCAAATATTTTCACGCTTTTAGTTTCATTATGACAATTTTATAACTGGAAAGCTTGACAGGGGGATTAACGGTAGCTAAGTGCATTCCTGAGAGATTGCGAGAGCTAGCATGCCCTGATTTCTGATTGGTCAGAGACTATAGAATTGTATCACAACCACTAACGTCACTGTTTTTGAAAGGACTGACACATTGAAAGCTAGCAACACGAAACCTGAACGAAAGCTTCCCCGATGAAAGTACTGGCCGAGGCACTACATGTTTGGGAGCAAAACTTTCCAAACGAAAGCGCCAGCCAAAGATTATTGTCACGTGTTCTTAACCAGGTGTACATGGCCCCTGCTACCTTCCAGATAAAGCCTATGGGAGTAAACCCCGACAGAAACTCGAGGTGTTAAAACGGCGCCTTGGCAAAAAGCTTTCCATGATGAAAGCATCGGCCAAGTCACTGGCTCTTTGGGTGGAACTTCCCAAGGAAGGAGCACCGACCACGGACCAGTGACCAGTGGTCGAATGGAGGAGTATCGGCTGTGGTCGAGCTTGGAAAGGAGATGGGCGCCGTCAAGCAAAATTCAGCCACAAGTGTACACTCCCACTTCTATGCAGAGTGGCGAAGAAATACAAACAATACAAATAATACCCAAGAAGGACACCCTCGCCGTGATTGAGAATTTATTTTAATGCCAAGGTGAACCCTGACGCCCAACAGCAATGAGCCGGTATGGTAGGCCGCTATGGCCTTTGCGAAAGAACAGCAGTGGTCTGCGGCTGCTAGAGTTCGCTCAAAGTCGCAGGCTGACCCTCGCCAATACCCTGAACCCTCACGAAAGGTCGAAGATAGTGACCTGGAACTATCCAGAGAATTCGATCAATAACCAGATCGACTTCGTCTTGCAAATCAATCACCAATAAAGCGAAGACGAGGGCATATATGTGCGTGGATATCTATAGCGACAACCTCGTATTAAGAAGCCTTATGATGAAACCCTCACGAATGAGGGTCAGCAGAAGGCATCTGTCATCGAAGACAGGTCTGGTAATCTTCTTACGGAAGATAAGGTAGCGTTTAGCCGATGGACAGAATACTTCTGTGACCCATACAACTTGCAGCTGGTGACAGACCCCAACACCTTTAAAGATAACCTGGTTAACGGAAGACAACCCTGCAGACCCACAGATCTTACGGAAAGATGTCGAAGGGGCTATCTGTTTCATGAAAGGTGTAAAGTCTTCAAGGCTTAATAATTTCTCAGCGGAGTTGATCAAATGTGGAGAGGACGAGACAGACGAGGTACTGCCATGTGTTACAAAATTTGGGTTACTAAGCAGAAGCCGTGAGAGTGGATGCAATCGCTGATCATACCACTGCCAAGACCAGGGGAACCTATGGGACACAACATCATTTATAACTATGAGCTCACAGTTGTTCGTAAGTTCACTTCCCTTAGCTCCATCATCACCGACAATCTCTTTCTCTCTCCCTCGACACAGAAATCTACCAGAAAAACAGAAAGCCCACTAAAATATTCGCTCGTTTTACCCTTTTTTGTGTGGAGCAATCCCAGAATGGAGAATCGCCAAAATCCAAGTTATCCTCTAAGGCAAAAGGGTATCTGGGATGAGAGCGCATTGAGAAAGCATTGTAATACAAAATATCTTGAAGGAGATACTGAAAAGAAAAATGATAGAGCTCTTCACTTATATGATATACTTTATGTCGCTATGCTGTGTGAGCGTCTGCGCGCATGTTTTTACGCGTGCGTATGTTTGCTTGCTCGTTCGCGTGCAAGCACTCATGTTGCCAGGTTTCACCATACGGATTACCGACCATACTTGAATTGTAGACTAATCCATCTGATGAGGAAAATCCGGATCACTATGTATGACTTCCTGTACAGTGGACCTCGCCACAGACGCAATGACGGCTTCAGCCTCGCGGGGTTTGGCCAAAGCTACTTTACTGGCAATATTTGTCTTCCTTGTTATTTTGTAGCTGAAAACGATGGTCGTTAACAGCTCATCAGGACATTAAATGTCACTATCAACATCACCATTCATTTACACACACCCACCCACCCACCCCCACACACACACTCTCTCTCGTCCACAGTTCCTAAAAGAGTTATTAGAAATTGAAAACTTAAAAAATCCAGCCGATGTAATTTCATTTGCGATGCTGATCTATGCCAATGTCCTGGCCTCATGTCAACAAAGATATTTTAATCGAAAAAATCATGTTAAAATCCCAAACAAACAAAAGTCACATTTTAATCTTTTCTAAAACCTTAGCAGCTAATGCTAATATACGATAGGCACATCTCTCTCACACACAGTAAACATGTAACTGCCACTAGCCTTTTCTATAGAGTTCAGCTGGTGCATGAGCTGAAGTTCGTCGTTAACTTTGGTGATGAATGCGACATATGGCAAGTAGCGTTGACAGCAACGACGACGACGACGATGACGACGATGATGACGACGACGACGATGATGATGATGATTACATCATCATTTTGCTTCGGCATCTCTAGCGTTGCACAAGCCCAGATTTTCGTTACTGCGTGAAACGGAAAGCGAAGATGCATGTGAGGGGGTGGGGGGGGTGGAGTTGAGCCGTGAAAGGAAAATCAGCCGTGGAGGTAGTAGCGTTGGTGGTGGTGGTGGTGAAGACATTTCCATTTTCTCAGGAATCAAGGCAGAAAGTATAAAAACAAAAGACAAAGAAAAAGTCATTGTGGCCTCTATCGATACCTATATCTTCTAAGTGCTTAGTTTCCCACGCGGCATCGGAGGTAAACAAAACCGCCGGGTAGGTGATGTGGCTGAGATCAATGCTGTGGCAGTGGCAAAGGGGTATCTTTGCTAGACTGCTTTAACCACCGAATTATCAGCACAGTGCGATGCAAAACCAATAATTGTTTTTCTGCGGTGGTTCTTTAGCCCGTCGGCAAGATCAGCTGAAAACAACTTCTCTAAAAAGACCGAGGAATGAGAGCTTGCCAAATATTGGGACTGATATTACTGGCTTGCAGTCGAAGGATATCGGAAAAGGGTTTTAGCGCAGAACAATGACAACATAATAGAGATCTTACACCCACTCTGTCTTGTCTAAAAAAAAAAAAGCATGTATGTTTGTTTTAATAAGCTACTGACAACGTTTGAAGTTTGCCGCTGTGAGTGAATAGCTTGAAGCTTATGGCGACACTTATACTATGCTGAGTAAAAGCAAGTGCAAGTGCACTACAGTGACACCGTTATCAGCATCATTATCATCGACTATTAAACGATGAACGACACGTATGATAAACATGATTGGGGAAATAAAAACAAATCATTCGTTACACTCTGTGCAAGTCTTTGTGAAACTCAGCTAGTAAGACTGAAACATTAAATACAGGCACATCTCAAAGGATGAAATTTCCTACATGCATGCGCGCGCGCACACAAAAAAACAAAAACAACTAACTTTTCCTAATTTGGGTTTTCCTCCATAACAAAAAAACAAACAAAGCAAACTTACTGTTTAACTGTCATTTCTGTATTGGAAAACAATCTTTTCAATACATCACTCAATACACTACCTTAATCTGTATAAAGGGAAGTATAAGAATAATACATATACTTCATTTTGTAAAGTATAAAAAAGGTCATCCCATAACCTTTCCAGGTCGTTGGGGAGTGAGGTGTTAGAGACCCCACTTTTCTCGGGGCCAGCTTTTACATGAGGGTGGTGCCAATCTCCTCTCCGTCGCTGCCTTACCTTCCCTAACCCTCTATGGAGTCAGGTACCCATTCCCGTCAGCTGGGTCGACTGGGGGAAGTTTGCTGCGCTTATAGGGAATTGAACCTGCGCGCTCTCGGTTCGGACGCCAGCGCTCTAACCACTCGGCCATCCGCTTCCCTTTGTAAAGTATCCGGCAAAATGAATAATGGCGAGCTACGTACAGACTGTGCAAACTGCTTTCTTTGAAAATTTCTTTCCGAAACATCAACCTGAAAACGAGCATTAACCCTTGTAATTCTCGCTTACGTTAACATACATTTTTCTTTACAGAAATATTTTTGAACTGTTACAAATATCAGAGGATGAAAAATTCTGATACCTGTGTACCATTCCTGTCAGAAGACATCATTCAGTCTTTTTCTAATTTTCTTTAGGAAAACCTTCTCGCTACACCCACACACCCAAATCCCGTGGGCAACAGCCCTCTACATCTCATTGTTATGCACGTGTTATGACCTATGGAATCCAGCAGGTACTGCGTGTCATAAGATTTCTGTAAATATTGTATGGCCAGAAGCTTCAACATACATAGCCAGTATTCATCTATACAGCCTACCCATGGTGTTGAAATTTCAATGATGCCCCTCTTAGCTGTGATCACCATGTCATTCAGCGCATTACTAGTACTGAGCTTTGAGGAAACTCCATCACATAACTATGGCAGGTGCTAGGCGAAAGACAAAGATTGCGATTCCCTCCCCCACAAAAAAGAAAACTATTTACCAAAAAATATTGGAATAATTATACGTTTAGGCTTAATTCTATTTTCTTAACTGAACACTTAAACAATAAATCTAGGCTTACGTATTACCAGTAATTATTGTCTACCTCAGGACTCACCAGATTTGCATTCGCGAGCATACAGGCAGCCAAACCATCTAGCAGCCATTCATACATCCGAGTCAAGTGACAATGCCAATCAATCCGTAAAGAACCATTTTGGTGACAACACCTATAACTTAGCTGACTGTGCATCACGTGTGATATTTCTTCCTTCAACACAATAGCGATGACAAGCTTATCCAGACTATGATAAACTCGTATTTTTTCGTTGTCCTCCCACCTGCAGACCACACCAAGTGTCAGTATGATGTAATAGAGACCAAAAGACTGTAACGGACCCGTTCGCGTTTTTCAAAACGTTACATCACTAACGCAACCACTTGCATCCACACAAGCAAAAAAGATACTATAAAAAATAAGGAAATATAGAGACAGATCGTGTTAAGATATATATATAGCTATATAAATTAGTGTATAAAAATTATCTTTACAAATTGGCTATAGGACCAGAAGTATAAAAGAATTGTTCATTAATATTAAACCTTTTTAGAGTATTGTTCTCCATCTTTGATTAATGCATGTACTGAGAAACTGTCATGGTGAAAACCTAGAAGCAGATGAAAGGTTTCCTGAAAATGTCATACTATGAAAATGATTATTTTTCCTACCATCATTCATCGCTTAAAAAGAAACCCAGTAGGCCATCCATACGCCCCTTACCCTCCGTGTTTGCTCCCTAGGCGACTGCCTCGTTTGCCTAATGGTAGAGCCGGCCTTACCCATAATACATGCTTTACGCATTCACCACCTCAAGCTTTTCTTTTCCGTAGTCTCATTGTTTCCTCGTTGCCAGGTGACTACACTTTTCAAAAGACATTTTTTTTCGTTCTAGTTACATTAACATTCAAACAGATCCCTGGGAATCTTAGTGAAGGTTCTAAGCTGGTTCTGTCGGCCAAGTATAGTTGTTGATATCAATGCCAGGTCATCTCCAGATAGTTGGAGAAAAAGTTCAAGTCCATTCTTCTAATTGCTTTAATAATAATGCTCGTTGCACATTATCGTTCACCTTCTGGAAACCTACAAATATTACCACCAAAATAAAGTTATGAGACAGGTGTTTCTGTATGGCTGCATGTAAGGTAAAACTGTGGTCTACAGTTGAGTAATTGTTGTGAAAATCTGGTTGTGCTTTCTCTATTAAGTGATTACTTGAGAAAATCTCTTTCATAATAAGTGTCAAAGTTTTGTCGAATGCGTTGGTAAGACAAATACCTCTGTAGTTACCTGGCAGGTTACGGTCGTCCCTTTGTAAATGAAATTGCATTCATTAAGTCATAACCTTTTGTCATAGAGTTGTGAAGTCTGATTAGGAAAGGAGTTATAACACTGCCTGGAGCTTTTAGCACTGCATTTATTTTTCCTTCTATTCCTTAATCTGTTCTTTCTTCGTGTGTTTTTTTTTCTTCTTTCTGAACTTTGTCAGACATTTTCTCACCATCATTTTCCTAACCATATAATCTTCATTAAACCATTAACTATAGTCTGGCATCCCTCGCACTCAACGCCATGCACCCAGCAGAGGGCTCATTAAACATAACCATGGCTGTATTGATATTACTTAACACTTGACATCTAAAGTGCATAGCAGCCTTGACTCCCGCCCGCTCGTCCAACAACCTGTCCACAGTTCTGTCCAACGGAACTGCGCATGCGTTCGTGCGTGTGCGTGCGGGTGTACCACATAGTTTGTTCTTCCTATGTGCTCATGACAGCAAGTTTCACAAGTCAAAAGCTTAAAAACACCTTATGATGGTCTGTGAATATGATCTTTATTGAAAACCCTTCCAGCAAGTGCCTTGGGGCTATATATCGTTTAGAACAAGCTATTTCTGTGTTTATTTTTAGAGCATTTGTTTCATTTTCTTGTGTTCTTTGTTGGTCCAGAATCCTTGATTTGAATGGAAGGGAGATTAGGTTACGTATGTGAGACATACTGGGATAAATAAATTGTTTTTGCTGCTAAAAATGATGCCTTGCGTACATAAGGTTTGTTTTTCGAGTTCGTTTTTGTTTAGTTTTGTTTTTTGTCTTTCTGTTGTGTTTTTCTATGATATCATTATTGTATTTACCAGGTGTATTACCTGTATATTTATGTATATGGTGTATCTGTATGTAAATTATGAAATATTTTTTTAATCCAGCGGAACTGATGGCATTGTGTAGTTCCAGCAGCCACCGACACACAGTCACCCGCAATCAGAGAAAGCAGCATTCACTACTAATCCAGATATGCAGAGAAAAGCACAAAGTTCTTACCGACCTAGCGTGTGATACCCGCTCCCCTCCGCCCTTCCACCCGGGCGCGCACGTGTGTGTGGTGTATGTGTGATAGATAGATTCTTTTATATCGAGCTGTACTCGGCTATCTCTGGAAGCCCTCGGGCACATCCCAGTTCTGGATTGTGTGTACACAGTGTACACGTACTTATTTTATGTAAGAAAAGAAGACCAAGTGGGTATGTACTGTAAGGCGGAGTGACTGAAAGAGGAAAGTACTTCCAATCGTTCACCACTTTTACTCTCACTAGGTTGTTCAGGTTTTCAAGCTTGATGGTCTCCATGTTTCTCTCACTAGCTTGCTTCAGTTTTCAAATTTTAGGCTTACGAATAAGCCATGAACACAGCGGGATTCAGAAAGGTATTTTGGTCTCAGATGACTTGGTTTAGAATTTAAAAAAAGGTGAAAAAGATTTTTTTCCTGGTAAAGAAGAGATCACCCATTATATTTCTAAATCAAGCATAGAAAGGTCAGGAGTCATGGCGGCGTAGATAATGCACGCTTGTGTTCTTTTTATGGTTCCTTCTGCAATTATAGCTGGCTTGTGCATTTCCCTACAATAAGCTTTTTTTAATGAAAGATTTTTTCCATTGACTCTTTCGCCAGAAATTATCTGAGAGTTTCGATCTGCAAGTGCCAAAGTTCCAAGTCAACCAGGTGCCAAAGCCCAGGAGCCAGTTGCACAACACGTTTCTAAGCCTTAAAACTGTTCTAAAGAAGCAAAATCTCTTCTTTGCCATTTTGATGCATTGCAGAAAACATACAAAAAATTGTATCGACAGGACGGAAACTCAGACTTAAACAACTTTATCTTACTTAAAGCA
Organism: Marisa cornuarietis; assembly: GCA_004794655.1. Taxonomy (NCBI): domain Eukaryota; kingdom Metazoa; phylum Mollusca; class Gastropoda; order Architaenioglossa; family Ampullariidae; genus Marisa; species Marisa cornuarietis. The sequence goes on from SMMW01000001.1 coordinate 8,773,088, forward strand.
GTTTTAGTTTTAAAAATTCTAAAATTGTGGTGTGAACTTTAAACTAATTATCTAAATAGAGTTAAGGCCTAAAAGTGTTTAAAATGAGAAATGTGTTGTGCAACTGGCCCCAGAGAAATAAGGCATTTGCTAAGTTGTTACTGTCTTACACTATTACATGTCAGCTTAATGCTGTCGTCTGTTGTTAGCTATTCTTTTTTTTTAGACAGCACTGATATAGTATTATACTGACCATATAGATATTTAGTTACTGGGTAAAGTTTTGAGAAACTGGCTTTCTTATATAACTCGAAATTTGTTCTGGTATTGCATACGACAAGCGTAATGTTACCACTGTGTTTACAAACACTACAGTTTAAACACACTACCACTGTGTTTATAAACACTTCTACTGTGCTTAGACACACTACTACTGTGTTTGTCAAAAGCGTGTTTCAAATGGTTGCACTATGTCAAAATATCTTCAACAGAGGAAACTGCCTGACTAGTGGTCACAGAGGTAGGGAACTCAACTTGTTTACTCTGTCTTGTCATGACATATGGAAGCCAGAGCCCAACGGTCTACTTCCACCGCATTTACCCCCACTGACCATTCAAATCCCCATTTTTTTCCTAGAAAGCTGCTGGTAGGGCGGGATGTGGGCCACGAACCAGCTTCCTACTGTTTTAGAGTCGAGCGCTCACCAAAAAGAGTGGAGTTTTTGCAGTTGACTAAAACAGCTGATTAAAAAGTAGTCTAATAAAGTTGTGACTTGAAAATATCATAGTAGGAAAGAAAATGACCCTGTCCGCCGTTCGGAGGATGAAAGTGCGTATGATATTGCAGGTTCAAAGACGCTGTCAAAGGCTAACCTCACAAGGCCTGACAAGAAAGCGTCAGACATAAATGTCACTAAAATGTCATATATGTTGTTCAATACTTCTGATCAGTCTTTGCACTTCATACAAGGTTAGGACCGAATGCATTATTGACTTCAACGTTTCATTTGTGCTTAGCTTTGACTTATCCAGGAATGGGACGAAGGCGAAAGGAGGGTGTGGTGAACCCCAAAAGCACAAAAATCATGTTAAATTGAATAAACTCGTTGATTTCGCAAGTAAACGGAAATTACAAGTTTCATGGGTCAGTGATATAATGTTCATTAAGTTTCCTTATGAAAGATACTATTCTGAAGTTTCTGTATGAGATTCTCATGGACATTTTGTACACGTTTTTAATTACGCCCTCATTTATGCCCAGTCTTCCTCTGGGTCAAAATTTGCATTTCAAGAGGTGAGGTAGCATGAAATGTTCTCCTTGCCTTCCCTTGCCATGCAACTGGTGTAACTATACATGGAAGGAAGTTATTCCCTCACTCTCTCTCTCTCTCACACACACACACACACACACACACACACACACAGCAGACATCCATCCATCCATCCATCCATCCATCCATCCATCCATCCATCCATCCATCCATCCATCCAGACAGACAGACAGACAGACAGACAGACAGACAGACAGACAGACAGAGTGAAAGATGTGGCTCTCAGACAAAAACAAACGAACAGACAAACAAGGAAAGATAATGATAGTATACTACCAGCATTTAACTCGTTTCGCCATATTCTTTGGCAATAATGTACTTTTTATCAAGGGTATACGCTTTTGAAAATGTCAGGCAAGACAGCCCAACAGTAGCCGGAAGTTAGCCAGCAATATTTTATTGTATCGAGTTTGCAAGAAAGAAGAGCGTAATAGCCGTAATACCCGCCTGTTTGCGATGTGTATTCATCACGTAATAGGCGAACCCTCCAGCGAGTGTCTGGCATGCAAGGCACATAGCTCTTCTGACAATGCAATGGAGGCTGAACAGTTTGCGAGATAATGGACTTTCGCTCTGTACATGTATGATCTATAGCTTTACTATAGGAGTTTCTTGTCGCTAGCTATTTGTGCATTATTTTCTTGAAAGCAATGGTCCTACCAGCCACACAGATATGCTCTAACGATTATGCTATCCGCGTCCTAAACTGATGATGTATGATGTATGATGATGTATGATGATGTATGATGTATGATGTATGATGATGTATGATGATGTATGATGTATGATGTTGTATGATGATGTATGATGATGATGTATGATGATGATGATGATGCACCATACTTCAAGCAAAGTTATGGTCCCCACACTTAACAAAGAATAGAAATTTTAAACTAGGTAAAATTAAACACGAGAAAATGTACACTGCGCATACGCAGTGATATATGTACATATGGTAATCCCGATCAACACACACACACACACACACACACACACACACACACACACACACACACACACACAGAGTGTGTCGACAATCAAACATAAGCACGATATGCTCCAGAACAGGACATAAGAAACAAATATTTGAAAGTGAGCACGTATCAGTATTTCTTTGTCAGATACATCTTAAAAAACATTATTGAAATGGTTGGTAGAATCAATGGGACGAAGATTACATGGATGGGAATCTAACAGTTTCAGAACAGCATAGGAAAAGGGCCACTCACTAAAACACTTTTCAATTTCCGTATCTTGGGGAAGCTGAGAATAAGGTGATGAAAGGACGAGCGAAGTTGCTGAAGGGGTATATACAGCCAGAATATCCTATATATATATATATATATGAGAGAAATCTGAGAGAAAAAAAATGTGTTAGATTTGCGACCCTTTGTACTCGACACGCGCTGGCACCGGCAGTTAGTGCAATGTCTTCAGTATCGATGTAGTCAAGACTCGGATCCGGAGCCGAATTCTGAAATCTCTGAAGTTTGTAGAAAAAAACAATGAGTTAGCATCATCGAGTGAGGACAGGACAAAGGCTCGAACAAGTGTTTTAGTTGTGAGGTAAAGTCTGACGTATGCCAGCAAAAGCTGAACAATATAATGAGAAACATGAGTCGTTAGTGATATCAAATCAGTAATAACATCCCCAAAGTGACGTGCTGAATGCGAGAAACCTACATTGATACACCTGGTTCTCACCGCTAAATATTTGACAGGTAAAAAAAAAAATAACCAGACTGTATCAGGCTTATCGCTACTAGGCTTCAGCATGCTAACGATCATCCAGCATTTCAAGGGAGCAATACCTTGCTCAAGGCTGCACATACTGGTAGCAATGACAGACAGATGACAAGAGACGTGAAAGAGTCGTCTGCATAAGACTGATTTGGAAATGAGTGGTTATTAGCGAGGGAGCCCAATAGCTCAGTGAACATAACAAAAAGCACAGGACCCCAAACAGCCCCGTGAGACATCAAATGAAAGGTCAGAAGGATCAGATGTAAAAGCCGGTATAATTACGAACATTTTACGACCATTAAGGCAACTCGCAATCCAAGCCAGTGCAGACCCAATAATGTCAAAATGATGCACAAAGGTGATCGAGCTCACGACGAATATCAGCAACCTTAGCTCTGAAAAAGTCATTAAACACTTTGGGCAGCTGACATAAGAAATACCTAATGGGAAACGGGTCATTTTTTTAAAGGGAGGTCGCTGTTAAACTAAATAGCTGCATAGATGACTGACAACTAGAAATCCAAGACCTAATATACAAAGCCTTAGCACGGTGAACAAGATGGACGACACGCCGTAAAGTTGAGAAATAGAGCTGTTCCAACATTTTGTCTCGTCATATCACCGCTTTTCTGCCCGACGTCCTGGTCTCCTAAAATCACGAAGCTCAGCAAGTACAGCAACATACCCTGCAACTGCTGACAGGGTGCAATGTTGTTCAGCGGAGCGCGCAACACACGTCCTTCTCATCATCTTTAGGGTGGCGGAACAGCAACATCACTGTAGGGTGGTGGATCAGTGACTTATTGCTGGAAAGCAGTAATGTCAATGTTGCGAAGACTGAGAATCTGTTTAACTGCCAGAAGAAAAGAAGTGGGGGGGAGGGGCTCAGCATTGAGATTCCGTACAATACAAAAATGATCAGGCCTCAGCTCCTGGATAAATAACATTTTCCGTGGGCCTGTGCAGATTCCAGTTGCAATGAGTTGATAGTTGGACAGTCTGAGGTAGACAAAAGACCAAGAAGCCACACCGTAGTAGTCAACTGTAGCAGATCAAGGTGGAAGCTGAAATCGCCAACTATGACAATTGCCAGTTAATGAACTGCAAAAATCCAGCAATCCGGAAACTTTTAACAGAAGAGAGAGCCACTGAATCTATATTTTATACAGAGAAAAGTGCGGTACAAACACAGTGAATGATGCACTGTGGAACTGTCAGAGTAATCTGAACAAGTTTGTATGAAGTGGACAGGAAGGACAAGTTGACATTGAAGCCAAGGGACCATCACGTAATCACGTAATGCACTCAGCATTTGCTTCCGCTCACCTTCCTGCCACTTCCTTCTCGCTCCTCTCGTCCCTCCTACCTCTCCTCTTTCACTACATCTCTGGTATGTTTCTCTAGCGGGCATGTGTGTGAGCGTGCATGCATGGATGTACATCTCTGTTTCATGCTGACTGACATTTTTAGGTAGAGTTTTCAGACACTGCCGCCGTCGTCTCGAACGTCATCATCACCATCAACAGCCTTAGCAACAGCATTAGAAACAGCCCCTAGTCAACACACATGCCATCTGACCCTTTCCTCAGAATCTCATTTAGCAAAATATCAGTTTGTCTGATTATCTTCTTAGGGAAGACAAAGTGCAGCAGTTTATACTACAAAACAGTCACACACCTTTCGGTTCTCTCAGTCCAGTTTTTTTTAAATTATAGGCAGAGGTATAAGCAATTAACAAAGAGTGAGTTGCATAGATTGCCATAGTTGATAGCCATCATTCAACGATCCAGCAAGTCACTCTCAGGTCTGTGAGTCACTACTTGCCCCAGGTCAGCATCGAAAAACTGGGCAGGAGAAAAATTCATACAGTTTACATTAACACAGATCCGATAACATAAATATTACATGAAGTTTTCAACCAGAATAAAGATTTGCTTTTATTGCAAGGCTTTACTCGGCTGATTGGCATTATGACTGGATGCTGCAGGTTTCAGACTTGTGCAAAATGGTAGAGCAGAAAATAACATTGAAAGTCTGTTGGCGCGTGGCAGATAACGCGCATTTTATCCTTATCTTTTCCGCTATTTATCTAATAAGAGACTACAAGAGAAATGCTTAAAAAATCTTTAACTTTTTTCATCTCAGAATACATCATGAGATGTCATAATCAAATCGATCTTCGCGAATCACCCTTCCAACTTTCATATTTTACCCCGAGCTATAAATGCCAGTACCTAACGAACTGGGAGAATTTGATAAGTTTGTCAATTGTGGCTACACACAGAGAGGGAGGTAACTCACCCATTATGTATATATATATATATACTTTTTGTTTTTGAAAGCAAATGATTTGCAGATAGCAATCAACCTTTAATTTCGAGTAGTCTTTATGCTCAGTCAGTGCTTTTACTTGATTCCTCATCATCTTCCGATCAGGTAAAAGAAAGCAGCATAATCAAGCTAATTAAGGCAATTAGTTGTTCAAGTAAATGTTTGAATAGAGTCAGCCAGACACCTTGTGCTTTTTTCATTTTGGTAACAGTAAGAGAGAGAGAAGGCAGAGAAAAAAAAAGAAAAAGAAGAGAGGAGAAAGCACATTTCTGGTCGATTGTAATTTTCAAAAACTGATCCGAAGCAGAACAGCGTCATAAAAATCGGAAAGGCTGATTAAAGCCTCTATTATGAGCAATAGAAAAAAAACCATCCCGATTTCAGACTGCTCTTGCAGAAACTAATTTACTTAACTGTGGTAAACAGCAATATTCTAAAAGCATGACGACTCTCATCTATTGAGTTGAACATGTTTTTTTTGTCCATCTTTTAGGAAATGAGCAAAGCGATTATAGGAACAAACGACGGACAACAAATCAGAAAGGCGAGAAAAGGCGTTTGGCATCCTGACGGATATGAATGCTAGTATACTGAGTACGCCTTACCACTTGTACCGGAAGTAAACATGTGACATGCGCAGTCTCTTAATAATATCTTGGGCGTGTTTAACTCACGTTCTGTGATACCCTTTAGCAACTGTTACCTGGGAACTTACTTAGTTTCGAGAAGTCATACAGCTTACTAAATAAATAAATAAATAAATAAATAAATAAACTGCATCGAATAGAAATGTAAGCATCTCTTCACTTGGCAACTTCCATTTACAATGGTACGTAATAGCAAACAAGACCAACAAGACTCTCGAGACAAGACATTAATTTGTTACGCTAACATGAAAGAAATCAAAGTACCTGTTTTGTTGGACGGCTTTAGTTCCGTATAGCAGAATAACATAATCGGCACACTTTTGGTAAATTAACCTAATATGCACAATTATAGTAGAATAACATAATCAGCACACTTACAGTAAAATAACATAATCGACACGCTTCATGTACACACAAGGCGCGGTACTTTTAGTTTAGGGAACGTTTATTACGTGCACGAACCTGTTTCTGATTAAGATCAGAACTCATAGAAACACAAAAAGAAACACGTGACTCTCAGAGCTAGGTGATGCACGTGTTGTCTGTTGCGTGTATACTGAATTTAGATTAGAGTAAAGCAATATTGACGACAGTTATAACGACATCGTTAAAGGCACTAATTGCTTTCAAAAGGGTGTCTGACTGCGTCGAAAAATGTCTTCGCCAGAAAAACAGGCACACACACACACACACACACACACACACACACACTCTCTCTCTCTCTCTCTACAATTGCACGTGGTTGTCAGAATATAGGAGTAGAAGCGGAATGAGAAAACAGTCACTTACCTGAATTACTTGTGTCACCTGAAGTCAAAGTAATGTAGATGGATATGTAGAGAAAGGAGTGGAGAAACAACAACAAACACCGGACACTTGACTGACACATCGCTGGCTGCACCCTCGACTGGCTGGTCCTGCACCTTTGCTGCCTTACTCCGAAAAGCAGTCAGTCAACGTTCTCCGCAGACAAAGTCATAAGATGTTTTGAATGGCTGGTCTGAATATGTTTGGTCGACGGTGGTTCTGCTTGAAATGTGTGGATCTGGGGGAACCAAAGATTGCAAAATCGATGAACAGCTTGAATGAACGTTCCCTTGGGGCAATCATCGTCAGCGCAGATATTAAAACCACACAAATAGATATTGCTGTTGTTTATATATATATATATATATTATCCATGATGATGATGATCGTGTTCCTTTTTGTGTTTCATCATCATCATCATCATCATCATCATCATCATCATCATCATCATCTTCTTCTTCTTCTTCTTCTTCTTGGTTAAGACATCCGAAGTTTTACTCGCGTGTTCCCTGTTATCTGAGTAACGCCAGGGGCAGTTCTTCCTTCTTTTTTTAAAATAATTCTCCATGATAACGGGATTTTCTTCAGCACTTCAGGTGCATTAAACCATCGTCACTGGATTGAGCACAAGGTCTACCAGCTGAACTTAGTTTACATTTTCAATGTACTCGTCATTTATTCAAAACTTTAGCACGTCCATTTGAGGAAAGAAAATGTAAATCACATTCACGAATAATGATTAAAAGAGAAACTAATGCTTCGCAATCTCTGACTCGTAAAATGTTTGTTGCATCAATACTGTGCAGTGATAGATGAGAGGGCAGCAGATGGGTCTTAAGCTAGCTGCCGATGGTTATTTCTTGTTTCTCTAGCAGCTAATGGGTTACATGAGATCGTCCTTTCCTTGATCTGCAATCACAATTAAAGAGCTGTGGCGTGTGTATATTCTTACGCCTTTTTTCTTTGCGTGTGGGCTAAACTCTACGCCAGACTGAGGGGGGAATTAAGCGATTAATGTAAGACCTTTTGAATGTTCTAGGATAAAAACAGCTATGTGCCGGTAAACATGTTGTAATTTGTATATGCTGTCCACGAATCTTACGCGCACAAATTATACATATGCACCACACATACATACTTATATGAAGACTGAGGGAAACAGGGAGAAAGATCGAGAGATAACCTTACTAACCTATAATATTACTCATTTATAACTTATAACATTACTCATAAATAAATAACATTACTTACAACATTTCTCAAATAAATAATCTTACTTATACTATACATTATATACTATACTTATACATTACTAACTTACAAAGTGCGTTAAAATGGAGTGAGACAGTAGTAACTGTTGTGTGCACGATAGCTGAGAACAAACATGAGAATAAACTAATGTTTCGCGGGATTAGGAAACGTAAAGTTTTGGCCAAAGCATTTAGTTAATTCCATCGATGAAATCCTTTGACTTGCGTGTGATTTAAAACATGTGTCCGGTTTGTGCAACACAGAACGGCATGTAATAATAACGACATTCTCTCTTTTTATTACCGGCGAAGCTTTAATCACTGTCTTCACTTTTAAAATCAAATAATAAATAAATAAAATGTATCGAAAGTCTTATTACATTCGAAATGATAAAATATTTTGTATTTTCTAGTAATGAAGTTTATAAACTGGGTATAATAATCTGCCTGACAGGTAGCTAGCTATACATATCTATATAGAATATAAATATATACATGGACTGTAAACTTACACATAGACTGGTACCAAAACCAGGGAGTCCAAGACCTCAAGTTCAGTCCTTCACTAAGCAAATTTCAGCTACTCTTGCGTCCATAGTCTTTGCATCTGCTGTCTACTAAAACTAGAAAAGACGGACTTCCGCAAGTTTTATCTCCCAGCTGCGCGCGTCCTGTGCGTTATTCCGGATCGTCACTAGTTGGGTAACCTCTAGGACATCTGTCACAAGCCAACCACTCGACTAGGAGACTACTTGGGTGCCGTCTTCAGGTGGCGCGTGGTGGGCTCGACGTGTGCGCGCTGCACGCTTGTCGAAGACTGGAAACCAAATAACATCGCGAGGAAGTGGGTCTGTGTTCGGCACCTCGCAGGTTCGGTCGGCTGCTTGGTTGCGCGTGCCTTCAAGCAAGCGCGAGGGTCGTTGTCGTACTGTGATGGAAGTCATGTCGACAGATCATCCGTCCTGGTCACTGGTGTTACGTGATTACGTGAGAGTCGCGTAGGAAGATGCTTGGCTTTGGGGGGGGGGGGCAAGCTCCATGCTGACGATGAACGACGTACACATTCTTGCCTTCCCAGCATTTTATTTGGGGGGTGGCTGCCCCCCTTGCCCCCCCCCACCCCGGTTCCTACGCCACTGAGTTAGTATGTCCTCTGCACCAGGCCACCAACACAGTAAATGAGGCCGACGGTCGCCTTTTCTCTTGTGGAAAACGAGACACAAAAACTCTTGCGACCAATTTGTAATGGAAGGACTTGATTGTGTGCATGAAAATTGGGCACAGCTATTTCCAAGGAATCCCAATCAAACACACATTTACCTATCTATCTATCCAATTCGCCATACAACAAGAGAGCGAGTACTTCTTGTCTCTATGAGTTCCTGCTTATTTTCCTCTTGGCGCATTATTACACATTATCAGTGCATATTTCCTTCTTGGTGCTTTGGTAATCCAAAGCAACTGTCTTCTTTTGCCCACGCACCTGTACTCACCTCTCAGTCCTTAATGACATTCAATTTAAGCTTTGTGTTAACAGAAACTTTTTCCACTAAATGTAACTTTTGAGTACGAGCGACACTGTGTGTATGTGTGGGTGTGGTTGCGTGCATGCGCGCGTCCGCATACGTACTTAAGTAAGCATAAGATGTTTGTAGTATTATTCTTCAAAATTCCTTCCTATGCTTCATAAAATCTATATTTGAATTGAAAGCTAGACGACTTACACAACAATAATTTTGAGACAAATTTTATTTGCTATGCCTAACTATATTATTCTTAATTTCCAACGACAGCAAATATCAACATTTTGGCCCGGCATACCTGTCTGAGCTGCTGACGCTTGACCACCCGAGTCGATCTCGTGTTGGCGTGTTCTCTGTGTTACATACAGATGGCGCTGGTTGGCGCAATCCTTTACAGGTTAAAAAAAAGAGGAGAGAATAGAAAGAAGTTATTTTGTATCACACCTACACAGATTGGACAGTCGTTTACTGTTCGAGTGTTCTGGTTATTCTGAACATTTAGTAACTTTTCACCAGCAGAAAGGTGCACTTTTGCAACAGGGCTATCGTCCTGAAAAAGCCGCCATATTTCCGCAGCATATGGTTCAACAATGAGATCAAACAATTTTTTAAAAGGGTGTGTCTTATCTTATTCTTAAAATGTCACCACACGGCGAAGTGTGTCTCTCGCTCTCTCCCTTTCAAACACAGTCATGGAGGGGACAAATACGCGTTCTTTCGCACACATAAAAAAATTGACTTGCCTGGGCAGATCTGCCTACTTTTCCAAGTCTGCCTTGGCGTCTTCTTGATTGTTCTCAACCCTTCCCCCTCTCACGTCACACATCTTTTTGACATCATTCTTACGCTTTCAGATAAAGTGACGTCATTCACGCTCTTTCGTTCTTCCACACAGGCTGAGGCCTAAGACTACAGGTAGATCTGTGACATCTCTCCACGCTCGCCCTCCCCCTCCAATACAAATTTTTTTATCTATTTTTTCATCGTTAGGCTACATGACATACACTGTACTGTCTCCCAATATTTATGTTCACAGTCATTCTCTTTAAATATTTTACAATAGACAAATACTCAAATTTCTTTTTACAACCTTTCTCTTCTTAAAACTTTACATTATACAGTCCTATAATGTTTATGTTCACAGTCTTTGAGAACTATACATTACATAACCATCTAATGGTGATCTTTACAGTCCTTCTCTTTTCTATTAAAACAATCAATAGGCAAACTATGGCAAGCATCCTCTATAGGGGACTTCCTGGACAACTTCGGCCTTAAAAGGAGCATCGGCTATTTTTTTGACTCCTATTATTCCTTTTATTTGAAATTTAAACTCCTGAAGAACGTGCCCATCTCTTAATCCGGGAATTTCGATGAGGGGAGGTTTTCAGAAACGTTAGTGGGTTTGTGGTCCGTCTGAAGAATAAGCTCCCTCCAAGTTGGCTGTAGACAGCCTCGAGATCTGCTATGGGCTGAGCGTCAAACCTGGTAATTTTATTGAGTGCCCTGTAATCAAACACAAAATCTGATGGTTCCATTACTGGTGATATTTAAGCCTAGCTTTCTTGTTTGAAATTTCTGTTAAAAATAGAATTAAACGGATATTTATTCCAATATTTGTGTTGATAAATGGATAGCAAACGACTGTATGGAGCTCAGTATCGGAAGCGGAGAGCTGAAAAAGCCAGAGATGGTGTTATGAACATGTGTTACCACCCCTGAACGTGGATGTAACGAGGTTGTCGCCCTTGTGTATATTCTTGTTTCAGTAGGGATTGTCACCCCTGGATTGAATGTTGATACAGGGGGCGTTGTTTAGAAATTGGAAGAGCGAAGCAGACGTGAGAGTCTGGTAGAAGGAAGAATTTGTGAAAGAGGTTAGAATTGGTATTATCTGTGTGGAGAAATATTAACTGTGTGGAGAAGTATTAACTGTGTGGGTTGTCATTGATAAGCGACTGTGTGGTTCCTCGCTTTACTAATTTTCTCAGCTGCTGTGTGATCTCCTGGGAAGATTGTATAACTGTGTGGATTACGTTTACCTACTGTGGGAATTATTATTGACTTGATCATTTGTCTGCCGTTAAGACTGTCGGAGTTGTTTTGTCGATGTATGCTGTCCATATGATCAACGCCAGTGAACAAGACTGAAAGAGTGGAACTGTTTGCCGTGTCAACGCCCCCCCCCCCCAACAACAGAAGAAGAGAGAACTTGAAGAAAAAACAGACTTTAATATAAACTGCTTGTTTACATTTGTTTTGAGTAGACTCAGTGTAGGATATTTGTGATGAACTTATCTTTAGTTATTTAGTGAGGAATATATTATACGTTCACCCGTTTATTACAAACGTTCGAGCCCACGTACAGGTGTTAGTGATTTGTTGTCTGAAAGAATACGTGTGGAACTCAGTGTTTGCATGCGAGCTCTGTGGAGTCTGTGTGTTTCAGAGTGTGTTTCTCAACAGATGGCAAAACAAGAAAAGTCACTGCATAAATATCTTCGCCAAGACAGTGTCACTGAGAGCCACAGTACTGCTGCTGTTTCTGTACCTTCAACAAATGTTAGCGATCCTGAGGTCTCGACAAGTTACAGCGTTCCTGTGACTTTCACTACTTCCACTGCTCCAGTAGCTTCCACAACTTCCACTGCAGAATGTCAGAATCACACTGTTGTTGCCCGAGAACCTCATAAGCAGAATCAAAACAACAATGACAGCAAAACCAGTGTAGATAATGTTCAAATAGATAATGAAAATACCTATGGTGAGAAGAAAGAGAAACAGAGCTGGATTATAACGACCCTGCTACCTGGTCTTGCAACGAAAGGCAGGTAACTGAGCTCATTGTTCATCATGGCCCACACCAGGTACACGATTATAATATTCCTAAAAATGAAAACAAAAGGAGATTCTCTACAGTCCACTACAAAAGGAAACTGGCTAATGGGAAAGAGGTGCAACGCCAATGGTTAGTTTATTCAAAGTCCAATGACGCAGTATTTTGTTTTTGCTGCAGGTTATTCAGCAATAAGTCTGACAGCTCATCTCTGCAGAAAGTTGGATCGAAGGACTGGAAAAACATTTCGACCATACTGTCCTCACATGAAAAAAGTGCAGCACACTTAGAAAACTACCAGACATGGAGAGAACTTGAGCTGCGATTACTACATGGTAAAACCATTGATGATGTCAACCAACACAAGATTAAGCAGGAAGAAGTCTACTGGCGCCAAATACTGGAAGGAAGTATTATTCTGTCATCTTAGACTGCACACCAGATGTTAGTCACAATGAGCAAATGACAATGATTATTCGATTTGTTATCGCTTTAATAAATAGGCGGCATGTTCCAGAATTAATTGTGGCTCTCAACAACGTTGCATGCTGGAGACAGTCATAACCTCCTTTTAAGTACACTAACAAGCAAAGAATGTGGCAGGTTTACTGAGATATTTTTGAATGGTCTGTTGTTGAATAACCCTTTTTAAAGCCCGCTTTGGTTTCTGGTAAGAGTTTGTTTTCTTTGAGCCAATGACAGTCGTATTTACTAATGATGCGCAGACGTTTCCAACCACGCTTCGAAGGGAGATGCCTTTATAATTACTGGCACACTCTCGATCGCCTTTCATATAAACTGACACAATTATAGCTTCTTTCCACATATCCAGACGAACCATGCCTCCCCAGGCAGAGACAAGCTTCACGACTGATTGACGATGGTTCAGATCGAGATACATCGGTACACAGCTTTTTCAGCCTGTTACAGACAACATGCAGTACTTTGAACCTCTTGATCGCATAATCCAAAATATCTCGAGGAGATTTCATCACGACAGTTTTAACTTGCTGAGACAGATTGAAAAGTTACTATTTGATGCAGCACTAAGCAAAAGCACGGACATTCCTGTAAATATCGCTAGTATCTGTAGCTTTTACGTTGACTTTACCAGACTGAAGACAGCTCTCATATCTACCAAGTGCCATCACTCTAACCCCAGACAAAACGACTGTTCAGTCAATCGTCAGAGATAATTCATACTACTTAGTAGGGTCAGAGACCGTGAGAAAAAAAAGTAAAATTGATCAGCTTTTAAAATTGTATCTTATTATCCCAGCTACCACAACTGCAGAACGTAGTTTTTCTGCCTTAAGACGAATAAAAACATGTCTTTCCATGCGGACGCAGCAGACAAGTGTCTATTGTTTTCTTTTAATTCAAAATGCAGCCGTATATTTATAAAAAAACAACTGGGCAGCTAGACTACCTGGTTTGCATTTGCTGGAGGCAAACTGTGCACCTGCACAGGACCGCCAAATCCCTGGGGTCCGTCACGCCAATATATATTGAAAATAAAACAGAAAGAGAAAATAATGACAGCTGATGGTTATGTAGCCGAAAAACATTGTATTTCTTGTAAATTAGTACGCTGTATTTACTAATGCTGCTAGAGTCGGAGCAGTAAGCTATGTATGTAGCATTACGTTCTGCCGTAATGGCGGGCGCAGGACCCATCGATTCTTTCTCTGCCCAAGCCACCACGAGCCTAAGCAGCCCCTGCTGGAGGTACACATAAGTGAACTTTATTTCTGTTCAAAACATACTAGAAATCGAGCTCTCACTCAGTCTATGTGGAACAGCTGTTCTGATTTCCTGAATATAATGTCCAGATCCTCCCTTACCTTCTACACCTGAGATGCAGGGACGACTCGTCCATCGTTTGCATGAGGTACTTGCTTGATTGACTGTAGGGGCTCTTACTGTTCCCTCTTCCTTTCCAATGATATCATTTAGCTGCTAAACTTGCTAATACAAGTTGAACGCATTAAGCAGTTGATCTGTGTGTTCAACAACGATAGCAGTCTCAGAACCCTCCTCTAGTAACACTCCAAAAGTTACCATCGTTGATATGCCTTCTGCAACACTGTGCGATAGAACCTGTGAGAGGCAAACTTTACTTGAAGGGCTGAAAACCCTGGTAACTAAATGTTTTTTCTGAGAGTCTAGCTGGCCCAACAGATCGTCTTCTTGCATCGATTACTATGACAACATAAGACTAATGCAACTGCTAAACACAGTGTGTGTGTGGCAAAACCTACGAAAAATGTGACTTGTTAAATGTACTAAGAAAGAAAATTCTGAAGAAAGGACATCCTCGAGTGAAGACCGATGGTCGGTAAAGGAGGGAGTGGCCGTGGTTATATGCAGGACAGTGGGACTTCACTTTTCCGCCTTAGTGGTCGCTCTTGTTGACGCTCTTTGCGTGAAGCTAGTTGACTCCAAATTCCATCCTCTGCTTTGAGTGTTTGTCTACTTCCACGGGTATACTACATTCGAAGCCTTCAAATCGGGCTTCAAAACTCATCTCCTCAAGAAAATTTTGCTTAATGAAGTGTACTCTTAGTTTACCTTTTTTGTCATCATCATCATCATGTCTATGCGGAAAATGTAACAAACATGTGTATATGAACTTTTTTGGTAGTGTTTCGCTCCAGTTGTTCTTATTGGCGGCTTATTTCAGATTAAATTTAGAGAGGATCTCGGGCTCAGTGTAGGCATTATCAAGAACTGACTTTATTACAGGTATTATGAAACTGATTACCTTTTCAATGACGTGTCAATAAGAAATTTAAGCACTTTAGTAAATTTTAGCTTTAAAATTTGGTCTAGGCACTTCTTTCTGTGCATGGTGTTGTTTGAAGGCATATCTCGAGAACGGAAGAGGTTGTTACCCACATTGGGGGAAATCGCATCTTGCACTTAGCTTTTATCCACTCATTAGGAAAAATCATTGCTAAATATTTGACAAAGACAAATATTTGAAAGTGCACTTATATCCTTGTTGTCATTGCTTTCAAGTATATCTTAAGTTACGTGTTTCACACTCTAATACTTATTCAAACGGAAAACTGATTGTTATTAATGGGTTACACAGCCATGGCGCTACTGAGCATCTTATGAGTGCATTGTGTTTCGGCGCATTTTCAACCACCGCAATTTTTAAGCTCGTTTTCAGATTTTTGAACTGTCTTCAAAGAGAAATTTATTTCCAACTAATGCGTTCACGTAGCAAAAGCAATACATGGCTTTCTCGAAGTCTGGCATCAAATGAGTACATGCTCTTTCCATCGCGAATGTCCCTACAATTACCTTATGATTTTTATGACATGTCTTGTATATATATATATAATGTTTGTATGTATGCACACACGTGTATTTTCTAGATGTTCCTTCGCCTAATGGGCTAAAGGGTGACTGCTCTTCATCCCTTTCCGTCTTTTCCTCCGTAGATCTGCACTTTGTTGACTAGCGACTGCTACCACAGACTCTATATTATATGATATATATGGTCTTTGCTTCTACTGACACGTTTGCGCCATGTTGTTGCTGCTTGGCTTTTGATTGTGTCAGCAGTAGAGATCTGTGTGGTAGCAGTAGAGATCTGTGTCAGCAGTATAGTAATGTGTGTCATCAGTAGAGATCTGTCAGCAGTATAGATCTGTGTGCTAGCAGTATAGATCTGTCAGCAGTAGAGATCTGTCTCAGCCGTATAGACCTTGTGTGCTAGCAGTATAGATCTGTCAGCAGTAGAGATCTGTCAGATATATAGATCTTGTGGTAGCAGTATAGATCTGTGTCAGCAGTATAGTTATGTGTGTCATCAGTAGAGATCTGTCAGCAGTATAGATCTGTGTGCTAGCAGTATAGATCTGTCAGCAGTAGAGATCTGTCTCAGCAGTATAGACCTTGTGTCAGCAGTATACTTATGTGTGTCATCAGTAGAGATCTGTGGTAGCAGTATAGATCAGTGTGTCAGCAGTAGACATCTGTGTATAAGCTGTAGAGATGTGTCAGCAGTAGAGATTTGTGTGTCAGCAGTATAGTTCTGTGCTAGCAGTATAGATCAGTGTGTCATCAGTATAGTTCTGTCAGCAGTACAGATCCGTGTCAGCAATATAGTTCTATCAGCAGTATAGTTCTATGTATCGGCAGCATAGTTCTGTGTGGTAGCAGCATAGATTTAACTTTCCTTTACTCAGCTGTTCTATGATTTTCAACTTTTGGTGCAACTTTCACGCCACTAGTTGTTGTTAGAGCCAGAATTGACAACCATTGCTCCGTAGTCTCACATCTCTGTCACCACTTGGAGTGTTGAGTTCGTGCGCACTATGACTGCTTTATACGTTCTGCCACCTTCACCCTCTACCCCATCTTCATATTTTCCACTCGCACTGTCTCGGCCAGTCCTTCTGTTTGCTGAGAATCCCATAAATGCTTTGAGTGCATGGTTTTCTATCTTGGCCTTGTGGCTGTTGATGTGTCTCTGTCTGCTTTGTTTACTGACATTTGTGTGTGTGTATTTGTGAATTTTGTGGCTTTCTTTTGTGAAGCGCATTAAGCCTTCTGTTATTAATGCGTCAGCGGTCAGTAAAAACAGTTTTAGGGTACCCATTACTGATAGTTATGTATGACCGGGACAGAGTGGCCAACTGCTCTCTCCCTGACAGCGACAGGGAAACTTACAGGACTGAATTTCGGAAAGCAAACGAAAGTAGATTAGATAGCAAATTATATAGGTTGTAAGCACATTGTGATTCTGTCAGTTCAGTCTTCTCTTTCTCGTTGCAAACAAACCAGTCCCCACATTATCGGAAGCAAAATCAATCATTTAAGAAAGACCGGTTTTGCATTGTAATTACTTATTAAAAGGTCTCATTCTAAATGCTGCAAGAAAAGTTTTTCCAATTGATATTTATTTTCTGAATTACGAGGACATAAAGCATTCGTGAGACTTAAAAATTTAATATTTACGTTTTTCTCGTCCAAAACTCACCAGATTTTCTTCGATCCCTAAGCTTTAAGAAATAAATGTCTTTTATTCAACATTAATTGACGCGTTTGGCGAAAATTGATTTCAGTGAGTTAATGGCATCTGTTCGGAGGCATGAAAAGGGGAATGAACTTCAGACACAGGAAGATGTTGTAAAGTGTAGAATATACAATGCATGCCAACCAGTGATGACAACCTCACGCCAGTAATGATAGCTAGGTGGTTCGCCAGGATGACAAGTTCATCACACGAGTGGCAATGACTCAGCCTTCACCATGTTAGCCGTTTATGATACACCTATAGAACTGATACTACCTTCCTCACTATAGCCCTGTATGAAAATGTGCGTCAAGTTTTTTAATGCTTTTGTCTGCGTGTATTTGGGTGTGAAAAAGGAAGAAAATGTCTGTGCCTGCGCACGTGAGTATGCTTCGGGTTCTCTTGCTCAAGAGCAAAAACCCGAAAACATTTTAGTTACTGCTGCATTCATCAACAAAAGTAGATGGGGGAGGGGTAGGGAGGAGTAACAAACCTCCTCCCCCCCCCGACGATCTGCTATACGTGAAGCATGACGAGTGGAAAATACCCCGAAGACAAAAGACAAGAAAAAAGACCGCGATGCGAAAAGGATTTTTTCCCGTCGTGCACCGCGTGGCCTTCAAAAACAAGCATGGGAGCAAATGTGGAGCTGAATGCGCTGAGCCAATGATTCAAAGCTTGATGGCCGGCCTTAATGGATAACCGTGGAATTGAAGCAGCTGTTGAGTTTTTCTTTTTCGCGTAGGTCTGCTATTTTTTTATTATTTTTGTTATTAATCTGCAAACGCTTTTCTGTGGGTCCACGTTTTTTTTTCTCTCATGCCATATTTGATTTACTTCTGCATCTGAAATATTTCTATATGTTCGCCCAGCACACAGCTGTGTATAGTTGAAGAATGGTGAATGTTGATGACTGGCAAGACGATTTGTTCGCAGACCGCTGACAGATTGAGATGAACTATATTTAACGGGTTCATTATCTCTGCAAGTCGCTGTTGATATTTATGATTTACGGTGCACCATGACGAGACTACAAAGCCTTATTGGCAAAATGTCATTTCTAATCAACGCATTATGGACGGAGTTATTTTTTTCCGCTCATCGCCCCTCATTGCCACCGACCCACCCACCCCACACGCATGCGCATCTCTCTCATCCACTGGTCTCCCCATTCTGCTGTCCCGTTTCTCTTTTGAAATCTAAAAAATTTTTACGAGCTCGAAAGAAAACAGATTTTTATTATGTATTTTAGAAAGTATCTCAAAACGATCTAACTTTGAGCAGTTAACATCTGCAGCTACAGATCTATACATCAGCTCAAAAGCCTTCACATTCACATCGTCGCAGTCATCGTCCACCATTATCATCGATCCCTAGAGCATGCCCCACTGTAGCTACCCCTGTCATCTTCAACACCACCACTGCAGTTCAAGATCTTTTTTGCGAGGATGGAGAATGTGAGTTTTGCTAACCATACACGATATTATCTATCAAAGCACTTTGCAAAGAAATCCTTTTTTTGAGATAATGGATATTTCTTCAGTTTCTACAGCTTTTGATCACAATTGTTCTTTTGGAAGAAAACTGAGTTTGATTTTGTTTTGTCATATAATTGCAACTATATAAGAGAGAAAAAAACTTCACGTTGGATTAAAAAACAAAATAGGGTTAGTCCTTCGATGTGTGATATCTGGATGCCACCACCTGCAAGATCTTATCAAAGTAACGAAAACATTCAGAAATCTATTCATCCACCCCAGTTGCGTCTTCCCGCAGGCCTTGACGACGCGATTAAATTTACAATGTCGGAATAGCAGATACAACCGAGAAGAAAAATAACTAATGGTCATATATCCACTCATATGTAAGAGCGAAATTAAATATAATTGTACACGATCGCTGTGTCCTGCAATGGGTTCTATTGATTGTTACGGAATACACCCATACAAACAAATGACATTTCCCTTTCATGTTTTTAACCATCATGTCTGACAACAAGTTCGAAAGAAACTACGGTGCAGCGATTTTTTTTCTGGCGTTACCTTTACTGCGCCGAGATTTGCTTCCCGCAAAGCAAAGTGAAAAACAGCTCAATGTGTACTTCAAAGAAAATTGAACATCGATTCTGACTGGGGCTTGCTTCTCATCTGCATCGTTCCACTAATGTCAAGCTCTAGTCTTTCATTAAGCAGCCGTTGCAAACTATACTTACCTACTTGATCTAGAGCTCTGTTACAAAATAACAAAACAATAAAATTGTTAACAGCATGTCAGTTACTGCATTTATTCAGATCGTCCCCGGTCCACCTGTTTGTGAAATATCCGATAGCAAAATAGGCGTTTAGCTCCTGTAATCAAGGTGTCGAACAGAATCCCAAACGCAAAAAAAGCAATATATATATATAATTTATATACTACGTCGACTCACTCTCTTGTTATGCCGCCAGCTATGCTTTGCTAGGCGGGAGATAAAATTCCATTGAAAAATCTTTATTTTTCATACTCCAGAATATAGTAATAGTTTTAGCGACACAGAACAAATTTCTGTTATACCTTTGAAACCATTAGACCAAGTGTGTAAAATATTTAGGAAATGTGAGAAACCGAAGCACCCGAATTGAACAGACGACGCCGAGTGCTTTTGATTTCGTTAAATGCTCCAGAGATTTATCTGATTCTATGCCAGAACACAGCTTAACAGACTTTCTTCATAAATAAGCATACATTAAATCACAGTGACCGTTTTTTTATAATAATAATAATAGTAGTGAAGATTTTTATAGCGCATATTCACACTCATAGAGAGCATGCTCTTAGCGCTTAAAACGAGGAAGAGACGTGAACTAAGTAGACACAGAACAAAGGGGACGAAAGAAAACGACAGTACTGACGAAACAGAAAACAAAAGGCATCAAGTAACAGGAACAGAAAAATATATAGTGATTCTGCGAGAAAGATGGGTAAAGTAGCAAGAGGGAAGCGGGTGGGGTTAAGAAGGACGAGGATTGTGTGGACTGTGTTAGGAGTAATGCTCAAGGAAGAGGTGCGTTTTCAGT
Source organism: Marisa cornuarietis (assembly GCA_004794655.1). Lineage (NCBI taxonomy): Eukaryota > Metazoa > Mollusca > Gastropoda > Architaenioglossa > Ampullariidae > Marisa > Marisa cornuarietis. The sequence continues at coordinate 8,793,623 of SMMW01000001.1, forward strand.
GCAGATTTGAAAGATTCAGTTGTAGGAAGGTGGCGGATATGAAAAGGCCGATGTTTCTCTGGCTCTTTGAATTTGCAGTTCTTCCGTGATTTCATTAATAATTTTAAAATGGTAATGTTAGGCTTTGAACTCGAGAGTATACCATGCAGATCAAGGGTAACCGAATTTGCCGTTATGTCTAACGGGTGTCATACGGTCACACCATAGTAAACGCAGTCTTCTTTTGGAACGGTCGTTTGGAGATCATCATGAGACTTGATAGGAAATCAACCTCCAGGCAGAGGTAAAGAGGCGTAAATTATTTAGCTGATGGCCCATTGACTGCTGTTCATCTTTTAATAATGTAATGACGCCGAGGTAGTCATTCAATAGCATTGACGTATGCTGTGGGAGCATTCATCCGGATGCGTATTGTCAGTTCCTTATTTCTGTTATTAGTTATTGACGATCATCTCGCGCCTTCTCAATAAAAGTACAAGTTGAATAGGATCTAAGGTACCGGAAGTTATACTCTATCGATCCAGATCGATGTTAAAAAACCCTCCATAGACTAACAATACCATATGATATATGTCTTTTCATTCTTGAAGGGGTTTCGAAACTATGGCAAATGTTATGCACCTTCAATTTGGCAGAAATTATTTGCAGTTTCCAATGAACTCTAGTTGGGATTCTTGATGACAATTTAATGCTATGACATTTCATGGAAAATTGTATAAGAGAAGAAAATAATTTCACGACCATCTTCTTCGGTGTACAAGGCCATGGCTGAGGTCTTTTGATCATCTCTTAAATGACTTAAAAGATCCTTTTGGAACGTTTTAGAAAACATTTTTTATAAGAAATGCTCAAATTCCAAAAGAGGCTATAGAAACCACAGAAACGTTAAGGACACGAAAGAATAAGGTACCTTTGATATGATTTGCTTGGTTTTGCCTTTGTGAATGTTGGATATAACACAGGTTTGACACCTGTGTCTCTCTTCGTTTGTTAAAGTCAGCATCATGATGGATAAATAAAGCTGTGTTGTTAATGTTGTCAACAAGGTAAAAGAAGGATGTAACTGTACACACAAATTGAACAAGAAGCACGATGGTTAAATAATAATGGTAACAAACGTATAACTACTATGAATACATAAATAAAAGTGTATAAAAATAGTAAGCCCGAATAATGCACTAATACAAAGACTAATACGCAAAGGTTTACTGTTTCGTGTTTTTTTTTTCTCTCTCTCTCTCTCTTTCAGTACCATCAAACTGTTTTTTTTTTTAAATCGTGAAAAATATTTAGCTTAGCATTTTCACGACCTGTGGCTCATTTTTTAAAATTTCATTTGTTTCAAAAACTGTGCATATCGCTACACAAACATCGCTCTCAAAAAACTGTGTAGAAACGCTAAAGCTATTACACATGGTTTGGAAAAGCTTTTGTACGAGACCAGGCCTGACGAGAGGTGAGGGACGGGGGGCCGGGGATCTGGTGTACCAGGGCCCGCGGCTGTGAAAGGGGCCCGGCCTTGGTCAATGGATTTTCTTCTTCTTTTTCTCCTTTTCTTTTTCTTTTAAAGAAAGGTCTGAGGAAAGAACACCCAAGCCTTATACATGCAGATGTTGAATTTCAAGTCTGTTTGCTCTTCGATGAAGAAGCTCCGGGTAAGGAGATAATTTCCACCCACCAATCATCAAAGCATTGATTCTAAAAGCTACTAAAAATTGTCTTGACCCCTTGCAATTTGCATACCCGTCCAAACGAAGTGTTAAGGATGCTAAACTGTTCATCCTCCACACTTTACTCAAACACCTGGAGAATCCACAAGCCCACGCACGACTGCTGTTTGCTAACTTCTCATCGGCCTTCAACACCATTCAACCACAAATCCTAGCTAGAAGACTCCTCGACAAGTTTTCCTTTGATCATCAGTTAGTGTCATGGATCATTCACTTTTTGGCTGTGTTTCATCCCCGCTTCTGTTTATTCTGTATACCAGCAGTTGTCTCAGTAACCATGAGGGTCAATATCTCGTCAAATTCTCTGATGACACTGCACTGCTGTCTCTCCTTAGCGGGTCTGTAGATACCCACGGTGTAGCTTTGGAAGAATTCATTGCCTGGTGCGATGACAATTTTCTAGAACTTAATGTACGTGAGTAAGACCAAAGAGATGGTCTTTGATTTACGTCGGAATTCTTCACCAAGTCCCGTAAGTGTCATCCACGACAAGGAGGTGGAAACTGTCCCTGCTTTTAAATACCTAGGCACCATCTTCGATTGGCGACTTTGCTGGGATGTCAACACTCAGACTGTTGTGAAGATGGCTCAACAGCGCCTCTTACTTCTCCGGAAGCTGGGATCTTTCTCTGTCTCCCACCAATTTCTACAGCTCTTTTATAGATCGAACATAGAGAGCGTGCTGTCCTTCTCGTTTATCTGTTTCTACAACAGCTTATCGGTGAAGGACAAGAGCAGCCTACATCGTATGGTATCCACCTGCTCCAAAGTCATTGGCACAGCCCAGAGTGCTCTTCAGGCAGTGAAAGTGTCTGCAATCCTTCGTGATGACAGGAATGTCCTGTCGAGAGAATTTGTCCAGCTCCCTTCGGGCCGCCGATTTTGTGTACCTGCATGCACGACCAACAGACAAGCTGTCTGTTTTGGCCACATGACTTTTGAATGGTGCTGTGCGAATGAATGAAACATGAATGTGGAAGTCTGTTTTGTGCATACAAATGTGAACGAATTTTGTTGTTGTTATTGTTATCGAGCTGCCATTGAATTACCCTTCGGGAAAAATAAAGTATTATCTTATCCATCCGTCCCCCAAAGCCACCTCAGAATCTTTCTTATCGTGCGCTAGTTGTACTCAAGGAAGCTGTCACACATTGAGTTTTTGTCGGTGGCTGCGACATTTTTCGAATAATCACATGCTTATATTTGAATGTGTTTTTAAATGAGCTTCGTGTAACGTATATTTGTTTCACGATGAAAAAGGTAGGAGAAGAAAAGTTTACAGATGTGTTATGACATAAGTGTTAGTTCGTCTACGTTTTCATTAAATTGCTCTTTCTCTTGACACCCACAATCAAGGTAGAGGCAATTATGTTGGCCTTGTTTTAGGTTGGAGGCCAGTGACTAAGATGACAGCAACTTCCACCGGAATGGTCCGGAATGCATTGTTGCTGCCCACAGGACAAGAGGGAAAGGAGGGGGGGGTGATAGTTTCTGGAAGACTCGATGGGATGAAAATGCGTGGGAATTAAATGGTCGGGCTGTGGAGTAGTTGGAGGTAGAGATTGACATTTTTATGAGAGTTAGACGAGTCAGCAGTAAAGTCGCCGTGTGTTTGACCAGGACACTTAATTTTCCCCTCCCTTTCCCTCGAGTCCTTGGACCAAAGAAAGCTTGGACAGCTGGACCTTAGAGAAAGCTAGATACACTAAGTTTAACATCTTTTCACACCACCCTCTCCTGCCTGTCACACGCTGTCCTCTAGACTCGAAGAGCTGAGATAAGCTGCACTTTGCTCGTTTGGTAAATACAGTATTTTTTAATTTATGCTTCTATGATTTTCTGTTTATTGGCAAATAGCATTTGACAAGCCAGGAATATCAGTGTCGATGAGAGTGACTAGCAAGCGTCTCAAATTGACTGACAATAATGAAGTTTGTGAGAAAAGCCCATAAATATAGCCCTTCAAAGTCCTTATAGTCAGCAGGTAAAATGACAATGTTGGTACTGCAAAACTTTCTTTCTATGAACTATTAATATTCAGCTAAAATATGCTCAACATTTCTATTTTTATGTCATTGCCACAAAACCCTCTCCCTTTGATCTGCTTAAATATTAAAATTAATAACAATTACTGGCTAATTAGTCTTTAAAACATTTGTTTTGTCTTCTAAAATTGAGCATTAAGTATTTTAACTGATACTGACTGATGGGAGTTGAAGTCGACCGAGTTTGCTTCGTAAAAAGTTGGATGAATTCAAAATTTCTGCTTTTAAGAGTCTGAAGTTCAGTTCAGATGTGTCACAAGCGGGCAGTGTTGTGTTTGTGTAATGCCCGACACTGTTCTTTGTATATACGGCTAATAGCCACCTTTATCATACCTGCAATAGGCTGTTGGAAATGAACATTGTACTGCCTTTAGGCTCTAGTCGTTTCTCTAATCTGTCGAGTTTTGACATCACTGTTGATGTAATATTCCTCACTCTAGGGATGTTTTTCTGTGGCGCGGGGTACAAGAAGTTCGATGCTTTAACATCATTTTTAATCATTTGCTAACCCCTCACATGTAAACAACTCTATGTTCAAGTAGAGATGTAGATCCTAGTGCACTTGTCCGAATTTTTGCAGTCTATGTTACATTACTGAATGAAATGTAGATATTGACAATCGAATTATAAACATAATATTATATACTGGGAAAATAGTTTACGATTACAGTTATAAGGGGCCCGAAGAGTCGTCTGTCCCGGGGCCCATGCTGGCTCTCGGTGGCCCTGTACGAGATGATGTTTTGAAAACTATCAGAACTGTTTGTTTGATTACTATTTTCTTGTCTCCCTGAGGTGAATTTATGGGATTGTTTATAAACTGGACCTATAATGGGATTCTGTGCAAAATAAGCCTTCTATTGATCGAATTAAAAACTATAGCCCTGTGCTCAAATTCCTTTGCAGTCACGACCTGATACAACATGGGGTACGTTGCGCCACATATAGTCACATGACTTCCCTAAAACTGAAGCTGCAAAAATCTAGCTCAACAAAAACTTTCTTCTTAATGCGCAACAGATACAAGAATATTAATCACTTGAGTTGCAAAAAAGTACATGGACCAAAACCTGTCATCTTGTTTACCACCTAGAAAAAACATCTGGCCCATCAACATTCCCATAGACACTAAGCTCTGGGAATCAACCACCAGCCTTCACCGGACACAAACCTTTTGTGGAACAATGATCGAAGAACTAAAAAATATCTGTAAAAAAGTAGCACACTAAAACACTTAATAAAAATCTAGAATATCTATAAAAAAAACTCATTTTATTTCAGAAATACAATTTAGATAAAACTGAAAAGTCAAAAATAAATCCATTATGTCCACTGATATGTTTATTTTGACACAACATGATGAAAAAAGAAAAAAATCCAACAGCAGTCTCCATGCTTCCATGGTCTGGACAGCTATTTTCATGAACATCTTTTCTCATTCAAAGGTTTCAGTCAAGTAAGTTCTGACCCCTTTTCCATGCAGGTCTAGGAAACCACAAAAAATTAAATACATGCACTATAAGCATTATTATACAGGTAACCAAGCTCAAATTTAAATACAGACAGATATTAACACCACATACATATCTACACAAACTTAGAAACGATGTACACATCCATGTATTCACAAAGGCATGAACACATGCAGATGCACACACATAGCATGTATTGTATTAATAATTAATGATACAGGTAAGAACACATTCTTGCTTTATGTATTATATTTATCATTAAACGTGCATGTTAATATATGAAAAAGTGAAATGTTTAAATCAAAGTCAACAAAAAATGTATAGCTACTAAAAGATCATCAGGGGTGGGCAGGTATTGCCACAAATGCTCTTTTCAAAAAGAATGTAGAACAAAGTCACAAAAATCTCTCACCAAAGAAGTACGGAGGGCACACAACAGAAGATCAACAGATGGTCGGTCAGTGGATGTTTGACTGCAATAGGTCAGCAAAACGGTCCCATCTCTGGCCACAATAAAGTCGCCACCAAGCTGACAACATGCAACAGCAAGCATTTGTTACGTTTTGTAGCTTCTAGTGGACAAAATAGACAACACGCAATAGAATGAATAGATGGAGTTTATTTATTTACACCAAGACAAAACTAAGAGTTCTAAGGTACTACTGCTAGTGAAACTAAAACATCCTAAACACTCAAATTAGTAGAAACTGATACAATGTAGGAAAACACTGTTACAGGTTTCAAGTAGTATTATCAAAGTATAATGACCCACACAGACCAGCACAATTAATATCTGATAAACCAAATTAAAAATTTTGGTAGGTTAACACATAAGCTATGGCTAGAACCTCACTATTATGGAGTGAAAATTAGGGTAGTAAAGTAGGAAATCTCTTCATTCATCATCATTTTACAACACTTGCGCCTCATTCTGCTAACCTCAAGTTTAATGATTGAAAATAAGTATTTTATTAAAAACTTTAATCTGACAATAAAATGAATTTTTATGCAGTGATTTTGGTATGGTTCTTTTCAATACATTAAAAAAATGTTAATTTATTTGGCAAACAAAATTATTTTGCTATATAGGAAAGAAAAGGAGCATCTCTAGATCTAGATAATTGAGAGTCAAAAAGACCCTGTACTAATGAATGGTGATAATTTCAGCTTATGTTTAAAATTTAAAAAAAAACTTTAAAAAAGGAAATGTTATGAAACCTGTAAAGGTATCAGGAGATTTTGTCACATTTAAATCCCTGTTGTAGTTTTTCACCTGATAGTCATTTATCCAAAAACCAATTCAGCAAGATTTATGATAAATAAAGCTTAAGTTAACGAACAGTTAATCAAAATGTGTTCGTACACTTTATACACTTTGCAATCACAATTAGTGAAAAAGAAAAACTGATCACCTGGTTGGGATCATCATGGATATTTTCATAGGGAGTTGGCAGTCTTCTGCCTGCACACATTTGTTCTGCATAGTAAACCATACACGAAATGCTCCACACCTGAAAATGAAAGATAAAGACATGAAAGGCAAATATTTTGTTTCAACAATATTTCAAGCTGAGCAAACATAGATAACTGTCAGGTATTTTGCCAGTTCTGCAAGGTTTTAACTTGCTATGTCTTATTTTGACATAAAACAAGATAAAGACCCCTGGCATGATAGCATATTAATAAAGTATGCATGCACATCAAGAGCAGAGTGAAGTACATCATGTCTTGGATTTCTTCGTGTCATTCTTAGTCTGACCATGCATTCTTTGTCACAAGCACACATGCACAAATACCAGGAGATTCCTACCTTCAGAACAGACTGCTTCAGGCCAAATGAATGATAGAGCTAAGGGCAAAGCACAAAAATGCATACATTATTACTATAAAAACAAATTATTTCAAAACCATTTACTTTTTTATGAGCACTTTTGCATCGCATCAGAAATAATGTTACACATGTGCATCTGAGTAAGCTGTTGCTTGTGAATGTGTATAATTGAGAGTGTGTATGTGTGTGTGTGTGTGTGTGTGCGCGAGAGGATTTGAAGAAAGAGTAGAAAAGAAATATGAGTCTGTGCACAATATGAAAAGAACTATACCTGTCTGTCACAGTCCAGAATCATGTCAAATGGACAGTTTGTTTCCTCTAGCCATCGCAATGCACCTTCATGTGCACCAAAAGACACCATCACAATTTGTGACCCCAGTCTGTAGAACTCATCCTAAAGCAAATAAGGAAGCATGTATGCAAGTAAGGTACTTGCACAAAATTTTGAATTATTAGAATCACCTGTCAATTATGAGCTGAGTTTACAACTGGTATTGAATCAGCAGAAGAGAAAACTAAACTGCAATTATTATCTGTTTCATGAATAATTATAACCATATTGTTTCCTGGAGTGAAGGCCTAAACTTTTTGAAAAAAGAAAACATATTGTTACCTGTTTTGCTATCAACTCTTGAAGATGTTGTCGTCATGGCAGTCAGGCAAAATGTCGTAACAGTACCAGCACAACAGAGGATGGAAATGGCAGGAAAGATGATAAACCTGAATTCTGTTCATCGCTAGGTGCTTCTTGTGAAACAGATCCAGAAAACAGCTTTTCTTTGTGAAAGAAATCATGGAGGTACTTTCTGGTTCCTGTACGGGCATCTATAAACATCTGCATTAATGATATTTGCTGACCCTCAGTTAAAGGTTGTGGCCCTTTTGTGCACAAGCGGGAGTCTGTGTCTTTTAGTAAATCATCCCATTTATTCTACGAAAAGAGACATGAACACTGCCAATTATTTCTGATGGAAATATTTTTAATTCTGTTATATAATTCAACCTTAGAACTGATAACTGACAAAAAATGAAATAGGAAAAAATGTATAAGGCATTTCCTGTAAATTTTCCTTAGATCTTTAATGTAATTACTTTTTTGAAGAGAAATAAATAAATTTTTCATAAAAGTGAAACTTTAATGTGTAATATGGAAAAGTATTAATAATAATAATAGTGAAGATTTTTATAGCGCATATTCACACTCATAGAGAGCATGCTCTTAGCGCTTAAAACGAGGAAGAGACGTGGACTAAGTAGACACAGAACAAAGGGGACGAAAGAAAACGACAGTACTGACGAAACAGAAAACAAAAGGCATCAAGTAACAGGAACAGAAAAATATAGTGATTCTGCGAGAAAGATGGGTAAAGTAGCAAGAGGGAAGGGGGCGGGGTTAAGACGGACGAGCATTGTGCGGACTGTGTTAGGAGAAATGCTCAAGGAAGAGGTGCGTTTTCAGTGCAGATTTGAAAGATTCAGTTGTAGGAAGGTGGCGGATATGGAAAGGAAGAGAGTTCCATTGTTTTGCAGCACAGTAGCCAAACGTCCTGTGACCATATGTTGTTGTTCTGGTGACAGGAACAGTTAGGATACGGTCGTCAGACGAAGAGCGTAGTTGTCTGGACGGAGAGTAAGGGATGAGAAGTTCAGAGAAATAGTCAGGACAGGAGCCAGCAAAGAAATTAAAACACAGCACAGACAGTTTGTACTGAATGCGAGAACGGACGGGTAGCCAGTGTAGAAAACGAAGGAGAGGAGTGACATGGTCCCGTTTCCTTGCTCTAAGCACCAGACGCGCAGCAGAGTTCTGTACTCTCTGGAGTCTCTGAATGAGGTAGTCAGGGCAGCCTGCCAGCAAGGAGTTGCAGTAGTCAAGTCGAGAAAGAACAAACGCACAGACAAGAGTGTTGGTAGCGCGTGTAGAGAGAAAGTGACGGATAGCACTGATCTTACGGAGCTCATAATAGGCAGACCGACAGACAGCTGCTACATGTCTATCGAGTGTCATGTCATCAGTGACAATAAATCCCAGATTCCTAACAGATGACGTGAAGGTGATGTTGCTGTCGCCCACCTTGATGTGATTGGGCAGACTGACGAGTGAAGGTTGATGTCTTCTTCTATGGCACAAGAGGGCTTCCGTTTTATCATCATTTAGTTTAAGCTTGTTTTTTAGCATCCAGCCCTTGACATCACTGATACAAGCTTCTATAGAGCTAATAGCAGAGTAAGACTCAGCCGGCGGAGTGGAACAGTAAAGCTGCGTGTCATCAGCATAGGATTGATGAGAAACCTGGTGAGACCGGATGCATGATGAAAGGGGCTTAGTATACAGGATGAACAGAACTGGGCCAAGTACTGAGCCTTGGGGAACACCACAGAAAAGTGAAGCAGGGCGAGATGTCTGACCATCAACTGACACAGTCTGGGTCCTATCAGTGAGATAGGAGTTGAACCATGAGAGGGCAGGTCCAGAAATCCCGTAGAGGGTGTGAAGTCTGTGAAGAAGCAGAGAGTGGTCTATAGTGTCAAATGCAGCAGACAGGTCCAGTAGGGTTAATGGAGAGACATCACCACTGTCAAGAGCAGATAATATGTCTGTTGTCACTTTAATAAGAGTGGTCTCGGTGCTGTGGAAAGGTCTATACGCCGACTGAGCTTGTGGGATAAGATGGTGCTCTTGTAAGTAGGCCCAGAGCTGTGTCAAAACTATTTTCTCTATGATCTTAGAGAGAAAAGACAAGTTGGAAACTGGACGGTAGTTGTTCAGGACATTGACGTCAAGCGTGGATTTCTTTAGAAGTGGCCTCACCACCGCATTTTTGAACAAAGATGGGAAAACACCTGACGACAGGCTGACATTTACAATATTAGTGATGGCAGGAAGTAGAGTATCTAGGCACTCGAGCAGAAGGCTTGTGGGCATCGGATCTAACTCGCAAGTTGTTGGTTTAGCTTTTAGGATAACCGCTTTCACATCGGTCTCAGAGACTGGTAGGAACTTGGACATGGAGCATCCTGGGAGGACATCACAGGAGATGCTGTCAAGCACTGACACAGAGTCTAAAGATGATCGAATGTCCAATATCTTGCTGGTGAAATAATCACTAAAAACTTGCGGCAGCAGTGAAGCAGGGTAGGCAGTAGGCAGTGGTGTTGCTGTCTTAGATCCAGTCATTTGAGAGCAGATGGCAAAGAGCTTTTTGGAGGAGGTGCAGTTAATTATTTGGCCCTGAAGATATGATGCTTTAGCCGCATAAATGCATTTTGCAACGCTTCGCTTTGCGGCATTATAAATTTCTTTGTGGATGGCGAGTCCAGTCTTCCGCCAAACACGTTCAGCTCGCCGGCGCGTGCGCTTCAGGTCACGGAGTTCGACACGGATCTGTGAATGCCAAGGCGCACATTTAGACTGGCGCATCAGACGTCGAGACACAGGGGCATGGTCATCAACTACTCGACGCAAAACACAGTCAAGTTGCTCGGCAGAAGGTGGTTGGAGGAGCGCCATCTGCAGCTGTGCTTTGAATGCTAGTCTATCCACATTTTGTAATGACCGAGTGGGTCTGAAAACTGGCGCCGATGATGGGCATTTGCGATCCAGTTCGATTAGTACTGAGTAGTGGTCAGATGAGAGATCGTGGGAAACATCAACTGACTGGACTAAGTGGTCATCAGGTCGATGTATGACCCAGTCCAGGATGTGATCTCTTTTGTGAGTTGGTTGCGACACGGACTGGACAAAACGAAAGGTGTGCAACATTTCGGACAGTTTGACAGTGTCAGGGTGAGAACTGTTGTCGAAGTGTACATTAACATCTCCGAGTAGAATTGCGGGTCCAATTAGTGCATTGCTATAATCCAAGAGATCAGGGAATTCTGAGAAAAATGTAGAGGCTGTAAGTTTGTTCCTGGCGCTAGGAGGAGGTCTGTAGATGCAGAGCAGGTGCATCGAGCAATGAGGAGCCGAAGAGGAGACTTGTACAAATTCAAAAGACGTGTGAGGGAACGATACGGCAGTAGTAAAAGACAGGTACTTGGCAAGTGATGATCTGTAGATTATAGCAATACCACCACCACGTGTAGGGCGGGGGAAAGATTTTAGGCAGTAGCCCACTGGAGTAAGATCGACACACACGCTCTCGTCGCCATGTTGTTTAAGCCACGTCTCAGTGATGATGAAAATATCAAGGCGGCGGTCTATGACAAATTCTACGATTTCAGCTCTCTTCAGTGACTGTTGTGCAGAAGATACAGACTGGGCGTTGAAAAGCCCAACGTGGAGGCGAGTGTTCAGTTGTGTGCGGGAAACTTGGCAGTCTCCTGTTCTCAGACGACCATGTTGGTTTGGTGTAAAGTTATTCGACCCAACTGGTTCACTCTCATCACGTCCACGCTGACGCTGATGCTGCTGTGTAGGGGAAACATGATTCAGCAGAGAGTTGACACACAGCGAAGCTTTCACAAAACCGGAGTCAGACTCAGAATCAGGTGAAGGGGGGCACGAGACAGAATAACTACGAGTAGCAGATTTTTTTCAAAGGACGCTGCTTACGGCGACCAGCACGATAGCGACGGATTCGAATCTGTTGTTTCGATGGGCTGTCAACATTAATAGAATCATAATAAAGGGAAAATCTTCTCAAAGTGTCAACTAAACAGGCTGGAAGTGGAAGAGTTGCAAGGGGATTCAATAATGATAATTGAGTTGTCGAGTAGACAAACTGTCTTGTCATAATTCTATGACAGAAAAATAAAATGCAGCACGAGTTCAAAAAATACAATAAGACGAAAACGATAAAAGATATTAAAACTGATAAAGATTTAAAGTTAAGCTAACTTCAGAGAAGGATAAACAGAATAAGCAACAGGAAAGCGAGATAAAGAATTAGATCTAAAATCTATGTAATGGCCGAGAACGTAACCGTTAAAAGTAAAGTCCGCAACAAAAACATAAAAGCAAGGCAATTACAGATAGTAAAACAATAACAGAGGAAAGCTTAAGAGAAAAAAATACAACTTGCAACTATAAGAAACCTATGGGTACGAAGAACAAAGAGGTTGCACGAGAAAATGTAAAAATTCACAGGAGAACAAAGCAACTCAGCCTGTCAGGCGCAGCCTCGTTTCCGAATATTATATATTTGTTGACTCATCCACACACTTTTTCATAAAAAAATACATGAAAAAATGTTTCATCATCATTCCTTGCTACTCCTCAAGAAGCATAGGGTCCCAACAACACCTCGCCAGCGGACCGGTTTTGGGCAGCCCCCCCTTAGTTGGGCCCATGTGGTTCCGCCATCATTTGCCTCGCTCTCTACTGATCTTTTCCAAGTCTGTTTTGGCCTCCCAACTCTCCTCTTTCCCTGAGGGTTCCAGTCAAGTGCCTGCCTGGCAATGGTGTCAGCTGGTTTGCACAGGGTGTGTCCTATCCAGCCCCACGCGCTTTTTGATTTCTTGACTAGTGACATTCTGGTTTGTTCTTTCCCACAGGCTGCTATTGGAGATCTTTTCAGGCCATCTCATTCCCAAAAGGCATCGGTTGGTAAAGGTCTGGAGCTTGTTGTTGATGGTGTTTGTCACTCTCCAGGTTTCGGAGCCATACAGTAGGACTGCCTTCACATTGGTGTTGAAGATGTGGGTCTTACTGCGGAAGGATAATGCTCGGGAGTTCCAGATGAGCCGCAGGGTGTTGAAAGCATGCCTGGCCTTGTTTATGCGGCTTCTGATGTCGTCACCCGCTCCACCATCCTTGCTAACGATGCTTCCCAGATATGTGAAGCGGTCTGTTTCTAGGATGTTCTCTCCTTGAAGAGAACATCCTCAAGCAGGGTGGGGAAGCAACTACAAAAGCCCTAACTGTCCTGTGCCAAAGAGTCTGGGAGCGCAAGGAATGGCCCAGAGAATGGACGCAGTCACTAATCATTCCCCTCCCAAAGAAAGGAAACAGCAAACAGTGTCAGAACTACAGAACAATAAGCCTTATCAGTCACCCAAGCAAAGTCATGCTGAAGATCATACAGAACCGCATCAGAACCACAGCAGAAGAGCTGCTAGCAGAAGAACAGGCTGGCTTCAGACCACGTAGAAGATCTTCAACTGTCGTCTTCTTATAGAAAAGCATCTGCAGCATCAGCGGGACCTTTACCACAACTTCATTGACTTTAAGAAGGCATTTGACAGAGTCTGGCACGAGGGGCTATGGCATGTGATGCGGAAATTCAACATTGAAGAAGGGCTTGTCCAAGTCGTTGAAGCGTTGTATAACAGCTCAAAGAGTACAGTTTTGCTTAACAACCAAATAGGAGCTTACTTTCGTACCACAGTAGGGGTACGTCAAGGATGTCCCCTATCACCCGTGTTGTTTAATATATTCTTGGAGAAGATCATGCTTGAAGCTCTTCATGACCACCATACCTCCATTTCAATCGGTGGAAGACCAATCTGCAACCTACGCTTTGCAGATGATATAGATCTGTTAGCAGGTACAAACAAGGAACTGCAAGACCTCACCAACAGACTGACAGACAGCTCAAACGCATATGGAATGGAGACCAGCACAGAAAAGAGCAAAGTTATGATCAATGGCAACGGCAAAGCAGAGATCTATATGAACGGGGTACAGCTCAAAGAGGTAAGCAGCTTCAAGTACTTGGGAGCCACTCTCTCCAAGGACGGCAGCTCCACGCAAGATATCCGCATCAGGATCGCAACAGCAACAGCAGCAATGGCTAGGCTAGATAGGATCTGGCATAGCCACAAGATAAGGTTCACTACCAAGTACAGGCTATACAAATCCCTGGTAGTGCCGATCCTGCTCTACGGATGCGACACGTGGACTCTACTCGCCGAACAGAAAGGAGAATCCAGGCATTCGAGCACAAGTGTCTGAGGAGGCTGCTCCGGATCTCACACAAAACCAACGACTTTGTAAGAAACAAGATTGCCACACTGGTAGGACACCAGGAACCTCTACTATCAACAGTCAAGCGACGTAAGCTGGTCTTCTTTGGACATGTAACCCGGCACGACACCTTGTCGAAGACTATCCTTCAAGGCACCTTGGAGGGTGGCCGACGCCGCGGTGGTCAGAGAAAGAACTGGCTTACGAACGTCAAAGACTGGACTGGTCGTCCTGTACAGGACCTGCTGACTATTGCCCAAAATAGGCAAGAGTGGCGGGCCCTATCAGCTGCCGCGTCTATCCATGTGCTCCCCCCAACGCCAGGTGCCAGGCAAGGGACGACTGACTGACTGACTCCTTGAAGAGGGATTGGGAGTTCCTGCTTGTTGTTGATTTTCATCACTTCGGTCTTTTTTCTGTTGATCTTTAAGCCGGTCTTCTCTGCTTCCTCTGCTAGCTTGCTCAGTTTGGTTTGTGCATGCTGCTGCCGATGAGATAGGAGACTAATGTCATCTGCAAAGTCCAGGTCCTCTAGCTGTTTGGTGAAGGTCCACTGGATACCGATGTTGTTGTCTTGGGTTGTTTTACACATAATCCAGTCTATGACCATCAGGAAGACTGTCGGTGATAATATGCAACCCTGTCTTACACCAGTCTTGAAAAATGTTTAGAGTAAATAAACTTTTAAAAAAAATCTTGTGAATGGATTTAAGTTATGTTCAAATTCTTTAACTAAATCTAGTATTAAAGATCACATCACTCTTTTCTTTCTTGCTGCAAATATTGTGAATCCTTAAGACTTATTGTTTCCTGTTCTGGTCCCAAATCTCATAATTTGAAGCTCTTATGCAAAGAAATAAACCCCAAGAAATGGTTTTAGCAAATTATAATTCAACAGTGAAAAGAACTACTAAAATGGCTTTTTTTTTACTGATTCTCTATTATAAATTATTCAACATTTGTACAATACATGCATCATTTAACCCATTTTTAACTAAAATCTGTACCTCAGCTTCTTGCCATTCTTCAAAAGCCTCCCTTAATAGTGAATATCTGCAATAGGTTAGATAACTGTAATTCAAAAAAAGAATATGCTCCTACAAATTTAAATCAAATTCAGAATAAATGGACACATACATCAACAGATACCTAAAGACTAGCTTTACAGCAAATACTATTCTAAAATTTACAAAAGTTCTTGCTAATATTTATCTAAAGCTTCATTTATTCTGCCAAATATACAGATGATTCTGGATAATTATAACTACTCCATCAGGTTTGTGGCAAGTCCACCTCAAGTTACTCTATCTTAAGTAAACCCTACAAAGCCCAGGTCTGGATCTAAAGGGGCATAAAGAAACACAAAGTGCAGTACCCTTACTGTTGTAACTTGAATATAAAGGGATACAGAAAATGTAAACCTATTTCAGAAATACCAAATAAAAAATGTACAACTGAGACTCAATGGAAACAATGCAACCACAATGGCAGCATACAATTTGTAGATTAAACAATAATTTACCTGAAATGATGCTTGATCTTTTCCTCAAAATCATATTTTGTCTGTATGCTGAGTCTTAAAAAAGAGTTAAAATGTTTATATGTTAAAGTCTCAAACTCAAAAATGTATTAAGTCCATAAGCCATATTAAGTACTTCAACTTGAAGTTAACAAATCAGTTTTGCAAGAAAAATAATTAAGCCGTTTAAATGTGTATTATATATACATATATAGAGAGAGCATGAACAGCTCCAAGACAATTGTTGAGTGAAGTATAAAGTTCTCTAAACTGCTGCTATGTCTTTTTACCAATTATTTACTGACTAATGTACAATTTATAATGATGTGTCAACCCATGTATGCATAAGAAAAAGACACATGATATGCCTGAATACAGGACAGACGAACAGTAAAATATGTGCATCGCCAATTGCTCATTCTCCCTTCTGGTTCTAAGTGTAAATACTTCGCTGTGTGCAAGTAAGAGTAAGAAAAACATGTAGGCACTGAAGTTAGAATATTTTGTGCTGCTGTACAGTGTGTGTGTATTAACACAGTTGCTTTCAGTTTTACAGCTTGTGCACTTACCTTTCAAAAATATCTTTGTAGACACTTGCCAACCTGAACAGCTTCCCTATTTTACTGCTCACAAATGTTTTCACTGAAGCTAATGGCAAATACATAAAAAAAAGAATGGGTAAAATGAATCCAAACTTTCAATATATATTCTACCTTGGTTTGTCACATGCATTAAAAACTACATATTGCTGTATATTTTGTACATATATATGTCATACAAACATAAACTAAATGATCACACACAAAATACTTTCTCTGAATACTGAGAGCTCATATTCTGAAATATTTTTTGTGGATGAACTTTTTATCATTCTTTTAATAGTCTTTCACTCAGAGTGAGAGTCAGGTACGTGTAATATATGTCTGTGCACACGCACATACTTCTGTCATCTGTAGCACTGACATTACAGGCACAGTTATGTTAATAAAGCTATTAAAATGAACAGCTGTACTTGAACTTAAATCCTTCTTTACTAACCTTTAACCTCCTTTTCAGCATAGGCTACTAGGGTCTCTTCTGCCTCCCTGAGCTCTTGAAGACATCGCAAAAGAATTTCTTTGTTCTGTCTTTCATCCATCATTTTATTGTTATATAGTAACTGCAAAAAACAAACAATGCAGGACTAATTAAAAAAAGTTGTATGGACATGACAAATGCTCCTTCTAGGTAATAAATCAGAGTAGTAAAATTTGCATTTATGTGGATCCAGGCTGTGGTTGAAACCTCAGCAAATCCACACCATTTCCCCAGTCCTTGACAAATTTGACAGGAATATTTTTTATATCTAATAAAAGTTGAAAGACTAGCTATGTTTTGTTTATGTTGGAGCATGCTTATTTTTGATGATTACAAAGCTCCCCTCTCCCCAACCACCAACCCAGGTATGTTAGAGGTGGTTCCAAATGAACACGAAAAAATATTTTACATGTAATTTGAGAGGGTGTGCTATTTGAGAAACTGACAGACATAGAAGGGGAGGGTGGGATGGCAATCTTAAGTGAGTGAATCACCTGTTGGCTGGCACCATGTATTACAGGTTTTATCTCCCCCTTTACTACAACAGTCTGTGGTGTCTCTCGCCTCCTCATTTTCTTTGAACTGCTCTGCAGTATTGCTCTGGGGCCAGTTGCACAACACGTTTCTAAACCTTAAAACTGTTCTAAAGAAGCAAAATCTCTTCTTAGCCATTTTGATGCATTGCAGAAAAACATACAAAACATTGTACTGACAGGACGCAAAGTCAGACTTAACTTTATCTTACTTAAAGCAGTTTTAGTTTTAAAAATTCTAAAATTGTAGTGAGCACTTTAAACTAATTATCTAAATATAGTTAAGGTCTAAAAGGGTTTAAAATTAGAAATACGTTGTGCAACTGGCCCCTGGCAGACTGTTTGGAGGCTAAATAACACCTGGGTCATGGGTGACAGGCACCCAAACAAAGTGCATGCTTTTATTTCAATGAATCTGCCTGTGTATTGCATCAAACGCGCGCGCACACACACACACACCACTTACAATTTAGATGTTCGCGATTTACTTCTGCTTAAATTATAATATATATTTCAGTCAAATAGACAGGGTTGTGCCTGGACCTGTGGCCGGCGATGCTGACTCGTGATGGGGTGTTTGTGGCCGTGTGGGTTGGGTCAGGTCGGGTCGGGGGGCAACAACTTTTTCTTATATGGTAACAGGCACGATAGATGTTTATTTTCGCAGAGGGGAGAGCGGGTACTAGGATCGATTTTGTGAGGGGAGTGCTGTGGGGCGTGGCGTGGAGTTGTGTGATGTAAATGAACTGCCTTTAATGGACGCTTGATAGGGATATTTTTCTTGTTTTGCATCGGTTCATATTAGTGCAGGATATGGAGCTGTGTGCCATTAACGAACTGCCTTTAATGAAACGCGTGATAGAGATATTTTAGCTTTTTGCACGGGTTTATATTAGTATCGGGTGTCGAGCAGACGACGGAGATTGAGTGACATCATTTTTTAAATATAGCTTTCTTTCTTTCTTCTGGATATGTTCAAACCCCTGCTAGGTGGGGAACAATACACATGTAGCTCCGCCTACATGTGCTTTTTTGCATGGTTGTCGCGGATTACACGATAAGAAAGCTGTGCCTTTTTGGCGAACTTAAATTTATTAATTTAATCTCATTGATAATAAACGAGGCACAGCTTTGATATAGAGTAACTCGATCGCGGTATTTAATTGTCGTCTGCTCGCTCCACACACATACCTAATAAACTAAACCTATAACCGGAACAACCCTAGCTCTACCCCAAACCCTATCACTAACCCTAACCCCAAACCTCTGACAAAATAGCATAGACCGGCCTATGACGTAGCGAGTTACCCGGTACAACTTTTATATGGGGTAAGACGCGACGACCATAACAAAAATGGCTCGCGGCATTTGTCGTCTGCTCGCTCCACTCAATTGCCCAAATCTACCTAATAAACTAAACCTTAACCTAACCCTACCCCAAACCCTAACCCCAAACCTCTGACAAAATAACATACAGACCGGCCTGTGATGTCACGTCTTACCCCATATCAAAGTTCTGCCATAAATGATAATGGTCATATAAATGCCTCTGTGTACATCACTAGTTGATCCGATAACTGCATGTCACTGTTAGTGTTTCATATGTTGATAAATGCTTACATAAGGATTTTACAGTAGCCATTAGCTTTCGTGTCTCAAAATACACTATAACAGTCAAATATGTGAATAAACTTATAAAATTCTGAGAAAGCATTGAAAGAACGGTAAATTTTATTCATACATACTTAGTTAAGCGCAACCATTTTCGCACCCTAGGGACAAAACGGAAGTTATTGTCTGTGACGTCATTAATAGACTTGTGGGTAAACGTGGCAGCGGTACTGTTGGCATTACCTATCTGGCTGCAACTACGTCTTTGACGTGGCCTTCTGTTATATTGGTATGTGTGTTGGTCTTGCTTTGCTGTATTTTCACTACGTGTACCATCTACATGTCTTGAAAAGAGCTGATGATCAGAGATGTATGTCAAAGAATGGTAGGCAAGCAGACGTAAAATACCAGTGTTCCGCTGTATAGATGATGATGATACAGTGACTACGCCCTGCTTCAGTGGCTGTTTAAAAACTTGACAGTAGGCAAAATTACGTTGAAAAACTTGACAAAATTACATGTCGAAAGATGTGTTTTTCAGATAGTGTTGTCTCTCGTTGAGGAAACTCGCATACTTTATTTGTTCGGCCTCTCTAGTCTTCTGCCGGCCGAAACTCAGTAGGGGCCTAATCAGCTTTTTAATCTGGACATTGCAATTGCTGATCAATACAGCTCCAAATACCGTTAAATAAATAGATGTAACAACGCTACTTGAAGAAAAGACAGTCAGCCGTTTGTGTAATATTTTATAATTTATTTAAACATGCTGAGAAGAAAACTGAATTAATTTAGTTGTGCTCAATATGCAGGAATACTAGAACATATGACCACTTAAACATTGAATTACATTCGTCTGTGCATCGAATAATTGTGCTATCGCTGTATTTGGGATAAAATGAGGGAAAAACTGAAGCTATATGGACATTCTGGATGTCTCTGCGGTTCATTTGAATCACAAAACCAAATCCACAACTGTGAATGTAATATTTCTCTTCTCAATTTCAATGAATATCCAAAAATATTTAACAGAAGCATTTGTGGGCACAGGTAAGATTGGAAGTTTTTACTTTTTAAGTATAGATTATTAAGATCAAAATGCATATGAAGAATAAACACATAACCATGTGCTTCCTTGTGAAGGGTCAACCATTAAGAATATTTAAAGTAACACAAATCTGCTCTATGTAAGCAGTTGGTAGAGTCATTTCTATCCTTAAAGACTCAATAGTGTGCCAGTGTTACAGTAGTGAAATGATATATAGCGGTATATCAAATCATAACAATTTTTGTTTTGCAGTGAGGTCACCATGGCAACATATCAAGAATTTATTCAGCAAAATGAAGATCGTGATGGAATTCGTTTCAGTTGGAATGTTTGGCCATCCAGTCGTCTTGAAGCTACTCGTATGGTTGTTCCCCTAGGTTGTCTCTTTACACCTTTGAAAGAGCGTCCGGACTTGCCTCCAATTCAGTATGACCCAGTCCTCTGCACACGGCCCACATGCAGGGCCATTCTCAATCCATTTTGGTAACTGACTTTGTTTTAATGTGTTTTATAGACTTCATAATTTATTTCGTTGAGTTTCAGTTATATGCATGGCTTTTCATAACCTACACAATGTTTATTTTATTATGTCTTTATTTTCTTCGTGTTTTTTTCCCTGACATCTATGAACTGATATTTACACTGCATGCCTGACCTGATGGTATTAAAAGTTTAGATATTGCCTGCATTGCCCTCTGGGATAAATAAAGTGTTATCTTAAACTCTTACAAACCTTCAGGGAATATTCAGATGGAAATATTTAAATGGGCCAAATAATAAGCATGTTGCAATTTTCTTTATCTTATAGAAACAGTGACATTGCTATTCGTTTAGTTTAATTATATATTCAGATTAAAGATTATAAGGTTATTGTGATGTTGTTTACATACCTATCTGTTTAGTGTAGCAATCTTATAACAGCTTATATTGTGACACAATAGTTATACTCTAATCACTCATTATTCTGTCTAGTCAAATTGACTACAGAGCCAAGATGTGGGCATGCAATTTCTGCTATCAGAGAAATCCAGTAAGTTACCAGAGTGTTTTGTAATAAATCATAAATCAAAACTACCTGTTAAGACAGCATCATTTAGGATTGAAGTTATTTTTCATGGTTTTATATTTTATAGCTTTATTTTTCACATAATCTAGTTATGAGGGAATGAAAAATATTACAATAATTATTTGTCATTAAACATAGTTCATAAGAAACTGAAGAAATGAGTTTGCTTTGTGGCAGTTTCCCCCACAGTATGCAGCTATTTCAGAACAACATCAACCAGCAGAGATAATACCTCAATTTTCAACCCTTGAGTATACCATTACAGTAAGTGTATTCAGGAGTTTTTTTCACTAGGAACATAGTGTATTTTGTGTATGTGAGAGAGAGATAAAGAAAAAAAAATTGTCTTGATGCTTCTTTCTCAATAAAACATTACAGGTATATGCTGCTTTAACATTTTTAATTTACAATGGTGCCATTTTAACATTTTAAGCTTTTCTTAATGGCCATGTAGTGTGGAGAAGTACTCTGTCTAACATCTGGTTGTTAGTAGCTGCTGATTCAGTTTGAATAGCACTACTGTTCTGTTTGACATTTGTCTTTGATTTGGGGAACCAGAAAAACTCCGGGTAATGCAGCAGTAGTTGATTTAGAACCATTGTTTCCCTTAGCTTTAGAATAAATAATTTGTTGGGAAAGAAGCAGCTATCAGTGGATCTTTCTTTTTGTAGCGAGCAACTTGCCATCCTCCCATCTTCCTTATTGTACTCGACACCTGTATGGAAGAAGAGGATCTTCAGGCCTTAAAGGTAAAGCTGGACCCATTGTAAGTTTCTTCAGTCTTCCACTGCACCCCTTAAACTTGCTACCTTATCGGTGGTCTGCCCAGGGCATAACAATGTTCCTCATTCTTAGATCATGGTTGCAGCAGTACCAGAAAAATGTTTTTAGAAACTGAAAAATGCATAGTATTAAGAAAAGAAGTATTCATGCTTATTTCCTATATAAGATATTTAACACTGACTTGTTTACAAAAATAGATAATATAAATTATTCTCTATACTCACCCTATAAACCTAGAAACAAATTCTCTCATTTGTGAGCTTGCACGTATACACACATACAGAGCTTTGTTCAGGAGAAATATGGACAAAGAAACAAAGCTTCTTTTTGCTCAGCCAGTTGACAAATTGGACACCCTAAGTCTATGGAGTAGCTAATAATTGTTGACTGATACTTGGAAGGAATCACCTTAAAATTGTTATATCCATGTTCATGTGTCAAAAGCTTAAACATAAATGTTTAAATATAGAACTATAAATATCTGTATAAACAGGAGTCACTTCAGATGTCACTAAGTCTGCTGCCTCCCAATGCACTAATTGGTCTAATCACTTTCGGAAAAATGGTGCAAGTTCATGAACTTGGATCAGAAGGAGTATCAAAGTCTTATGTATTTAGGGGAACCAAAGATCTCACTGCAAAACAAATACAGGTAAAATACATATTTTTCCATTGTGCTTGTTATATATAATTTTCATTTTATTGAGCTGATAATAACCTTCCGAAGAAGTGTTTGATCTGTTTTGACTGTCAGTGTTATCAAAATTTTATGTCTTGGCTATAGGAATTTTAAGGGAATGTATATCTGTAAATTTCACAGGAGATGCTGGGTCTTGGTCGTGGACCTGCACAGCAGACACAGCAGCAACGTGGCCCACAGGCCCCACAACAGCAGTTTCAGCTGCCTTCCAACCGGTCAGTACAATATCTCGTACATTTTGCATTGTTAATATATTTTGTGCTTTATTGGAAAGACAGTAGTTGTAGTGCACTGCTTATAACTCGATCATATGTGAAATAAGACCTGCGCCATAGAGCAAAACATAAGACTTTAGTACCCTTTGGTTACCATGTGTTGGATGGGGTAGGCTTTCTGTTTGCTTAATGATCCATTCATTTAACGTGCAGATTAAATGTAAATTTAAAAAATGTAATTTAGATGTAAATAGATTACACATAAATACAACTTCCATTACCTTAATATATCTTTACTCCTGAAGAAAGTCTATTAAACTTTGTGCCAGCATCTCCTGAAGCATTTGACTAAAGCAAAAGTAATCAGTAGTAGTCTGTAAGTTTGTTAGCATTATCTGTTCATGGAGGATTTCAGAGTAGATTTCAGAAATTTCTATGCATTTAGTTCGATGATTGCTTTGGAACTATTTCACAAATGATTTTAATTTATAGAATATATATTTTCCCAAGTCCTATCTATTTCTATAAGTCGCAAACCCCTTAGCATGGCCTTTAGCCCTTTCCTTATGTTTCACTCCTGAAGAAGTAAATGTCATGACAAGCACAATGGCTGTTTCGCACTATAATGCAAACTAGGTAGTGCCACAAAACACATCGTGCTCTTAAAATATAAACGAATAAATAAGGGAGCATTGCCTCCTTCGAGAGCTAATTTAAGCAAACAGGTATTTTGTTCTGTTTGATAGTAGGTATGATTCAGTTTACGTAGATCTAAATCAAAATATATTTGAAGCATTTGCTGGTTACTCACTTTGACAGATTTGCATTACAACAGCTGAAAATGACAATATAATACTAAGTAATTGATTTTCTAATATATATATATATATCCTAATAAATTATTTATTTGGCACTTTCATTTGTGAATATTGTGTAAATATTTTTTTAAATTTTCTGCTTCGTGACCTAATTTAATGACAGTAGCTTTCCATTCTGTTCAGTTATCATCTTTTATTTACGTTTACTACCAGAACACAAGATGTATATTTCTTTCAAATTACATCATTTAAATGTTTGAGACATTCTCATTAAACTGGTGTATCAGCTATTGTCTTTATTTTAGGTTTGTAAGTGTACATATTTGAACACAATGTGCCCTTACAAGTGATCTAGGGCTAATATGTCATTGTTTTCCTAGTAGTGAATGAGTTAAAGAATTATTGCTTAAATTAGAGTGTATTGTACTCATACTCAAATCTATCAGGTAGTTGAAGGGTGATTGTACAGCTGATAGTGACTGAGAAGTTTTTTTTCCTCAGGTTCCTACAGCCAGTACACAAATGTGACATGAGCTTGACAGACCTCCTTGGTGAGCTGCAGAGAGATCCTTGGCCCGTGGCTCAAGGAAAGCGCCCTCTCCGTTCAGCAGGAGTAGCACTTTCCATTGCAGTCGGTCTTCTTGAGGTAAGGGTTTGTGGAAAAAATGTTGCATGTAGGCAATAACAAATAATTACATATAATAAAAATATATATGGGTGTGTGCAGATGTGTGAAAGAACAAGAAAACAAATTATTCTTTATTGCATGAAAAGGGGTGTAACCTATGACTCTATGGTGTACCGGAGTAGAATATAGAAAAATAATTCATTGTATATTGTGAGTGCTCAAAGAAGAATGGATGGATGCAAAGTTTATTTTTCCCTCATCTCATTATTTTGCTTTTTATGATGACTCATTTCAGCCTTTGATATTTGTATTTCCAGTGCACATTCCCTAACACAGGGGCTCGAATCATGCTGTTCTTGGGAGGTCCATGCACTCAGGGCCCAGGCATGGTGGTGGGTGATGAACTGAAATATCCTATCCGATCTCATCATGATATTGAGAAAGACAACTGCAAATACATGAAGAAAGCTATGAAGGTGTGTGCATGTAGTCTTTAGGAACATGACAAATGTAATGGATCCCCCAAGTGCTAATTTTTGTTTTTATTTTTCAAGGGAAAAAAAGAAATAGAAGGAATGTGTACATTTATTTCTTTGCTTTGTTGTTGCTGTAGTGTGTATTTACTGGTGCATGAGCAATAAAAATACTTTGTCCTGCAAATTTTTTTAAAGTTTTTGCTTCTTTGATCACAGCTTACCACATTGGAACAGTGATTTGCACAATTAATGAAGAAATGAATGAATAAAGGAAGGAAAATAGGGCTTTGAAAAAAAAGAACAGTGATTTTTATATAAAGCCTATCTGTTCAGTTTGATGTGCTCTTTCTGTCAGCTTAATTAAGGTTCAGCATACTCTTGTGTTTATGACTAAATGCCTTACGCTTCTGATGTATGTTTCCAGTACTATTATCACAACTGCAAAAATTAGAATTTAGAGCATCAAAGACTTTATGGAGATTTTAGTTGCTAAATAATTTGTTCTTACATAGTTTATTTTATATTTAGAAATATTGTATCTTATTTTCTCTTCTTTTATCTTTCAGCACTATGAGGCCCTTGGAAACAGAGCTGCCAGCAATGGACATGTCATTGATATTTTTGCTTGTGCTTTGGACCAGACTGGTCTGCATGAGATGAAGTTTTGCCCTAAATACACAGGGTTAGTTCTGGAGTTAAATTGTGATTGAATACACAGATTCTGTTCATTATGCACATAACTTCTGATTTGATGTTGACAACATGCCTTTTGTGCTTGTGTTAAAAATATGCCTGCAGTGGGCAGGACAATTTTAATACTAAGGCTCTCTTTTCGTTGCTTTGGTTTCACTTGCTGACAAGATTCAGTCTTGAGAGAACCATCACACCATTAAGCTAATTTGCACTCTGTGTATCAGTGGTCACATCGTGATGGGAGACTCTTTCAACACCTCTCTTTTCAAGCAAACCTTTCAGAGAGTGTTTGCTAAAGACCAAAAGGGGGAATTCAAAATGGCTTTTGGTGCGACACTGGAGGTCAAGGTAGGTACTCTTGGATTTTAGTAACGTTTAACTGTTTTTGTTTTCTTAAGTATGACCTGTTATGCCTAGAACTGTCAAAGTATATTCTGTATGCTTTTGTTGTTGGTATCCATTTCAAATAAATTACAGTACAGATCAATTTAAAATGTCAGTAATTTGTGTGCTTTTTAGAGGTTCTAATGAACATATTTCAGAATTATCTGGGTTTTTTTTAAACATTTTTTTCTTCTTTTATTCAGACTTCACGGGAATTAAAGGTATCTGGTGCAATAGGACCATGTGTGTCATTGGGAGTGAAAGGCCAGTCAGTTTCTGACACTGAGATTGGGCTTGGAGGTACATGTCAGTGGAAAATGTGTGGTGTTTACCCTAATTCCTCACTTGGCATCTTCTTTGAAGTGGTAAATCAAGTAAGTGTCGTGTTAAGGATCTCAAGCAAATTGAATGTGCTACAGAAATAAATGTATTTTATAACAATTTTTGTGTTTTCTTAATGTTTGCTGGCTTTTAAATTTTCTTCTCTATTTTTATGACCATGGATGAAAAATGTTTTGGCATTTTTGAAAGACAAGAACCATACTCAAGACTCAGTCTATTATAACACTTTGATGGTAAGGATCTAGTCAGTTTGATTTCAACAGTATAAGACAGTGATGTTCAGCAATGGTAAGCTTGAGACTATTGTCAACATTAAGCATGATTTTCTGCAGCACAATGCTCCTATACCACAAGGAGGTCGTGGCTATCTGCAGTTTATCACACAGTACCAGCACTCAAGTGGACAGCGTCGTGTTCGTGTAACAACTGTTGCAAGAAAGTTAGCAGATTATAATTATGCTTATACAATTCTGTTACATAATTGCCATTTACTTAGGGTGTGTTTTGAATATTTTGTTTCAGTTTTAAACCCCTTGGGACTAATCAAGATATTAATTTTGTTACATATTTTGTTTGGGATAGGGGTGTTTGTTAAATGTTTGTTCAATTTTGCATGACCAGCTGAAAGCCCTGGATAAAACTATGAACATAAAGAGTTAAAGTGTGTTTTAAAGAACTGTTAGTAAATATTTGTAAAAGCTAATCTTCACTAGAGAGCTGTTCTTAAAAAATAATGGGTAGCATAGGTGTTTCTTACAAACTTGTCTATTTTAAAAATTTAGAAATGTTTATTATCAATTTGCTACAACTAATGCTGGCTAGATTTATGTGGGACGAAAGAATGCCTTTGGTTTGTTTGTGTTGAGAATGAATTTTAAGACATCAAACAGAGTGAATATAAAGGTTCACACAGTGAACACTGCTGAAAATGATATTTAACTCCTATACAGCTGGGCAGATGCAAGCATCAACATTCAGCACATAGCTGCCGGCTTTGACCAAGAAGCAGCAGCTGTCTTGATGGCACGTATAGCAGTTTACAGGGCAGAGACAGACGATGGACCAGATGTGCTTCGCTGGCTGGACAGAATGCTTATCAAACTGGTAGGTTACAACTGATTACATACACAGGATGAGCATCTCCATGCGTTGATTAAATAGAGTGAAAAGTGATGCATTTTGTTCTCTTCTGAATCACACCTTAAACATGTTGGAAAATGTTTTTCTTTAACCATGCTGATTTAATGTTCTCTTTCTTCATAGTGCCAGAAGTTTGGGGAGTACCACAAGGATGACCCCAACTCCTTCAGGTTTTCAGAAAACTTTTCTCTTTATCCACAATTCATGTTCCATTTGCGGCGATCACAGTTCTTGCAAGTGTTCAACAACAGTCCTGATGAGACATCATACTATAGGTACACACTTTTGCAACATTTTTATATGAAGTTAATGAAAAATGTAACCATGGTAAAAATGCTGTACTTTAAAATAAATGGTTTTATAAATAATGGGTTTTTTAATGCTTCATTGCTTATTTGTATTTTTTTTTATACATCTTTCTCATTCATCAGACACATGCTGAACATTGAGGATCTTACACAGTCACTGATTATGATTCAGCCTATTCTGTATGCCTATTCATTCCATGGACCTCCTGAAGTAAGTCTTTAATTTTTTATTTTTTTTTAATAATTGTTGCTGGGTTTTTTTTCTGTTCCAGCTACACTGTTAATAGTATTTTTCTGTGTATGAAACTGCGGGGAAAGGAATATTTTGTTGTGGAATGTTTGTGCATCGCCAGTTTGAAAGTGGATTGTTTAGATTGTGACAGGGTTAGTGGAGGCCTTCTGGTTAACAACAATTAAAGAAAGTTGTATATAAAGAGACAGGCTATTTGGATGAGAATTTGTGTTGCATAGTTATAAGGAATTTGGTTGGTTGTTGCAGCCTGTTCTGCTAGACACCAACAGTCTGCAACCTGACCGCATTCTGCTCATGGATACCTTTTTCCACATAGTCATCTACCATGGAGAGGTGGGCGTTTGACCAGATTATCATAGTGGTTGTTTGTATTGTGATTGTGTATGTCTTATATATACATTTATTGATTAAATTTAAAGAAAAATTCAGAAAAAACAATGTGATTTTGCAGACTATAGACCAGTGGAAAAAACAGGGATATGCTGACCTACCTGAGTATGAAAATTTCAAACAGCTGCTACAGGCACCTATTGATGATGCCCAGGAGATACTACAAACACGCTTTCCTATGCCTCGTTATATTGTCACTCAGGCTGGTGGTTCACAGGTATGGTTGCCTGGTAGCCTTAATTTTGTTCATCCAAGAATGTTGGATTCATACTTACAAGATTTTCATAATTAAAATGCCTGACAGATTTTGTAATCCAGATTGTGACATTTAATTGAAAAATTCAAGTAGAAGAAATTTCTGGAGCTTTTTCACAAATCCCGCAGCACCTGTTGATTTTATCAAAATGGAGTTACTACATCCCCACCTTTTCATAAGTTATCTTGTTCAGTTGTAAAATCCCCTTACGTGGGTTTTTTTTTGTGTGTGTTAGATTTACCAGGAGAGAAAACAACCCCAGATTTTTTTCCCCCACTTAAATAAAAAAAAGGCATGTTCACATGCTACCATATGTAGGCGTATGTTTACTCACTATTTCCTTTTAAACTTGCTTGCCTTTGCCGAGAGTGGCCCTGCACATTGCAGCTGCTGCCTGGCT
Organism: Marisa cornuarietis; assembly: GCA_004794655.1. Lineage (NCBI taxonomy): Eukaryota > Metazoa > Mollusca > Gastropoda > Architaenioglossa > Ampullariidae > Marisa > Marisa cornuarietis. The sequence continues at coordinate 8,822,245 of SMMW01000001.1, forward strand.
TCAGAGATAACAGTGTTTTTTATTATTGGTGCTAGAAACAAAGCTTGAAGGAATGTTATTGGTTTTTTTCCATTAAACTATGCTTCCTCAAAAACGATTCTGTTTATATCTTCAGGCACGATTTCTGCTGTCAAAAGTCAACCCGTCTCAGACACATAACAATATGTATGGCTTTGGACAGGTGAGTGTCATTTATTTTAAGAGTTTAGAGTGTTGTTTGTGCCCTTTGCACTATTTGAATTTGTCATATTTAAGATTGTTTATTGAGTTTTATATATTTTTGTAAATGCATTTTATGCGATTTTGCTGCTGTCATCAAGATTTTTGTCAGTCTTGTGTAGGCAGGTTACTTCACCTTAAATCCTGTTAGTGACAATGATGAAAGTAATAGTTATACTATAGTCATAATTTACTTGAGGATAACAAAACAAGGCATAGCTTCCAGAATGTAATATCACCAGTTTTAAACTTGTTTCAACAAAAAAAGAGAGAATGGATACTTAAGTTTTTTCTGAATCATATTGTTTAATATGGTAATAACACTTCGTACCCTTTTGGGCATTTGCATGTGTTATGAGATCCATCTAATTGATTTTATTTTGCATAGATTATCACCAGCAGTTCTCAGGTATTTGTCTTAATCTCTCTTATGCAGTGGGTTTTTTGTGTTTCATATTGTGGTGATGGTGATGAAACATACTGGCTTATGCACTGCTGGTGACTAAATATATTCTCTAAATCATATTATCTAAGAATGATTTGATTTCTTTATACACTTCAGACTCTGTAATCTTTGACATAAGATATTTTTGCATGGTTAAAAGGTTCTCTTATATGTTAGTTTGATTGGGTGCTTATGTTGTTTGTGCATGTTTTGAAAGTTAACACCAGAAATATTTTAAAATTGTCTGCCAAATCATACAACGTTCTATTAATATAGTTTCAATGTTCTAGAAAGCAGTAACATTTCAACTCTAACCCTTCTTCATCCATTTGTAGAAATGACATTAATTTTTCACTTTCATCTCTGGAAATTCTGGCCACCCTTCATCTTCATATGCATTTTTTTCTCTTTTTTTTGGCTGGGTTACATGGATCCGTCAGGATGTGAGCATTTTCCCACAGTAAAATGGTGGAGGCTGCAGAATGACAAACTGTTAATTAATAAGCTTTTATGGAAACTAAAACAAAGGTTTTTTATTGATGAGAAAAAAATTACATTTATGGTGATATTGAAAGTATACTACTGGACTAAGCTGTATCACAAGATTTGCACACATGCAAATGCTCACTCTGTTTAACATATGCATGTAAATTTGGACACAAAAAGCAGAAGCATATAATCTAAAAGCTCATTTCTTTAAATATCAGCTCTTGATAACACCATTTCATTGTTAGATGGAAAAGATAGCAGATGTAATTGCACTGTGCTTAGCAGGTGCTGTAATTATGAAGTGAGGGTAAATCTTTGCCCTGGGGCAATATGGGAAACTCCAGGACAAGTGCCTTGTTTCCATAGTTATCAAGCAGTGCCCACATCATGCTGATGTTTTACCCTTGGAACTAAAGTTAAAAACCAGTTGCAAAGAGGCCCGGGGGTAAGTAGTGTTCATGGGGTCTGGGCATGGTATTGTAACTATGCAAACAAAATGCAATGTCTTAAGTTCCCCATTTTGCCCTGGGAAAACAACTAGCTTCATAACTACAGTCCTAGGTTTCTTGGTAGATGTTAAAATTCTCTTCTATTTTTTTTCTATCATGACCATTTAGATTTTAGAGACCCAAAGGTGAGGTGAGACAAGAGGAAAACTTTTAGTGCGTTGTTAATGAGTTGGACATGTGTATTTGATTTTGTTTAAGGAGGGAGGGGCACCTGTGCTCACGGATGATGTCAGTTTACAAGTATTCATGGAACACCTTAAGAAACTGGCGGTGTCTTCGGCATCTTGATGTTTGGAGGACAACAAAGCTTTCACTCTGATATGAGATGTTAAGCACTTGAAAGAGACTTTAATCTGACAGCAGATGAACTGGCTTCAAACATAGTCTGCCACTAAATTTTGATTTTTAACAAAAAATAATTTGATTGGTTTTTGTGTTATAAGACAGTACAATGCAAGGATGGGAGGGTCTTGATAACTTTCATGAAAGTTACAGATTTGTGGTAAAGTGGATTTGTGTTGTAGCCACATCTGTCTTTGAGCTGCTGAGCACTCTGAGAACATAGTTTTGACAAGCTTAAAATCAATTGCTTTCTGTCTGTAGATGGAAAATCTTAAAAAGACAATTTCTTGAGTTTCTTTCATTTTCTTACCCCAAATGCTGCATGCAGTTCACCAGTTGGATTTTTTGTAAATTATACATAGTCATGTCATGCTTATTATATTGTATGCAGTTTTTCTTGGCAGATCAATGTTTTTAATATGTTTAAAGGTTGGGGAGGCATTAATTTATCTGCATGTGTTTATTGTAAAATTTAGTCCATTTTATATTTGTAAATAAAATCACTGACTATTTCTGTTTTTGTTCATTGCTGCATGTGCGACTTTCCCTTGTAGCATACTTTTAGCAGAAAACTGAGGTCAGCAGGGAAAAGAAAATCATGGATTTAAGGATTTAGATTTCACTGTAGACCTACATATACCAGGAGGATATGGGCAACAGTGGAATGTTGGCTAGGTTTATTAGCATGTTGAAAGAGGGTGAGAGGAGTGTTATGAAAATTTTGAAAAATTGTTTGTTTTATCTACGTAAAAATGTGCAATTCCATTGTCGTTGTAAGACATCTAGGCATTTCAACTAATTTTGTAAACTTACGTTTGTATACTCCACTCCAAAGTTTAATTTTAACTTGCAAATTTGCTGATTTGTGTAAAAACTACAAATTCACCATGCTAAACAAGTTCAGGGGTTGATGTTTGATTCAAAAAGTATGGTAAGAAAACTGAAGCAAAAACTGCTTTATTCAAATGTCTAAAGTTATCCATTCCCTTCACATTACAATAGAATACCTTGTGATGTAAAGTCTCGCTTATACTCTCACCTTTTCATGACAGATGCAGTAATTTTTTTTAAGTGTTGCTTTATGTACACCACCACATATGGCATCAAATTGAAATCAGGAGACAATGGACCATTTTCTCACAAAAATATACATCAGTACCATTACTTGGTTATTAAAGTGATTACAATGGCCCTACTAATCGTGGCTTTCTGGTCAAACCAATCTCACACCTGTGGCTCACTTCTCTGTTTTTCTAGTTTTCCTTTCTCCCAAACTCATTATGCTACATAAGTTTGGTTTTTTTTCTTTACTGTGTGTGCAAACTTGGAAACACTGCAAGATGTTTTGACACAGGCATACAATTCTTATGTGCATTAATCATAAATACAACAAGTACACACAAAAAGATTAAATAGTTCATTTTCTGTACAGATTCAAATTCAACAATTTGTACTTTAAGACGTTTTAAATTATAAAAAAGTGGCTCAAAAACACTTTCATTTTTAGGCTGTTGCAAATATATTACTATCAAAAAAGTAATTGCAGAATTATTATAGAATTTTTTGTCACCTCTATTCTAAAGAATACAAATAAAAAAAACTGGAAAGAGAAACAGCACTCAGAAATAACAGCTACAAAGGGAAGAAATTTATGAACCAGTAAAATATTTAATGCACGCATAATGATACTGAAATAAGATGAAATAAATTGTTACGAATATAAAATAATAATTCACGAGGATTGCTGACTAATAGAAATCTGTGGTTTCACATGCTCAGAAAAATCCAATATTGCCATAAAAGATCAGTTGATTTTTTTTGTTTCACTTTTTACAGTTTCTTAGTTGATGTGTTAATATGCTCAAAATTTTGCATTCCATACATTTTTGAAATCTGAATGTAAAACCACAAGAAAAAGTATCATCTACTTAAACATGATTTTGAGAAAATAAACATTGTAACATACACAACATGCACAAATGTTCAAACTAAGCTTTATCCTCCTTTTCTTGATGATAATAAAAAGCAATAGATCCCATGTCTATTATTCTTGCTTTCATTTGGCATTCGAGAATTTTTTCTGAAATGTCCCTACCTGTTCAATTCTTCAATATGAAAAGAAACCTTAAACGAACCTTGCAATGTAAAGAAAAAGCAGTACAGAGAAATGAAGGTGGAGAAGCAGCAAGAAAAGATTGTGTACCTAGAAACGGAAAAAATACTGCTAAAATACTACCATATTTCAAAATGCACGTTGATTCTTTGTACAGGATGAAGCGTGTTTGGATTAACTAAAAATTGTCATGCACTAGTACATGATGGGAGGTAATGTATGGGGGACTCCATGTATGGTTACAGTTAAAAAAAAAAAAACCTAAATTTTTTGGTACGTTTTCCTTCCATTAACTTAAATGCAATTCCTTTGGTTTGTACTATATAGTAAAGAGTAGAACAAAAACTCGTAAATACAGGCTGGGAGGAGAGGAAACCAGAATGTAAGACTTTATTTTATTTTTAAACCAGTGAGGATGCCTGCATTGCAATGTTTATTGCTGGGAACATGTAATTTTACAAAAATTGTCTCAAGCATAGTGTGCAGCTCATGAATCTGTGATAGTTACATCACTTGCTCATTCTATGAGAAAGAACTAGACTGCCAACTGAGTAGATAAGATTATTTTCCAATATCTTAGACAAAACTTTTCACAGCAAAATACAAAAATGCCAGACTATAGTTCTGTTCTTTCTGTTCAAAATGGTTTTTTGGATATCCTTAAAGGACCAGAATAAACAAAATATATCTGTTGTTTCTAGATAGAACTTGTGTGGCCTCTAGCTTTTCTTGCAAATTTTAGTTATGGCCTACATAATTTGGGCTTAATAACAAAAAAAATATCTGATTTGGGCCCACAGAGGTGGTAGTTTTCTGTTCTTGCATGAAGAGTTAAAACCAAGTTACACCAGCCACCTTGGTCTTTATTTAAACCAGTTCTACTGCTTAACTTTAGAGACTTAATGAATTCTATTGTTAAACTTTAGATGAAAAAGAGAAAATGACAACCATGGCATTTAAGCCACCGTGAATACAATGCCAAAAAAGAGCAAAAGACCTCACTTTTATGAAGTCTGGAGGCTTTAAGACTATTCATATACATGACTTTGTAATCCACAAAACGCTATTGCTGAAACAGATATGAACAACATGAATATTTTGTAGTGGATATAAGCAAGCATGTAAATTTTGCTCTTCATTACATTAATTTATTCACATCCATGAGAAAAATTTGGTATATTCTTGGTTTGTCATAAAGCTTGTTCTGGTATGTTTGTAAAGCTGTAGAGATATACTATCCTGCAAAAATAGCATATTTAACCCGTCATTAACGTGAACACTGTGCCTATGAGAGAATGTTACCTACTACTATAAAAGCTTTTCCACTGATAATCCCAGTCACCAGTCTTGTATTCCTCAGATGCTTATGTTCAGTGGAGAAAACGAATGCTCATTTTGGATTCTACATCAACTTTTGTCATGGCCTGCAATTGTGAAAAAAATGCACAAATTGTTTTGCAAGGCAATATAAAGCGAACAGTGTCAGTCTCCATTTGGATCCAGAATCATCGACAATGAATGAACAATAGGAGACATTTTCTGGACAGGTTTTGGAAAAAAAACAACATAATTTGGGCCACAAAAAAATTGTTTCGAAGTTGGAAATCAGCTGAAAGGCTGAAAATTACAACTCTAGATGTTACCAAAGATGATGTAGTCACTTAACCCTCTTAGCACGACATAAAAATGTAGCATAACGATGACTGGCTTATAACTGAAGACTGTGAAGACGACAGTGGGTGAAGTTTGTTTTTTATTATTGCTGCTTTGAGATAAACATTACACCAAGAAACCTATACATTTTTGGAAAAGAGAAAACCTGAACTTTTCAATATAGTAATGAAAATCGCCTTGCCCATGCTGTCCGGCAAAACCACAATCCTGATCCATCATGCAAAGAGGGTTAAGAACAGTTTTGGTTTGTAGAGCCTGTTTAATTCAGATAGTAACAGTTAGGTCACATCCTGTAATTTCTATTACAACTAGTATCTTTATAAAACATACTGCTAACCTTACCTTGAATTCCTCTTACCTTAACAAACTCTTCGAATGATATGAAGTCATCTTTGTCCAAGTCCACCTCTTTGATTGTCCTGTCAGCAATGCTACCCAGCTGTATCCACAAAGATTCAACATTAAAGAATAGGTTTAATTTTTAAATGAGTAGCAAAAGTAGTTATCATCTAATTCAGTTCAACTGCCCTACACTACAATATTTTCCTATATAACACCCTTTACTCCGAAAACGATCTTTGTTTTATGTCCTCAAAAACTGAATTCTAATTGTTTTTATACGTTTATGATAATGTATGGCAATATAATCAGTGGAATTGACCTAACTAGATTTTTTTTAAGACTGAAAAATATGTAATGAACTTTATTATCTTTCAAATATCATATATTAAATAGTGATATCATATGGCATCACCTGCTCCTCAGATATGTTAGCGCCCACCATCATGTGTAAAACTTGCACTAGCTCATCTCTGGAAATCTTGTCATCACCATCCAGGTCATACATCTTGAAAGCAACTGAAAATTTTATGATATCTCTGCACACAGTAAATTCTAATATTGTGTATCGATATCATTTCTTATGTGAATGCAATGCAGTGAGAAAAGGGTATATGTACATATGCTCATCATCCAGTCTAGACTTTCAAGTATTTGGCTGGATGTTTGATTCTGAGGTGAACAGGGAGGTGCAGGATGCCATTAGGGAGGCAAAGAAAAAGTACAGGGACAAAGTTGAGTTGCAGTTCAATAGTGGGGACCTCAGGGCAGCATGCCATGGTAATAAGAATATGTGATGTCAATCCCAAGGAAAACCCTCTTGATATGACCAGTGGGACTTGCCTTGCAGGCGCTGAGATCTTTCCAACGTGCTCAATTCTTTTCATGCCCACTTTGAAAAACATGACTTCTCTCACAATAATTTCCCACCAAAACAGTCTCTTGTGCCTGAGTATGAGTTGGCGATTGCTCACTCCTCTGCAAATGGCATCTGTTTATAGGGCTGGCTGCCTTGCCATGATATAGCCTTAGTTGCTGGCTTGGCATAAAACACTAATCCCCCCTCCCTCCAAACACTCTGTAACAGATCTCTTGAGGCGAGTAAATGTTAACAAGGCTCCAGGTCCAGATGGGATCTTTGGACACACCCTCCATTACTGTGCTGAGTTTTATAGCATCTACTCCAGCTCTGTAGATTCTGCTCACATTCCTGACATTTGTAAATTTTCACACATTGTACCTGTCCTAAAAATCACCAACTTTCACCTCTATAAGCTCTAGTGTTTCACTCACAGGCCTTGCATGCACTTTTTTTTAAGTCATTCAGACTTCTAGTATATTCCTCTAATCAACAAAGTCATTTTTATCAATGCAGCATTTAAAAAAAAAAGATTTGTAGCAATTTGTATATGAAAAGGCTGTTCTGATGCAAAATGCAATAAGAAATAATGAAGACCCCAAAGACAATGAGTGGTAGACAGGTGGAGGAAACAGTTTAAATCTTCCAGAACTGATACCATGAAGCAAAAACCTATGACAGCGAAGGCATGCATTAACAAATTTTGGGAAATATGTGACATTTATGTCTCCCACTTGCTTGCATTTCTCACCAGTCAAATCTCTTTGTTTTTCACATATCTTAGGCATTTCAGTAGAAAATTTAAACATTAATACCCCTTTATATAAAAAAGCTGTTTCTTTCTCATTAGGAGGAATTCAAAGAGAACAAATGTGTTTAGTTATTCAGAGAACCACTTCTATATGGAAAGTCTCTCACCTACGATTAAGTAGATGGTGATTTATTTTATGTTGATCAAACATTTAGTCTGGATAATGGATTTTTAAAAATTCTATTTTTTTCATTTAGAGAAAATGTTTAGAGATAAGGATTAACTAGCCATACTAAATTCTTGATTTTTCTAGACCTTGTAAGTAAACTGTCAAAATTTATTACTTTTCCAGCCATGGAAAACTTTTCATTTTTTCCATGACATTTTTATACTTTAAAAACTCTGCAAGAACCATGCAAACTGCCTTTTAGATTTGTGTTATAACAGAATCCACATTTAGGCTAGCTTTTTATTGTGAAACCTTTAACATGACTGGTCACTTCTCATTTCAAACTAAGTGAGAATTTAGAGGTAACAGCAACATAAAAATAATGCAGCATGAAAGAAACTTGACTATAATGCAGGTACATACATCTTAGTTTCTCATCTCTGTTATTCATTGTGTTCTTCTCAACATTCTTCTTCAATGGTCTGAACCTGGCAAGCACTCGCATAAACTGTCTGAAGTTAATTGTTTCGCCATCATCGCTGTAACAAAGGAACCAGATTTATGCTACAACTAAACAGTGAAATACTATTTAATATTTTGTAGCTCTTTATTTTAAATGGGGATAGGGTTGCCAAGGTTCATGAGAATAAAAATGGCACTATATGTTGATATATGTATTTAAAATTTTTCAAAAACTCTTTGTGGACGTCACAACTTCACTTCAAAAAAGACAGTTTACCAGAACAGCAATACAGGCACCCAGCAATGTGTGAAAATTTCCCAACCCACTTCCCCTCTCAAAAAGGGCTATATCCTGACGTCACAGTTCATCAATATTATTGTGACGACAAAAAGAACTATGAAAATACTAGTTTAAATTTAGACAAATATCAATCACCGTTTCAAATGTGCACATAATATTAACAATATGTATTATTTACCCTTCAGCAAAGAAAGAATGCACAATCCTGTCTCCAAGTGGATTTATTGCAAGTTCAGGTATTCGAAGAAAATCTTCACGCCTATTCAAGCAGGAGCAAAAGGTACATTTCACTATTTTATGTTTCTTACAATTTTTCAGCAGTTATTTGAGAACTATTATTATTATCTTTAAATTTCACAAAAAATATATAAATATTTTAAGTCCAACATCACAACATAAAACACTAAAAATTAATGAACAAGCTAAGGGAAACAATGTTCAAGGGTCTGGAAGCCAATAAGCAATTTCTGATTCTTTAAATGCAGTGTTTTCATTATGAGTGACAAGTAATATAGATCTGACCAAATCATCAACTAAGTTCTTTGTCCCCTAATGGATGAATGGATAGGTAAAAGTGTGTCAAATAACCCCAGTTTTTGTCACTTGTGAAAAATATGACAGCTAATTTTACCTGAGAAAAGCATTGTTGGATTTGTCTAAACTTGTAAATCTGCTATACAGCCTCATTATCTGATTCTTTGAAACTGCAGAAAGAAGGAAATAATTATTTTTAAATGTATTCCGTAATTTTCATTGTTATTCATCTTAACGGATATAGGGAGAGTACCAGTCCAGTCTTGGAAACACATGTCCTGCAACATCAGAGAAAGATGAATGTATCACCTGGTGGCTCAAACTCCGCTAGATTAATAATAATTTTTGCATTTTTCTTTGGCTTCTTCCACTCAGCCTACCTTCAACTCACTGTGTCGGACTGCTGTTCCAATCTTAAGCTTTCTGTTTTCATGACTATAATGGAATTAAATTAAGGTCAACAGTTTTCTTCTCAATGTTCTAAAGATAGCTGCTTTTAGCACGCATGTGTTTTTCTCATATTTCTCATGGGTATCACGTCTATTAGTTCAACGATAAACTGCTTGTCATCGAAATAGGATAACTAATTCTGGATTTAGGTCTCGTCATTCGCATGTGTAATCTGTCTGTCATATGTTCCTATGACTGCTCTAGAACGTCGCAACCGAGCTGCTGGCTTCAGCCATATCATTGCTCTTCTTGCAGTTAAACGTACGGTCTCTGAGGAATGATACAGAATACCTGAGACGCGTTTATGATGCTTATGGTACATCGTGACAGAGATCAATAATGTAAATTATCAACACTAGCAAAGGAACTAGCCTCGGCCGAGCTAGGTTGAAGATAAATTTACACTGAAACTATTTCTTTGATATTAGATAATGGCTTTTCAACAAATATTAAATCACTTGCAGTTTAAGAGATATCTTACATCCTGTTTCTGCTTTGATTTCCTCTATTTCTTCTTCCTGAAGTTGCATCGACGATCCTGTGCCCATCTTGTCTGATATGAACTGTGTGGACTGCTCTGGTCCGTGGCTCCTTTAGACTTTATTCTTTCCTGTCGTCTTGAGTTCTCTCTCTTTCGGAGCAGCGATCCAACCTTCCTAAGAGGAGAGCGTATCTTCGGAAAAGAGACAACGATCGTTACTCGCTGAGGTCTGTGAGGACGACGATGTTATTAATTGAGAGGACAGAAAGCAGTTTACGAAAAAGATAAATTTTGCAATTGACCGAAGTAAATGTCATGCTTCTAAAGTTATTGTTTCATAAATATTGTTGTCAGTAATATTGACATTTGTATTTATAAAATTCTAGGTAAAAAAAGATTAAATTAATTTTTGATTGTAGTTGTACTTCTTGTTACTTGCCAGTGCTGATTTCGTTTTCTGTTTTTTTCAGAGCATGCAGCCACAGATTTCTTAGATTATCGTACCATAAACATTGATCCAAGAACATGGCCCAACGTGTGTGTAGATACGCAAGCATCATGAATGGTGCACGGCAAGTGCTTTTTCACCATAGGGTTCACCAAGTTCTTAAACAACATCTTGTCTGCATAAGTGTTTGGGAAAAGGACCGAAAAGGTGGCTACAGAAAACCAAATCCAGTTTCCCACATAGAAATGATAAAAGATGGACTGAAGCTGATGGGGTCAGAAATGGAAAAGTTTGGTGAAGAAATGAAACATAAGTTCCGTGCAGATCCATTTGTTAACATAAGTCATGGTGACTATGAATACATGTGGAAATTTAATGATCGAAAGAGAGTTGAGGAGTGGGTCGTAAGTTCAGACCGTGATAACAATGAGGGTCAAAGCCAAGCAAATCTGACTTTTTCCACAAACAACACTGCTCTCTTCCATGGCCATCTCTGCCAGCAAGTGCCTAAAGATGGAGTAGTCAAACGCACAGGCTATTGTAACATGCGTTCTCCAGCTAAATTTGTAAGTCACAAATAAATGTAATTCTTTATTTAACAGTCCTGAGGAAATGTTGCATTACTTGTCCAAATACATGCACCACCGACATGTATCTCAGAAATGTGCATCTGCGATATGCACATATATTGGTGTGTACTCACATTTGCATGACTACACATTCATATCCATGCAGAGAGAAACAGACAGGTATGTATTTACTGACTGCCCTGTTAACATTTTGCAGACTTTAGTGTTCAAGTAATTAGGCCAAGGAACAGTCTTAAGAAATGTGAATTTAAAGACATTTTAGAAGTTAACAATCATTTGCTTAGATCCACATCACAGAAAGGAGAATGGAGCAAGTTTCATTTATTTTCTGATGTAGCTTACTGTAGTAAGGTTGCTAAGTGTGATCAAGTTCTATGTTCAAGAATGTTTTCTCATTTCACAGCTGTCATTTAAGCGGAAAGATAATCATGACTGGAGCTGTTTCACCCACCTTTTGATGCGTGTGCGAGGTGATGGTCGTCCATATATGGTGACAATAAGCATGGATCGGTTCTTTGATATAAACTGGTTTGATCAGTACCACTACACACTCTTTACTAGAGGTGGACCATACTGGCAGATAGCTAAGGTTTGTTTTGTTTTTTTTATCTTGTTTGTGTGCCAGGTGGTTTTAAATTTTTTTAATAATCTTGGCTTTAACTATTACTGAATTAGATGTTAGATTTGTTAGAGATCATTTGAAAAACTAGACTTGAAAATTGGTCTTGGATTTCAAAAGGTGATGAGAATGATTTAAGTTATTATTTTAAGTTATTATCTGGTATAGCTTAATTAAAGTTAATCTCACCAGAAATACGTCTGAGAAATAACAAATTAAAATGTTTTTTGTGTATTTAAAAGGCAGACATGCCTACTTCTGTATAACTTAAAGATTTAATGATGCATTTAAACAACAGAAATGGTTGCGTCATTGTCTTTCATGACTGTATTGCATTTCCTCATAATGGTTATATTGTGACTTTTGTGTTTCCTCAGAATGCATCTTTTTGACATTATGTCCTAGTCAGCACTGTGAAGAAATCAAGGGTCTTCGATTGTTTTGTTATATGTCCTCCGATAATAAGCCTGGGATTTACTTTCTCTTCAGATTCCGTTCTCCAAGTTTTATGTCACAAGCAAAGGCCGTATCCAGGACAAGCAAGAACCTATTCAACTGGAACGCATCAGTCATTTGAGTATCACAATTGGTGATGGCAACGAAGGACCTTTTTACCTGGAAATAGATTACATTGCCTGCATGTTTGACGAAAACCATAGAGAAGCATTTGCCTATGAATTATATGACACTGATCCTGCTTATGTAAACACATAGAAGAAAACAGATTGCTGTTAACAGTGGTTTGTGAATGCATTTTTTCAGATTTGAGATGGGTTGATGAATGTGCAGGTGCATGTGCAAGCATATGCATGCATATGTGGACATGCAAGCATGCAGACCATTACATATACACGTGTGTGTATGTATATATGTGTGTTAGTGATATGTAAATGTTGATTCACTTTGTACAGAAATTCCTATCAGTGGATTCACTTAGTACTGGAACAGAATGCAAAGAATAGTCAATAATTTTATTATACAGTAAGAGAGATTACTCACAGCAATCACTTAGTTGCAATAAACTGTCATTTTAACATTTTTAAACATGTCATTTTAACAGTTGTGTTTGCACACATTCTTCAACTTTTTTTTCTTTCTAATTTCAATCTTTATTGAATAGGCTATCAGGTCATCTTATAACAATATAGCAGAAAAATATAAATAGTCATATCATATGTAAGTACATATTGTAATAGTTATGTATTATAATAATAATATACTTATTACCTTAAACAGTATAAAGAACATGTACATAAAGATTAAGGGCACTATGTCAACTGTCCCGGTATTTTTTTGTAATTTACACAGTCACAATAAGTAAATTAAAAATTGACAATGAAAGAGTATTTCTATAAAATAGACATTAGGGAAAATAAGTGTATTGTTTTCATTTCATGTAACATTTCAAATTTTTCACTTTATACCATTCAGCACACAAATAGTAAAATGTCTTCTGCCTATGACATTAACAACTGATCCAGCAAAAAGCAATAATCTTATACACACCCAACCCCTACAAACTTAACCACATCCTAATAAACAAAAATTAGTAGCAATGGTGCATAGCATTTAGTATATCTCTCTGATTCTTTCCATGAGGAACACATTTTTCTTTTATATTTGACTATTGCCATGATTCAACTTGAGTAATCTAGAAAATTTATATTATCATCAAGCATTCATTGAAATGATTCAAAATCTAGTGCAGAAGTCTGTAAAAATGGTGAACTCATTTGTTTCAATAATATTTTCAAGGAAGTATTCTCCAAATTGTTGTAAAGTTGACATCTGCGGATCAATTGAATTCAAATATAAGTTTGAGTGCACAAAGAAACCCCTGAATCTCCACTACCTTTACCCCACTCCCCCACACACTTCCTTTTTCCTTATTGCAGTGGTTTTCTTAATTTTTTTTTATATTTTTCCTAAGAAACTCAAAGGCTGATTTTGTTAAGAATATTCTTTGTGGAACAAGGAATGGTCATAAATATATAAGACAATAAAAACAGTATATGAGATTTAACAATATTTCTTTCTATTGGTGTGAGATCTCTTCCCTCCCATTCCATCATAATTTTGTGCATTTTAGTGAAATGATTTTCATAGTTATTTACCACATCTTCAAGGTCTAGGGAAAAAGTGATCCCATGGTCCATGAAGAAACAATGACATGTCATCAGCTAAATGTGAAACAAAAGTTTCCCAACACTATACCCTTAATATCCACCTTATTTCTAGCAGGGATTTTCGCATATAAAGGAGGATATATGGTGAAAGAATCTCTTAGTCCACGAGCTTGCTGAGAGACGCTATACCATGCACAGGAAGGCAACTGTATCTTTGCGAAATATGTTTACCCACCATAGAAGATGTGGTCTTAAACGAAAGGGTTTTCTGAATGAATAAGCGTGCATGAGAATCAAACATTTTCTCAAAGTTCAGTTTACTCCTGGTTTCTTCTGTATTTGAGTATATAGTTTATTGTATATTAGCCTAACATAATTTTGCATAAATCCTCTTGGTTCTATCCTTGCTGAAGTACCCTCCCCTACTAACAATCCTGATACGAGAATGAAGTCTAACCTAGCCTGGGTTTTTTTCCAACTAAAACCTTTACTCTCAGGATGAATATCTCCCACACTACTTGATTAAATTCTTCAATAATTTTTGAATCACCTGTCATAATTACATAAACTTTTTCTTGATTATACACTTTTTCTTTTAAGTTGTAAAAAGCTGGGCTATGCACCTTCTGGGCCACAACTGTTAACAGATAATCAGTCTTCAATGCACACTTTTAAAATAATAAGTTCCCATCTGAATTATTGTAAAAGACTTTTGTATATTTGTCTTCAAAGTTGTTATTAAGATTGGCAGTACCGTAGCATTTGAACTGCAAGAATTAAAGTAGACATCATATCTCCATTTCCCTTTGACAATTTGTTCTATTTCTGAGAATAGTGAGTTGTTTTTTTCTGTGAGGAAATGGAACATTATCATCTCTTTTTCGGATCACCCAGCTTTCGACAGGTCATAGAACATATATTTAACTTACTCATTATTTTAATAATAAAGATAAAACGGACTAAAAAACAGTGTAAGATAAAGTTAAGGAATATTGCTTTTTCTTTTTACCAGGGTAATGATTTGAGTATTTTGTATTCTACATAATGGGAAATAATTAAGTTATTTACTCTTCCAAAAGTATAGGAAAGTAACATTGGAGAGTAAATGTAAAAACAAAATATAATAATAAAAACAGCTGGCATTACAAGGCCACCACATTTTCCCATGAACAGTATTCACAGATGTCCTGATATTGATGACACATTTTATTACAGAATAGGATGTTTATAAAGGTTTCACTTTGTATCAGAGTATAGACGTAACAGGAAATGAAGTTCTTCTAACCATGTATAGACATGAACCTATTCATCTGGTTCTGAACTATTTCTCATAAATGTGTATGTAGTTTAGAATTCAGGGTTAGGGTTAGCTACATGGAGCTGTTAATAGTTCAACTTAAAGCTGGATGAAACAGTACTCACCACACCACAAAGTTATTCTGTTAGTTCAAAAATACAGTAGGGATTTTCCTATCTTTTATACATCCCATGAAATCACTTATTTTTTTCACTGTTTTTTAAACATCATCAACACTGGGTTTAACAGTTAAATTCTCTTCAGCATGACCATCTGCCACATTGAGCATCGCTCACCAAGATCTATGTTTGAACTTTGTCTCCATGCAGTAACTTCTCTATTGAAAATATCGGGTCTACACCATAAACACAAAAATTTGTATTTCTTTGAAAGTCTTGTTATGCTGACAAACTCCTCTGTTTTAGTTTGTTCATGAAAGTGCAAATATCAAAACACCCTCCCCAACCAGCACTTACCCCACACACTCCTCCACAGAATGAAATTAAAATACATAATTTATTATTCCCACATACAAACATAAACACAACTTATGATCAAAATACCTCTGTAAATGTGCAGTGTAACCAATGTTAATATAATGAATACATAAATATATTTAGCATGTATAATGGGCTTTTCTGTGTCCATGGACTTGATTGCTTCATTATAAAACTCGCCAACCTTAGTAGATGAATTACTACTACATCAAATGTAGCACACCATAACCTGATAAACAAGAAGTTCGCCATCAGTATTTTGTATCTAGAGCAAAGCTTGTTCACATTCAGAAGTTACCCCATCTTTACCATCATGTGTGAAACTATTTAAAGGTGGAGAGCTTATTGCATAGCATTTGGGTTAAACCATTCAAGCATTTTCAGAAACATACCAGAGGTTGAACAACCTGCACAAAGAAACAAATGGGAAACGTGTGTGACACAAGAATCATATTCTGTCTTTAAGCTTTGAGAGACTTGATATGTAAAGATGATTTTAACATATGTAAAATGTGTAAATCAAGTTGATGCCAGGCATACATTACTGTACATGTTATTTCATTTGGCATTGTGAAAATTAGATCACCCATTTATTTTTGTCAATAATGTGTAGATGAATAAACAACAAAAATTCAAGAGCAAGCACAGTAGAAATTAGTGACCAACAGCACTACATATTCTGAATGGCATATTCATATTGGTCATACCAACAGACTAGCCAAATGATTAAACATCTTTTAAAAGACAATATAATATCATAGAGAGCTTTGGAGTTACATAACAGATTATTACTGTTTTTCATTTACTAATATATTCTATTTCCAATCAAAAGTGCTTTCACTTTCATTTAGTGAAGTTGTAATTGATGAGATTCATGAGAATGGTGGCCAAATAGATTGCCACTTAAACACTTAATGTACCTGAAACAATAAATTGGCAATTCTAATGATTTACAATGTCCTTATTAAGAACTGTTCACTTTAAAGTATTTTTAATCTTAAAGGTTAAATTAAAATGCTGATAAAACTTTCGAAAGAGGTATAGGATGGGGAGGGGAATTAACTGGTGTTTTATGCCCACTCAACAATTCAGACTGCATCATGGACAAAGCTGACCCTGTAAAACATGTAGAGAAAGAACAGTGTGCCTTAGATAAACCCTGAATCCAGGACACCTGATCCTCACTGTATTGGTTCATTCATTCATCCCTTGACTGGTACCAAATGGTTATCTCTGTCCTCTGGTACTGGGTGTCAGGGAAAACAGCTGGATGGTGAACAGGTCACTGCGTCGTGACTTGTGCTGCACCACAAAGCTGCCGGGAAAGGGGTGAGGGGATAGGAAAGTAGACATTCAGCCCCCAAGCAAAATATGGCACAAATTCTAGAGGAGCAAAGACACGTGAACATCGCGCTTACTTCTAGACCTTTAACATATCAGTATTCACACTATCAAATATTCATCATGGCCAGTGCCACCATAAATGAATGTGCACATATGCCCACGTGTTCATTCTTAAAAATACGTCTGACATCCAAACACACATGCATAGACATAGCCTATTTTTTTGAAATGTAGCAACGCTGCGTTTCATACTGTTTCAAATTAACATTTCCACTTTTTACTCTTGATATGGGACTTTCAAACACATATTAAGCTGTCTCTATTTACAAGATTGTCATCACATCCAAGATTGATGCTGAATAAACTTCTCACTAAAATATACTACCCTTTCAAAATCCTTATTTTACAGCAAATGACACTGAAGAAAAGATGAGATTCAGTTTTTAAAAAAATGCAATTAAACATACACCAGTATATAAACATAGGTAAATGTACGACTACAGTTCTCTAGGTTAACTCATTCAGTAGGATTTGTTTTTTTTTGTTTTGTTTTTCTTTTTTAATCTATGGAGATATTCACAAATTATGTATGCCATAAAGGCTCACAGGCTTCATGCTCTCTTCTGTGTATTACATTAGCTTCATTATCCCCACTGTCAACTGAGAGTGCACATCATGAGTAAATTATGCAATATGTTATTCAAGGAAATCTTAAATTTTAAAGACAGAAGGTAAATCATTTTTTAAAACGAACTCCAATAATCCTTGGTTGAAACAGATGCTAATAACATTAAAACATCCTGTCCAACAACAGCTGACAGTTATTAACTGTAACATTATGGTCCCTTTTGGGGGGGGGGGGGAAGAGAGAACTAAACGGAAAAAATCACTCGTCTAGCCACAATCATTACATTTGAATGACTTTAACTGAAGTGCATGTGGGAGGGAAAGGGGATGAAATTCCTTGGAACTGTTGGAAAAACAGGCAAATTATGGTGGAGGGGGAATTTTATGAGGGAAGCTGTCCTATCAGTTTCATTTATTGTGATTTTCATTACAGTTTACACACAATAGCAATGCAAATAAACAAATGGAATGGGTATCTTAATGGATTTTTGAAGTATATGTTGTTTCAAGTTTTAATCCTTTATCTTTTTTAAAACATGAACGCAACCCTTTCACTAATGACAACCTGGGGTTTAAAGCTCTATATAATGGACAAATACAGAGGACAGAAGAATACTTTTTGTTTTTTTGTATCCGTCATTTGTTACAAGCACTTTTCTATATCTTATTAAATAAAAGAAAGAAGGAATGAGAGGGAGAACATCCCCAACATTCTGTCAAAGTCAAATGATGGTGATAGGTTTGAATCTCCTTCAAAAAAAGTTGTCTCAGTTATATGTTGACATGAGGCAGTCATCAAACATGAAAGATATGGTAGTCTTAAGTACTACTTTATGTTTAAAAAAATGTATACAAAAGAACTGTCCCTTAAATAAAAAAAAGTTCTTGTGTTCTGAATAAAAAAAATTTGCCCTAATGACAAAGCACAATTTGGAAGAAAGGTATTAACATGACAAAATTATAATTTTTGGAGACCTGAATTAAACACAAGTCAAAAGAAGCAGAAAGCTATCAGGAGGTAGGATCTAGGACACTTAATGCTCACCAGTAAAGTGTCACAGTCACTGAGAGACAGCAATTGTAATGGAATGATCTCAAAACTCTAAGAACATGGGATTAGCAAAAGCATAAGTGACCCATGACTGAACTTTGCTTTTCTCTTCTGGCTTACATATTTATTTAAGCAAATTATTAAAAAAAAACACCAAGTTCATTGTAAAAGCCATGATTTCTAATCCACAATATTTTTAAAGATGCATTTCCAAGGAAAACAAATCTGCAATATCACTATGGTATCTACAATTCTTTTCTAGTTCTTTCTTTTAGATACAGATTGAAAAAAAACGTACTTTTCTTTTCTCTTTACCAACACCATGACATAGTATGCATAATAAGAGTAGAAGCTTCTGAGTGATACAGAACCCACAGCCAATAAATTATACTTTGCATGCTATACCCTGTCAGCTTACTGCAAATTTTCCAATTAAACTTTCATGCCTTTAGCATGCTTTCAGTTGTATTCTGTAGTCTGCAGGCATGCCATACTGCAGGCATGAATGAAAAAGGTTTTCCATCTGGTTTTTGTCAGAAAGTAGCTCCCCAAGGCACCATCTACATAAATGTCTTCAAGTCCTAATCAAACCACCGTTGTTGCATAAAGTTCTGTCCTTCTTCACGGACGAAGCCAAACTGTGAGTAAAACTCCACCATATGATCTTTACATTCCAAAGACACCTTGTAGCTATTTACTGCTTTACTAAGCAAAACTGCAACATCCAGCAATCTGCAACACAATATGGTGTCTATAATCAAATAAATATGCCGATATTCTGCAGTTTGTTGAATAGGCAGTTGCACAACATAACAATTTTTTTTGTTTTTGTTTACATTGAAACAAGCATTTACAGATTCATCATGTAAAACCTCAAATTTGATTGTGTTTATTATGTTTTTGGAAAGGTAACAAAGGAAAAGGGGTGAAAAGTAAGGAAAAGATAAATGAAAGAAATACCAAGCGAGAGAAACTAAGGAAAATTTCACACATTTGTGGACACAAAATTGTAAAATGGTGGAGATTTTAAAGTAATCTGTGGTGGTAACAAGAAAATTATACAGATAAATTAGCTTATGAAAAGTGAACTTTATAACATATTTCACTTAATTTTAAAGATTAAGAAGATGGAGGAATTGCAGCAATTTTAGCCTACACTGATTACGATAAGCTGAATACTTACATTTTTCCCAGCTGTTTGCCTCTATATAGGTCACTGACCACTACATCCTCCACCCTTGCTCTCTGTGACAAACATAATTCAAAATGCTTCCAAACTTTTTCTTCCTTGTTAATACTTTCTTGAGTTCACATAAAACATGCTTAAATTTCTTCACTGGGAAACATAAACTGCACAGAGTTTTCAGGATATCATTAAAACTGAGATAAATATCATAAAAAATATCATAATTAATAGATCCCACTTACTGCTGATGCACCATGGATAAACTTTTGTTCCTTGACTAGCGTGGCAGAACCAATGACCTGTCCTGTTGTCTGATTCTCAATAACTATGATGTAGTATGTGTCAGGGCAGGCCTTCATCTGGCTGAATCTGTCTGGGACAGAAGAAACAAGATGTGGTTTCAAATGCTATGACAAAAAACAGAAGACAGGATAGAAAAGACTTTCAACTTATCAGACAAAAAAGTAATAATGCAAAAGAAGATCTGCAAACCCTTTACCAGGAGAATGTATGTAGCAGAATAAATAAACAAATAGTTTACTTCTAGTAATTTATTGTAGAAGTTATCGTTTGCTCTATGAAAAAAATGTGAGTGAAGATATCAATCACATTCAGTATAACAACTGGAGCACATTAAAATTAAACCCAGAGGAAAAATTATGCTTCTGGATGACAAGTTACTTCTCATGCATTGCAAAAAATAGCTGCATAAGCATCAAATAAACTACTATTGTTCACATATTAAAAACATTGTTGACTGTAGATTCTATAGAAATAAATAAGTCACATTAATCACAACAACTGGGATGGGGCAATAAGTCGTTTTTGTTACAGGATATACAAGAGCAAATTATTTGTGTGCAAAACTTACAGTGATATCATGACTCCTGCTTAATAAATTGAGTATATTTTGGAGACTTTTTGTGAAATCTTGGAACAGACTTGTTCTTAAATAACCATCAAAAAAGGAATAAACTGCTCATTCTAATTTGCTTGAAATGGTTAAGATTCAAACACAGTAAGACTTACCTTCAAACTGTGCCTGTGTCACTTCTCCAACTTTTGTCAACTGCTGCAGAAGTTCCATGTAACCTAAAACAAAGGTACTTTTTTGACTTTTCACACTCACTTACTCAGTGATTTACATCAGCACAGAATAATAAGCCAACAATATCGATACATCTAAGACATCTTGATGAAAGGAATAAAAACAGATAAATTAAATGGCCCTATTAATATCCAAATTAATGTAATAATGACAAAATGGAATTACTATATTATTAGTATACTCCACTGTTATCTCCATATTAAAATCTTGGGCAATATGAATAACTGCCTTATACAATTTGGTTTCTCTTAGATTTATGGGTAATGTACATTTGATTCCTACATCAATTTACACTTATAGGGTTGAACTTGTTGAACAGTACAAGTATCTGGGAACTGTGATTGATGATAAACTCACTTTTAACGCCAACACAGAGGTCATTCACAAGAAATGTCAATCAAGATTGTACTGTCTACAAAAACTCCGTTCCCTGAATGTTAACAAAAAAGTTTTATGTTCTTTTTATAGATGTTTTATTGAGTCTGTGTTGACATTTGGATTTTTATGTTGGTATGGAGGATTGAGGGTTAGAAATAGGAATGTGTTAGATGGAGTGGTGAGGGCGAGTGGGAGAGTGATTGGGGAGAAACAGGAGTGTCTGAGTAAGTTGTATGAAAGACGAGTAGTACGGAAGGCAAGAGTGATTATGAAAGATAGTACACGTGTTAGCACAGTATTATAACCTTCTTCCGTCCAAGAGACGTTATTATGTCCCAAGAGTGTCCACTGCCCGCTCAAAGAATAGTTTTATAAATAAGTCTGTTGCCCTTCTTAACAAGTGATGCAGGGGCCTGTGAGTGTGTGGGTGTGTGCGTGATTTTTTTTTGCAGATTGTTTTTGGTGATGTGTGAATTTTACGGTGTGTGTGAATTGATTGTTTATTGTTGTGAGCGTGGTCAAGTTTTTAGTATAAGCCAGTTGTTTCACTATGTCTTGTAATTTCTCCCTGTTGAGATAATAAAGTTGAATTGAATTGAATTAAATTATCTTTAATACCACTGATGTTCTACCTTTTTTTTTGTACTTTGCTGCTTGTACTTTTTTTAACAGCTTTTAGAAATGCTTTACTGTTATAGTTGATGTGTCTTAATCTAATTTCATGAAAATATGTCACTGCACTGAAAATAAAAGTTCAGACTTAATTATTTAAATTTTAGATGGCAAAGAATACACAAGCAAGCATAAATATTGTGATCTTTTTTGTGAATATCAAACATATCATTACCATTATGATAGTCACCAAGAGCCAAAGGTCGGATCTTTAAATTTTCTCCAGGATTCTCTGGTGTAATGCCACCTTTATAACTTCCTTTACATTTGGTATAATCAAGTGATTCCAAGATTGCAGCATCAAAAAGAAAAATGTCTGCAACACCATTCTGAAATCAAACCACATTCACAGATTGTCTTGCACCTATTAAAGATAGCGCTAGAAGTTATAATATAAATCATAGATTTTGTTTTATTTTATTGCAAAGACATATGATTACTCCACAATACATTCACTGATGACAATAATAGAATAATAAGTCCCACAAAGAACAAAAAGCGCTGTAAATGAAATGGGCATCATAAATATGTTTTTGTAATCATGCCACAAACAATTCTGATTTCATTCAGATCTGAAATGCAAGTTTACTGGCAGATGAACCATAAGAAAGAGACCTTCCGGGCACATTCTCATCTCTTATTGTGGTGAATATTTCCTCTTTTTGTCTCAAAACGTTATTTTCAAGTGCTCTTGATAAGTTGAAAAAAAAGTTTTGCAAGATAACGGATCGCGGAGAAACTAAAGGCTTCAGGCACGGTTTCAAACGCGTGTCATTGCCCCTAGGTACACCCATGATCAAAATAGCTACAAAGACTTGTATATCATTGATGGGAGGTCTAAACTCAGTGGTGGTCGTTTTCTGGGGAGGGTGGGAAGCCCAAGTACATAAATATTCCTGGATGAATTTATACATTTCAACGGCCTTTTGAAATGATCCAGCTATACATTATCGCATATCAAGAACCCATTGGTGTAATCTGGATAAAAGCTATTAGGAGCATAAGGTGTTGTTGGCGGGAGCTGTATCGAGGCACATTGCATCACACGTACACCCAGTAATACCTACTTGGCAAAATGGATCGTCTGTATTTACAATGACATCGACAAGTTATCAGCATAAACATAAGCGTCTAATAGCTTTTGTAACTCACCTCTGAAAGTACTGACATGATTGATGTACAAGTTGACGATCGCGAGTGTGAATGACGCGAATGTGTAGGTGTTAATATGAATGTTCCAAGTATCTCGCTTACGTGGCTCTCCCACTGATAAGGTGCGTGTACTTGTAGTATTACAAAAGGTGAAAATGTACTCTCTAAATATAATAACGGGTTCAATGCCACTTTAATTAAAAGTTATGACAAGCTTTTATATATTATTCAGTTATAAGAAGTTGGTAAGAAACTATACCCTTTCTTTAGTTTTACACTTATTTCAGAGGCTGAGAAATCCCATACAATGCCTTTTATTGAGAGAGTACCGGCAAAGTTAACAAACATGGCGGCTCCCTTGAGAAAGTTTTGTATGTGTGGTCTTACAATATTTCGGAATGGAGTCGTCCTTTCAGAGAGTATTGGTAGCAGCCTTTGTCACGCATTCAGAACATATTTTAATTTGATAGGAAATCGTGTTGCAGCGAAGGAAAGACCTTATTACTGTGGATTACATCAGTGGACTGAAATGCATGAACTTTCAAGGGTTTTATCAGTATCACCCTCTGGAAGTGGAACTGTTGAAATAGCATTTCCTCTTAGGAGGATTAACACATTGAAAAATATGATTTCAACACATGTTATGAGCAGGAGAAGTTTCCAGCTATATCATTCACGTTTTATTACTTTGGATTTTTCCTGTGCATGTCGTAACTTCTCAGTGTCGACACACAACACCTGTAATTCTGACGGAGCAGACGATGTTGCCTGTTCGGCACAACGTAAACAGGAGAAAGGAACTCAAACCACAAACGCAAGGCGGTCTTCTGTAAAAGTCGAATTAAATGAGATTGTAAAACCGAAGGTTATTGGAAATCATACGCGTTTCTTCAGTACATGTTGATGAGTCTTATGAATGATTTATTGTCTATGTAAATATTTTTCTCTCTTAGAGTCTCTTTTCTCTTCCCCCGCCTACCCCTCATTCTCATTCAACCCCTAACAGATCTGATGATTTGATAATTTCCATCCCGTCACAAAGATTTAAAGGAATGTCAGTCTAATAACACTAAGAAAGTGTATTAACCATGGATATTTATAAGCAACACACTTTAAACGGTCTTAGATGCTTCGCAAAGCAATTTTTTAAAATCTTTGTTGGGCAATCTACTCCTGAACAGAAAGAAAACATCAAGACCATCCCTAACCTTTTGACAACGCTGCGTATGGCATCAGCACCATTTCTTGGATACCTTGTAGTCAATGAAAGCTTTACGGTGGCACTGAGCATCTTTGCTCTTGCAGGAGTATCTGACCTTGTAAGTTTCCACCATTGAGCAATAAATACACATCATAAAAGTAGCATTTATCAATTTATGGCATTGAAATGTCATGCTAAATTTTTTTAAATAAAGTACTATTTAGCAACTGTATTTATGTATGTGTGACAGAGACGAGGATGACAGAGTTTAAAAATAATCTTCACACATTAGAGATTTTTCCTAAATTATGTTAAATTTTAACATATGCCATTTTAGTAATAAGCTGTTTTATTGGTATTAATTTTGGCATCATTAATCAAGCAGCAGAAGCTGCTTATCTTATACAATGTGCATTAAAGAACAACAGTTAGGAGAATGCATTGCAGTAGTAAGGGCACATATATTTTTCTTTCTCTCTCTATATATAAAATCAATATTGTACACTTTATTTGTATCCATCCATGTAAAAAATGTGAAGCTTGTGAAGAATTATAACTATGTATATGTGATATACTTTCTTTTGTGTTTTAACCAAAGCTTGATGGGTTCATTGCACGAAACTTCAAAAATCAGATGTCAGTTTTAGGAACTGTACTTGATCCTCTTGCTGACAAGCTTCTGATCACAGTTCTTTCAATTTCCATGACCTCTGCTGGACTTATTCCATGTAAGAGTAAAACATTTGTGTAGTTTGTTAACTTTACGCTTTCTTCTGAAGAGCTCTCAGAAAGGTGTTGGATGTGGCAAAGATTAATGCCCAAGTACATAAACCATAAGTAAAAAATGCCACAAATTTTGCTTCAGTTAACCTAATAAAAATTGTTCTGTACTGATCTTTTTTTTTCTCCTAGTTTTAGTAATGTTAATCATAGAAAAAGTCTTCAGCGATAAAAAGTACATGGCATTGATTACTATTTTATGTTGTGAAAGTAACAACAATAGAGCTTGAGTCATAGCTTCCTGAATCTCTGAATCTCCTATTAAGAATAATTAAAGTATTCAGAAAAATTTATGTATATAAATCATTTGAGATTCTGTTGGTAATTGCTCTTATTTTTCAAATAAATTTATTTACTTTTTAAATGTTGCTGGGATAGAGGGGCTGCTTATTATAATATCCTGAATATGACATGGGGGAGAGATTCAAACATAACAGCAGAATATAAAAACCAACTTATTCTATACCATTTTTATTGTGTTCAAAACCAGCAATGCATCTATGACTATCAGGCACCAAAAATTTGTGTAAGGTATTAATTCTCTAACTGGAGGTACATTGTTTGATCTCTTAAGAATGCAGACATGTAAGGACATACTTTATCAGATGTAAGACTCTTTTTTGTATATTCTTGTATTCACAATATCCTAAATTGATGCACAACCATGCAAAATTATTTCAGTTTGTGTCTACTGAAATTATTTTTGCCCTAATTTTACTTGCTTCATATTTTGCTACAGTGATATGATCTTCATTCAGTTCCTCACCCATTCTCCTTTTATTAAATGTTTGAAGGAAATTTTTCATGAATAGTTTTATGTGCCTTACAAGTGTATAGGAAGTGAACTTCATGCTCAGTGACATCTGTTTTATTACAAGCCAGACAGCCTGTTTACATTGCTGGATCAGGGTCAAATCACCTCTTGTAAGGTTCTTTTTCTCAGAAGAGAAAGTTTGTGGCTAAAGGGGACAGATATATGTATACACACACTCAAGATGTTTACTCAGAGAAAGAGCTTTGTGTTTTCTTTTTTAAGGTTTGATGTATTAGTTGAGTATGTATGAAGAATGACTATTTATATTGCAGTGCCTCTCACAGCACTTATAGTGTTCAGAGACTTGGTCCTCATTGCTGGAGGGTTTTACATTCGATACCGGTCCTTACCAGTTCCACCTCCTGTAAGCAACAAATGACATGTTTTTTAACTTATTGTCATGCTCTTGTTTTCAGTTCAAAAAGATTATTTCTTAAATTTTGGAAACTCTTTTATAAGGCCATGTTTTTTTACATTAATTTTTGGGTCTTGTATGTATTTGTTTTGTTGTTGCTTTTTCAAAAGTATATTATTAATATGTATATTGTATACTTCAATTGTTCACACTTTTTTTGCCTTATAAAATGAAACTATGTACTTACTATGATAATGAATTACTCACGTAAATAAATTTGGGCTGTTGGTATTATTTGTAGAGTTCTATAATTCAAGATAGTGCAAGCAGGAAAAACTGCAGCTTTTGGTTTTAGGACATGTTGATAACCTTGGGCTTATGAATTTTAAATGCTTATAACTTCCTTATTCAGTGCATTTCTGTTAAAAGATTTACTACATATTATTTTCTTTTCAGATAACTCTGTCACGTTACTTTGATATTTCACATGCAACAGCAAAATTGTCACCAACATTTATCAGCAAGGTATTTTTTTTTTAATCAACAATATCTGTTAATAATGTAAAAAAAAAACCCAAAACTTCCTAAGCAGCTTATTCATAGCAGAAATGTTAAAGGTTGCTTCAGGCAGAAAGGTTTTAGAGCACCCTTTCCCCCCTGTTTTTAACCTGAACCTCAAACAAGCCTCCAGATTTTGTTAAATAATATTTCTCCATTTCGGTTAATTTAATTTAATTTCCAACAACACAGGCTAAATGACTAAATGAATTATATATATATAGTTTCTTTTATGAAAATGATAGTTTATATATATATTTATAAATAAAGTGTGTCTGCCAGTTTTTCTAATAAAAAAAAGAAAAACATTGATTTCAGAGATTTGGAAGTTGTGCTCTTTTAAGCCAGCAGCAAGTGTTTATTCTCTTTCCAGTTAAACACAAGCTTACAGTTGACACTAGTGGCTTTCTCGCTTGCTGCTCCAGTATTTGGATTTGTGAACCACATGTTTCTACAAACATTATGGTGAGTTCTTAGTTGAGATGGTCTTGCATGCACGTTTACTTTCCAGAGTAGGCTATTGGATGTTTCTGGACCACAAGTGGTTAATTATAATATTTGAACAATTTTTAACTCAATCAAGATGTCAGGTTCTGCATATGGATTGTTAATGTTTGTTTTCACAATGGCAAAATGTCTTCGTTGAGTTATCGTTTCATACACTTTTTATTTAGTGTAGCTTATCTCCTTTAAAAAAAGCTATAATTGCACTTGCATTTTTGTTGGTTTTTTGAAAGAATTTATGTAACATTGTTGCTTCATGCACAGCGTAAATGAGAATATTTTGATTCAATGATTTTACATTTACAGGTATGCAACAGGTGCAACAACAATTTTTTCAGGAGCAGATTACATGTGGTCATGGAAAAAATATGTTACTTTGCTAGAAAAAGATCAAAATGACTTGTAATGAAAACTGCATCAACGAAATAATTTTTGTTTATACTTGGCCTTTACAATATATTATCAGCATTTGAGAAAGTGATATGTTGGACTTGCTTGATTATGGCTTAAGCATGTGAAATCTCATTGCATAAATGACTGTATGAAAGGATGAGAGGGCGTGCAGAGAGTATGAAAGAGAAACTTGCATATGCACATTTTCATGTGCATACTTGTGTTTGTATGTCAGGATGTGAGTGTGTGCAAACACATGTGCCTTATTTTTGCTGAACAGTGATGTGTTTTATTTGATTCCTTTAGAGGTTAAAAGGATGTGAGTTCTAGTAGCATTTAAGATATTCCATGTACTTTCTTCAAGAACAACTTCTTTATCATGAATTCATTTTTTTTTTTTTTTGGTAGATGTATAATGGTGAAAAAATGCAATCTAAACAATTTTTATTTTGAGAAAATATATATATATATATATACACACAGAGTAACGTGTATGACTTCTGTTTTTATAGAAGGCATTTATCTTTTAATAAGGGCAGAGACCAGACTAAAATGTTGCACCCTGGCCCTCCAGGTTGGGGTTTTTGCTTTGGGCTAACAACCCATTCATGTAAAACACAATCTGTTACTGAAACCGCAACAGTATCATGTTGCAGCCATATGCTCCTCGAGGAGTAACAAGGAATAAACAAAAATAAGGTTTTTTTCCTTCTGTGTGAGATTTATTGGAACCAGTATTGATAATTTATCATTATTCTAGCTTTATTACAGATAGCTTTTTTAAAAAATAAATTCTAGAAATTATGTTACAGTGTTTTAAATACATAAGACTAGAATCAGTGGCAGAGATACTTTTCATTCATTAATTAATCAGTTATTGAACAATTTTTGCGATTATGTAGTCTTCTTCAATTGTGTAAACTGGTTTGAGTAAGTCGGTCATATTGCAAGCATTGCAATAATCAAGACTTCCTTGATAACTACAGTTTAGCAGGGTGAACAGCACATCAGCGCAGGGAAACAGTGCATATTGTGTAGTGCCTTCCAGTCGTCATTGGGTGTGGCTTTGTAGTCATGTGTGTGAGACTCATTTCCTCTTCTTCAGGCAGTAAGTAGAAAATTGGCGTAATGGCTTGCTCATTGTTTCCTACCGCGTACCCTCACACAATGTTATGTATAGCCATTGCAACTACAGGTTTCATGAGAGGATTTTTTCCTCTAGCAGGCACATGGGTCACCGAAAAACAAATCAGCTGGTGCACAATGCAGCAGCTAATTTCATGGTAACTGAAGAGCAACGCACGAGATACCTATCTACTGATCGCAGGGCTGTTGAAGATAATAGTGACACTAGTCATGCGTGTGTTCCTTCTTGTTCTTGCTCTCTCCCTCTCTCATAACGTTCTCCGTTACATGTACGCATGCATGTTCGTAAAATTTAGATTTATTTTGCCTGTTACTAGAGCGTCACATAGGTACACGTGCAGTGATAGTATTCATCAACGGGCAACGGAAGTGACATTGGGATTGTCCTATTTGCAGTCCATTTTTCTCCTACCGCGTTCCAACTTGAAGGTGTTGAAGGCTGTCGGATTCCTTTTCTTTGCGGGTGTTCTCGTTGCTTCTGTCGCACGATAAAATGTATCTAAGTGTGGCCTGGAACTTTGAGCCCATTCGGTAGTAAATGAAGAAGTTCGTAGAGCAGTTGATGATTCTGAACTGCGTGATTATCTCCCACAACACGGAAGTCAGGTTGTAGAAGCGACCGGAGTAGCTGAGGTCGGGCACCAGAAAGGCCGAGATCTGCACCATGGCCATCGGAATGGTGCAGACGATGAACAAGATGGATGTCGCGATAAGCATTTTGGTCAGGGCCACCTCTCGGCTCGATAGGACGCGGGCAGAACTGCTGGCGTCTGTTGAGGTCGTCGTCGTCGTCGTCAGCAGCTGACGTCGCCATACCACGGCTTTGTGAATCTCCAGCGCCGTGATGACCGTGGTGACGACGATGATGACGAGCACGAGAAAGGAGAAGGACGTTGAATAAAAGAAGACGTCGATAATATCAAAAACCTTTCTGTTGTCCAGATAAAACCTATAACAAAGATGCTTGATTAGTGGTTTCCCCGACATATGGTCAGCGCTTCACATTCTGTTCAACGATATATCAAAAACAGGAAAAACTTTTTGATAATTATTATTATTATTATTATTTCTTGAATGAGGCAACAATGCTCACCCTAAATGCGTGCTCTGGGCGTATTGAGTTCACTCACTGTGACTGTGTCTGCTGACATTCGTCGAATGGTTTGCTCACAGCTGTAGACTCCGCCACACCATGACTCTCAATGTTATCCATTAGATGTTATGTTCATGCTTGTGTGCAGTATTTTCTTTTTCTCCCGTGTATTTTTGTTTGTTGCAATGTCTCTGTATAATTGTTTGTTAATAAGTTTGGTCTTTGTTTGAACATGGTTTTTTTTTTTTTTTTGAAAGCGCATTGAGTCGACTCTGGGGTTGAAAATTGCGCTATATAAATCTACTTTAATAATAATAATAATGCGTCCATGCAGAGCTCTTTTAAGAAGATTTCGATTAGGAATTAGTGGCAACCTATGTTCTTCTGTAAATAACATTTTCATATTCAGTGAGGTGCAAAAACCTCATAAGCTATCACCTATTGTGAAATAAATTTTTCCCTAAGATACTTTTACACCAAACTTATTCAGCGACGTGTTTTTTTAAATCCTTTTTTAGTAAGGACGGCCATTCGAAGATTAACACAGAACGGGAGAAAATAAGGAATAGCGAACAATCGAAAGAAGCGAAAAAAAAAAAGAAAAGAAAATAATCGACGGAAAGAAAAAACGCGAAACAAACCTAATAGTTCAAACATTCAAAAATCGATTTTTTTTTAAAAGTATGATTTGTGTTCTGTTTCACTGAAAGACCGCGTGTGTGTATGTGCCTCACCAATGTGTAAAATCTGTATGTGGTAACGTGTCTGGAACCTGCACCCGCTTACGGTAAGTTATACTTACGACGTGAAGGCCATTACGTTGTTCGTGCGGTTGCTGATGGGGTCGAACTCGCAGACGATGATGTGTTTGTTGCCCGCGACGACGCAGACACCAGCGACTAGCACAAAAGAGACAACTGAAATGATCACAGCCATGGTTGAAGTCTTGAGGTATTTCTGCGCTTTGAAAGGGCTGACCACACAGAAGCACCGCTCACACGCGATCACGCAGGACAGGAACTGAGAGGCGAACAGGAAACCTGTCAGACCTGCTGATTATAATTCGAAATTACTACCAAAATAAAATAACAGCAAAATTGGAAGGTAGGGTTTGACTCCATTCACGATTGCTGTATTTTTGTTGATTATGCAAGAAACAAAAATTAACAATTAAAGCATGCTTGCAAATCCTATAATATTAAAATCATGCAATATTTTAGGCAGTGAACGATTCATGCTCGTGTGTGCTGCTCGATGTTTCCTTCATACAAGATGACTACAATTCATTACTGCAGAAAATTTAAACTAACAGACGTCATCTTAAAATATGTATTATACTAAGTCCTGTTGCACGAGAATAACTTTAAGCAAAAAAGAACACTTTTTATCCAGATCACGAAGTGACTGTTGTTGGAGTTTTGAAAAGATCAGTAAATGCGTAAAATTGAACAAAGATTGGCCAGGGTTTTGGAATTCCTTTTGACCCTGGCGTTGCCTATGCATAGTTTTTGGACAACTTCGGCCCAGTTTTGCGCATTTGATGGGAGACTAGACACCTGTGCGAAATTCCATTGATTGAGGGTATTCGATGAGATGTACACTGTCAGGTGCAACAAACACGCGAATTTTATGAAGCTTGGAGTCGACGAGAAACAGCGATTAGATACCGTGCTACAGAAATGGTTCACTCACCTACTAAGTGCTGCAGCAGAACGCTGGATTCCCCGAAAAGGTTTCTGTAGGCCTGCTCAGCCGACAGAAGAAATAGAACAGTGACAACAATGAGATCAGCAAGGGCTAGAGCGAAGAGACACAGGTTGATTCGCTCTCGTAGTCCATGTTTGTAGAAGACGACTGCATTGAGGATGTTGGCAGGAAATCCCAATATGAAAAGAACTGGGACAAGGCCAGCAGGGAGAATAGTTTTGATCCAATATTCGGTCTGAAAAATAAAGTGCATTTGCAAATAGATTTGCTTACCTCTAAGCTTTTTTCAAGTACTTTGGTTTAGATGAATGTTCTGGTTGTAAAAGTGAAACGCGTGTCGTTTGTATTCTATGGGTTAGATTTTAATGATGGGTACCAGTGCAGAGTTTCTGAAAATGCGTAAGCGCATAAAAAATATAATTGACATCCCCCTTCTCCCAAACTAAGATGACGATTGTAAAGTGTCAAAGCCTTCCTGTACAAACTTATTTATCACCAGTATTATTCAGCTGCTGCGGTTTTGTATGAATGTGAGAGTCATCTTGATACATTTCTACACACACAAGTTTTCTTAAATCAGTATTTTATCTACTCCCATCCCTTTGAAAATATTTTTGTAATGTCTTTTGGATCATTCCTAAATATGCTGCTCATGATGAACCGAGATTACTTTGTCTCTTTCCGCTTGTGTCTTAGGATCTCAAAGAACGATGGAAAAGAGCACTATGCATCATGATAGAAACACCGACTTCTACAAATCGATGCTGGTCTGAAGAAAGACAGGCGGCGAAGAAGACTGATAAGGCACGTGCAGCAAAACTGTTTATGATGTCAGATATCAGACTGCAGCGGAATGAGATCTTTGCATTTCGAAATAGAATTTTCCAATCACGAGGTCTTGAAAGATGCAGCTTATCTCTCAAAAAGGAACAGCTTTCTTATAGGGGGGGGGGAATATGGCGGCCATAACAGAAATGGCTCGCGGCATTATCGTCTGCTCGCTCCACTCAATTGCCCAATTGTACCTAATAAACTAAACCTAACCCTACCCCACACCCTAACCCCAAACCTCTGAAAAAATAACATAGACCAGCCTATGATGTCACATCCCCTTCCCTATAAGAAAGTTCTGCCCTCAAAAATATCAAGGTGTTTGATTTCGGAAAAAATGTTGGTTTTTATGAAGTATGAACTGCTTGAAGACTTGCATTACGGATAAAGATGACGTCTGTGTAAGCCGGATGGCTCTGCCCAGCATCTGGTGGAGGCCAACGACTCAGAAAATCCGTCTTACTGTTGTATTCATTAAAAAAGTAAGTGGTGGGGTAGGAAGAATCCATTCATGAAGACATCCCTCTCGCTCTTTGTCTACACGTCTGTTTGCGAACTGTCTCGCGCACACATGCCTATGCCTATGACTACCGTGCGCACCTGCGCGCGCATATGGGTACGTGCGCATGCGTGTCTACGTTGACGAAGGAGAATGGCAGAGGACTTCCTGCACAGATGCTCAGATGGACATGACGAAATATATGTTTATATATATATATAATGCTGGTCCGCCAAGCTGGATTTCGAAGCTGCCAAAATCCAGCGAGTCTTGTCTGGTAGAGCATGGCCGTGACAGTGACGTCTGTGACCTTGGTGATAACGTATTATTGACGCAAATGACATTTGCAGTCTGATTGTAACTCACTGGTTTCTATGGCATCGTTTGGAGCGCGTTCTTCGCGCGAGGTCTCCATTTTTAGCTCGTTATAAACGACTGAAAGTAGCATAGAAATAGAGACAAGCACTTTGTGAAAATTTATAAGAACAACTAGGGCACTAGCCATCGCAGTTTGCAAGCCCTCAACAGCTATCGTGAGCTTCCTTTGGTGAAAATATGCCCCAAAAATACAAATGAGTAATGCACAAATCGAAGAAGCAAACGAGGATCGAATAAAAGAAAACATAAGATGAAATAAAAAGAAGGAAAGCAGAGGACGAATTCCTTCGTAGGCTATGGTAGACAGATGTATCTTCCACACGATCTAAGTCAACATTGACGAGATCCCGAATGAGTGCTTCATTTTTCTTGATAATCTTTAATTTTTAATGAAATATTTGAAAGTGGCCTGAAGATTTTAAATCTGATTATTTTCTGCATTCTTCTTCGCTGGTTTTAATATGCTCAATTTAGATTTAAAGGTTTTTTTTATTGACATAACCAGCTTACTTTGCAAAGGTGCAGTCTGAAATTTAAAAAAAAGTGACTTCAAGTGTAGTGTCCTCAAATTTAGTTTAGGAATGTCTTCCTTTTCAGCTTTGTCATAAAGGAGACAAATGAAGTCATGAAATAGCCAATTATGACTTTTCAGCTAAGCCAACAGAAGTTTTAAATAACCACTTCAAGTCTTAAGCCTGTCAGGGTCACCAAATAACCAGCGTACCTTTGAAAGCGTCTTTCTAAGATTTTCAAACAATGTGGCTAATGATCTAGCACAGTAATCAGTGATATGAGCTGTCATTTCAAGGGATTAGGTTTGCAAGCCTTCGTTTTTAGCCAGCCTTTGCCATGCCATACGTTTTACACAGTTCATACAGCCAATTATCTATTTAGAAACGGGCCATGTTAGCTGAAAGATAGGTGAGGCCTACCTTATGTTAAATATTAAGTTCAACAAAAAGTACAAATATAGTAATAATAGAAAGAATATATTAAAAATAGAAAGAAAAGTGTGTGTGTGTGTGTGTGTGTGTGAGAGAGAGAGAGAGAGATTCTTAAACAGGAGAAAAGCAATGGCAGTGACAGTGCTCATTTCTCATGAGCTACCCCATATTCCCTACGAAGAACTATTTGTTTTTCTCTACCTTTGCAAGATGCTCCCATAAATGCAAATGCAGATTAATTATTAAAATGATGAAGCCTTGAAGTCTTTAAATTTTTTAAACGGACTTTAATAAAGAAGCTTAGCTATAGTTGAAGTCTGTCATACCTTGTGACTGATGAGGTCGTAAGGGTTGTCCCAGGGAATAAAGTCGGTGTGCTGCTGAGCGTTGCTGTCTGTTGGAGCAGACGACATAGAGCCTTCAGTGGCCACAGGAATGGACACGGTGTGGTGAGAGTCTCGGGTATACATGTCTTCCCTCTTGTATAAGACCGTAGCGTGTGCAGTTATTTCCTGGTTTAAACAGGAAAAACTTGAATGGAATCTTTCTGTGCGCTTGTGATAGTAAATGTGAGATTTACTGTTGTCATTTCAACATGATGATAAGTAACGGGCAGTTGCATTTGATTCACAGACAAAAGGAAAACAAATTGCAGTCCGGAGTTCGTGATGACAAATTCTCAGGACTTTGGGGTAATGGCTGTTTATATTCTCAGGGTAGAAACTATGTAGAGTAACTTGGGTCTGAAACTGTATCTAAACACTTAATGGGCGGGTTATCATTTGACTCTGTATTTTAAAACGTAAGGTATGCTCATAGATTAAGTCCAACAAATTCCTAAAAGGCCATCGCAAATATTGTATCGAAATGGTTTGTATAATTTCTTCAGTCGCGACAGCTCATTTTTGTCTGTGTCCAAATTAACCTTTTGAGGTTTTAGAAACTGTAGCTGGATGACAGATTTTGTTTCATTGTTCCCACGTGACGCGGTTTTGTTGGAATGCAGTGACACTCTACTATTAGTTACTAGAATTAACACTCGAGCAATCACCCTTACTGTAGATGTGGCAGTTAGCACGCCACCCTCTGAGAGATTAATTTAAGACTGTTTCAAGGCTGACACGGAGCAACGTAAGTTACTTTAAGTGTTGTCGCTCACATTATTATCCGCTTCTGCCGCCAATCACACGAACAAAGATTCACTTTACAATGCTAATCCCGCTTATTGAGGATAAAAGAAATCAAATAATGTTAGCGCCACATGAACTAAAACAGATGGTTATTATAAGAAACATCCTTTTTCTTCCTTCAATACGAAGACACTTACTCGTGCTCCCTCAGCAGCAGGTTAGTCTCCGTGCATGAGCGCTCAGGTGCACTGAGGCCTATTTAAAAGGGATGCATTGTTTACTCAGAAGACTGTAGCTAGCCACGAAAACGGCCAAAGGCTGATCAATATGGCGACAGCTCACCGAGCTGGAAGAATCATCGTGGGCCTGAGACCTTGACCCTGCAGAGAAAGGTCACTTTAATGTCATCATTTCGAAACATTAGATTTTCTACCGTCTAAAAGTTTCAATATTAAAACAAAGAAATATTTAAGCCTTAAAGTTCATGCAGTTAATAAGCTCTGTTCTCAAACAACAAAGCAAAACAGGCATTTCACGGTTAATTTAGTCGGCATGTCTTAACCGACAAAGTGTTTTTGATCTGATAAAGAAGGTTGTTTGGAAGTTCTGAAAGAGCGGATGTGCAGATGATAATGGAGTGTTCCAAAGATCGAGCATAAAATCAGACACTGGAAAAACGCTTACGAGTTTGACTGTAAAGAAGCATTGTCTGGAATTTCCAGTCAAAGAGTATACATTAACAAGCAAAACCTTGTAAGGACATGTGATGTCCATTTCTGCTGACGAATACAGATAAGATGTGCTGCTTTCTTGATGCCGAGTTAACGCAGACGCCATTAGGAAACTTGTTCTTAATCTTTGTTTACGTATCCTGTTTGCAGACACTCTGCAGTGTTCTCACGGTTTTTCCGTTGAAACAAGAGGAGAATTGTAGTGAGGGATAAATCGAGTGGATGAGCATGTGTGTACTTGGCGCAGAGAGAGAGAGAGAAGCATTTGGGATCGGGCTGTTCAGTGTTTAACAAAAAAAGATTATTAGAAATAAAATTGAAAAGTCTGAATGGTATGGCCATTTTTAAAAGTATTTATTGATCTGCCTAACCTTAACGAAAAAAGATAAAGAGGAAATGAACAACAACTATGTATCTTTAAGCATCTCTAGTGATATAAATGCTGATGCAGTTAATAATGCTAGAGAGGACGAGGAAGAATCCCTAGGGGACCTAAACTCAGAAATACTTGAAGCTGTCAGTGTGTTACGTACGCGTAATTGCGAGGCAGCAGGACCTGATGGGCTTATTGGGGAATTCTTTAAAAATTCCATTTTTACAAAATAAATACTTGAATTATTATTCTCCACAGGCAGCTACTCAAGCTCATGGGCTGAAGGTTTAATCTACCCAATCCACAAAAAGATGATACTGACAACTACAGAGGAATAATATTGTTCCACATCTGCAGTAAAATTTACAGCTATGTACTAAACAAAGGAT
Organism: Marisa cornuarietis; assembly: GCA_004794655.1. NCBI lineage: Eukaryota > Metazoa > Mollusca > Gastropoda > Architaenioglossa > Ampullariidae > Marisa > Marisa cornuarietis. Next base: position 8,859,303 of record SMMW01000001.1, read on the forward strand.
TAAATAACTGGATAGACGAGAATGACAAGATTCTTGAAATCCAAGCAGGGTTTTGCGTCTATAAGCAAGACGAGGTAAGTGCTTCAGGGTTTCACAAAACTTGTTAACCACAAGAAATTGTATGTTGCATTTATTGAATTAAAAAAAACCGTTTGATTCAGTCATCAGAGAAAAACTTTGGAGGACCTTAGAGAAAAATGAACTAAAGGGTAAAATGATCATGCTTTAAAAGGAATGTAAAAGCTAACGTAAGAGTTGGAGAGGACTTGACTATGTCATTTGTTGGCCATAAAGGGTCTAAAACGATTTCTGGGAGTACCAATACAAACCACAGACTAGTTTACGGCGAGACGGCGAGATACCCCTGATATGTCATTATCTGTGTAAAAACTATCAAGTATTGGTCACGCATTTTGTTTGTACTTTTTAAAAGAGGCTTCGGGATTGTTATCAATAAGATTGGCGATCAGAAATTATTTTCGAAGTACACAATGAACTCAATCGATCTTTTAAATCGTTTTTCTCTGTCAGTGTACATTTAGTTAGTTTACCAAAGCTGGTGTTCGAAGTGCGTTGACTAGATTTAGATTAGGTGTCTCACCGATAAAATCACATACCCTAAGACACGTAATCAACACCGTTGCTATGTATTCTGTCGTGATAATGAAGAGTCAGAACTGCATTTTTATTTTTCTTTGCTCGGCATACACTACTCCGAGAGAAATTCACACCCATTAAGTTTCGTAGATCGGCATCTAGTTTCAAGCTAGCGTTGTTATTTAGCACTATAAATGCTAAAATCCTGTTCAACCTATTGGTATTTCTTTTTAAGGAATTCGTTTGGATGTTTCTTGAATAAGAGTATTGTTTACCGGTTTGTAAGATAGTGTGTTAATGTAATTGTTGTCAGATTGTATATGCATTTACTGGTGTTTCTATGCTATTCATGACTTAAGAGCTTGTCTATTTTTGTACCTGTAAAATCACTTACTCCTTTAAATGAGCCGATGGCCTGATCAATAAAGTTCGTTTGTTCCCTCTGTCTCTCTCTCTCTCTCTCTGAGAAAAAATATTTTTCCCGGCAATCGCAGAATGAAGCAAGTTTTTTTTATAGAATGTTTAATTTTAACTGTCAATATCAATTTGAAAAAAATAAATGTTTAATTAAAGCATTTAACCTTTTCAAACCCATTTCTTTATTTCTCTAATTCTATAATGAAAGTGGACCAGGATCTTAAATTTTAGAAGCTTCACTTATGACTGAGAACTCTGTGACCTAGCTGCTTGAGAATTGCACCTGTGACTTAGCTACTCGAAAACTTTTCACTTGTAACCATAGACAAGTTGCAGGTGGTTCTCCTTAGAACCAGACTGTCATGAGACTGTTTTATGGCTTAAAGTTTAACTGAAGATATGGCTCAGAAGTTTTGGGGGGTTCTTTTGGCATAAATTGCACACTACTCTTATCTTTCAAGGGCTACTGCTTAAGACTCATGGTCATTTTATTGTAGCCACTGGTGAAATTACAGCACATTAAACACCAAACACAGGAGCCGTGCGTTTCAATAGTTTATGTCAAAACTAGGGCAACCACTAAATTGAATTCTTATCTATACAACTAGTGTAAAACAAACTTATCACTTGAACATTCTAGGAAGGAAATATTCGACCTGCCTCCGAATAAGAACCCTTAACTTACAGCGCTATTTACAGTTGGTACTATAACACTCCTCTTTATCATTGGACTTTGCCGAGTTTTAAAAGCGAAATAATATTAACTTCTGGGTTTGTACTGGAAATAAAAGTCGTCAGTCGTAAATTAAACGAAAACTACATGCGTTCCGGAACAACAGATAAACCAAGTTCTGAAAGACTGAACTCTCGCACGCACGCACGCACGCACGCACGCACGCACGTCTCTATGTATGCACACGCACGCACGCACAGATCCACACACGCACACACATGAATACACGAAAGAATGAACACATGACTGTACACGAGAATGAACGAATGACTCAAGCATTACACTCATTTTTTTATTTTCTTAAGCTTTATGAACGAGTTGACAAGCACTGAGACTGTAGGTGCTGCTACTAAATAAAGAAAAACAAGGTGATAAAAGTTTTCCCTGTCGTCCACATTACAATAAACATTTCTAAAGCATGACTTTACCATTCAAGACAAAAAATAAAGTGAACAATTTTTAAACTATTGTGGTCTTTACGGTGCCAACATTGATTTTATAAAATCTTCAGCAAGTGTAAACTATACATATCGATTTTATTTACAGAAACCAAACAACCTTTAACATGAAACAAGGGAAAATTAAGACAATATTTGAAACACAGTTTATGTCAACTTATTTTCTTTCTGCTTCACTCCTGTTATTGAACGCAAAGGTTCAGGACAGTACTATCATTTTTTTTCTTTGGGTGAGAAGGGCTGTTGAAGGCGGGACGAGGGTAGATAATTGATTTTTTTAAAAGAATCTTTATTCTGTTTTTTCACTTCCTCCATTTGTCTAGTACATCTTCCCCAACCTACTCCCTGCACAAACACGGCTCAGGCAAGACGAAACGTTTGTTGAAGTTGAAGACAAGCAATTTGAAGAAGGTAAACACGGCATAAGTTCTTTATTCTGCTTGACAATTTCTCTTTCTTATTGATTTTTGTGCAACGATGTAGTTCGAAAGATAAAGAAAATAAAAAATACACGTATACCATAGAATATATTCAGATTGGTAGTAACCATAACATCGAACAAGACAGTGATATGACAAATGGTAGCACGCGCTGGTCAAAATGTAATCGCGAGTGACGTCACTGTGGCTAACCTCAAGAATGGTCAACTGTCAGAAGAATTAGGAGCACGTGGAGGAGGTGGTTAGTACAGAGCATGGGGAAAAAGGTGGAGGAAACTCTACGACTGGCAAGCCTCTGGCAAACGACATCTGGGCGCCAGGTCTTACATACGTGCCCATGGCGAGGCGGGACAATGACAATACTGTATTCATCTTTGTGGAAATTAAATGCAACGTATGACTAGAGGTATCAGCCTCTGTGTGTGTGTGTGTGTGTGTGTGTGTGTGTGTGTGTGTGTGTGTGTGTGTGTGTGTGTGTGTGTGTGTGTGAGAGAGAGAGAGAGAACTGAACAGGTATAAGACATCAAATGGATATATATATATATATGTATCATTCAGCTTATGGTTCCCCCCCAAAGACACCCACCCACCCACACACACACACCCACATGCACACACACCCACATGCACACACACCCACTGGAGGGGGGGGGACTGCGCTCACATGCCGTGTGCACACGTTTTTTGGTTTGTGGTCACTTTGGATGCCATTTTCCTCTTATAATTACGGCAATTTTAATTTACCCGTTGTGATTTTGTGTCCCGTGTGGTGCTGTCAATCATGCCTGCAGAGTACTCAACTTTCAGGAGTTTTGTGGTCGTTTTGTGTGGATTTTCTGGTCTTTCATGCACAAGCGAAGTAGGGCGTCAGCAAGACTACAGAGCAAGGCCAGGATTTTGAGGGTACGGTGTATATTACTAGCGATCATAATCATTAGCGTATTGTTGTATTCGGGGGATGTGAGCTAAGCCCAGGTCCCGATCAGGACTCAGAGAAAACTGATTCCTAGACCAGTTCTAGCGACCTTAATTCTAATAATGACACGAAGTTAATGCTTACTGCCATGTTTGATCAGCAACAAGAAAAAAACCACATCAAGCTATGTTACAAAGAAGCGTGAAGACATCAACTTGCTTGTCATTTGATGCTTTATTCGCATACAGTTGATTTATCAACACTGTCAAGCAGAACGTAGAATCCAAGAGAATTATCTTTAGGAGGTAAGATGTGCCTTGGTTACATCTGAGGATCGATACCACGTCATACCGACTTTCACTTTCATTAAAGGCAAGTTTGGGGACCCTGTTAAGTGACTTAATGGAGTAGCGCGTAGTCTTATATTCGCCAGCTGCTAGATCCTCCCACACAGCAGTTTGAGCAACTGGTCACATGCAGCAAAGTTTCTAATGGGCAGATTGACCTTCAGTAACATTTTGCTTCTTCTAAGAGCTTACCATCTCTCTCTCTCTCCCTTTCCCGCGCTTTGTTTATCTGTGTGTGTGTGTGTGTGTGTGCGTGTGCGTGTGCGTGTGCGTGTGCGTGCGCGTGCGCGTGCGTGTGCGTGTGTGTGTGTGTCCTTTTTGCATCTATAAGCAAGACGAGGCTAGTGCGTCAGGAAATTCCCGAGTGAGGGTTATTAACTACACTTGACCGTTGGCGCGAGGACTATGCTCCTCTCGAATCTGACATCGTTTGTATCCAAGTACTAAGATTAACGGTGGACTATAGTTCCGCGTTCAATTTTCTCCCGTAACCCAAAAGGTTTATGTGGCAGACATTGTACACACGTCGATTAAACCATACCTTCGTTGTCCGCTCTACCCCAATTTAGTACAAACCAAAACTTGTTTGTGTCAGGAGGCAGTTTTACCCGCGTCCTAAAACAAGTGCATCATTTAAGACAACCTGCCGGAGGAACGATCTTGCTTGGGACAGGTTATTAGTGTTTATTTTCGTGGGTAATGAACTATAAAGTGTCTAAGAAACGTTTTTTATTTAAAAAATCACAGATAAAGAACATGATATCTAGAGAGCATTCTCTTCACATTTTAATAAAGAAAAACGCGACTGCTTCTGCAGGGATATAAATGGTTTCTGACAATCGCAGCCGTTTCCTTATAAAGATATTTAAAAAATATATATCTATACCTGAGTTCAGTGCAATGCGCTGTAAAACCATTAATGACAATATTGAAACAGTAAGATAATGGGAAAAATATCTGTAGGTTTGCAAGTGATTTGTCAAAATTAAAAGCGATGAAGGTAGTTGATTTCATCCAATATTTGTGTGATACGTTATTATTTATTTATTTACTTATTTATTTGCAATCAGATTTTTGATGAGTTTGTTGATAACTTGTTTAGCGCAACAATTATAGAAAGGAACAGTTATTTCCACACCGATAAAATAAATTCCGTTTGACGTCTGTTTCAGTTATAACAGTCTTATTCTTGGCTGCTGGCTCTTTAAAGTGAAGTGAAATATAGTGTTGAACTATTATAACAATGTCGTGACAATTGTTTACATCGCAAATAACATCTTATTAGTAGCCTCAATATCCTACAATTAAATCTCCTGGGTGTATTACTAACTGCGTTCCTTGGAGTTCATGCGGATGGAGGGAACATATCTCGCCGGTTTTCTTGCTTTCGAAGACCCGAGCGTGTCCGAACTGACATGCGACAAGTTTCTTGGCTCAAGCAACGGCTTTACCATGCACAGGCTAGCTCTTTGCACATTGTAAAATTTCTTTCAGCGTCATACGAAAGCGAGACCCCATGCGGTAGTAGACGATAAAGTTCAAAGAGCAGTTGATCATGCGAAGCTGACTTATGATTCTCCACAGAACGGAGATGAGGTTGTAGTAATACCCTGAGGCGCTGAGGTCGCTCACTAGGTACATGGACAACTGAACGATGACCACTGGCGAGAAGCAAAAAATGAAGAGAAAAGACGAAGCGACGAGCATTTTAGTTATCGCCACTTCTTTACTTGAAAGAGTTGAAGAGTCTTTTGCTGATTCTCCCGCCCCCTTAGTCGTGGCAGCAAGCGCACCAGCGTTCTGTTGGCGCCATCTAGAAGCTTGGTACAGTTTCAGGACCGTCAGGACGGAAGTGATGATGATAAGAAATACGAGGGCGATTGTAAAAATAACAGAATAAATAAACACGTCGATGATATCGAATTCATATTTGTGGTCCAAGTAAAAACTGCAAAATTAAATAAAAGTATACAGCTGTATATATTTTTGTGCAAAACATAAGCTTGTAAGCAAAACACTTCTATTACATGGACAAGCTCTTTTCTTCTTTTCTTAATTTTCCTTGATATTTGATGAAATGTTAAGATGGGGGCTCGAATTTTTATACTTTTATTGTCACTTTATCTTTGAAGACAAACAGAGAGCCTGGCAGAATAACAGCCAATCGCACAAGGGGAGGGGGGAGGATTGGTGTTTTACGCCGAGCCAGCAACTAAGGTTATATCACGGCAAGGCAGCCAGCCCTGTAAACAGATGCCACATGCAGAGAAAGAACAGCGTGCCCGAGACGAGAGCTGAGCCCAGAACAGCCAATCTTCACTGTATTGGTGACAGGCGCTAACCGTTGCGCCACCAGACCGCCCTAACAAACAAACAAACAAACAAAAAACAAAGACAGACGAAAGGGGAATGAAAGAAGGGTGCTGAGAGTGATGGATCACCTTGTAAAGCTGTCTGCCATGCCTGTCTCATTAGTGACTGGATCGAATACACAGGTGAAGGTATGTTTGTAGCCAGCGATAACAGCGATGCCGCCAACAAGAAACACACTTGAAACACAGACGACCCAGGCCATGGTGGAGGTCTTGAGGTATTTCTGCGCCTTTAAGGGACTGAACACACAGAAACACCGCTCACACGCGATCACGCAGGTCATGAACTGAGAGACCCACATGAACCCCGTGAAACCTGTGGCCAGAAACACATAATTCAAACGGGATAAATGAATGACCTCATTAATTCCTTGGATGTCAGAAACAGACATCTGTGTCAAACATGAAATTAAACTAAAAAAATGTGTAAAAGTAATGCAAAAAACAGATGCAGACGCAAGCATATAAAAACGAGAAAAAATAATCTTAGAGTTGGTTACAGGTTAACAGAATATAGTGTTGTCACTAGTTTTGCGCGAATCGTTTTCCGTACATCTAAGCATCAGCACATTACGTGTTTGCTTTGGGAACTTCATTCGTTGCCAGTGAAGTTTCGCATACAATTAATTACAACTCTAGTTTTTTCGCCATTGTGAAGGCAAACTTCACGCCTATTTTCTGCAACTATGTCCACTTGTTTTAATTCTAGGCTGCTCCTTTCCTCTAGAGAAAAGCTGCTTACCGTTCCTAGGATTAACTGAAATTCTGTTTGGTGGGCATATGTTTACCTCCATTGCCCTAGTTCTCTGGAAATCAGATGACATATGCACCGTCATTATCAGCGTTTAAGTAGCAGCTCAAGACGGACTTGTTCTGTTTTTGCTTTTGACAGATGGTATGTGCGTTTCGTTTAGATAATGTAGAATTTTGTTTTGCTGTTTTTATGATTTCAGTGTTCTGGTTTTTGCAAAGCGCTGTGTGTCATTGGGGAACGGGACTCTATAAGTAATCTTTATTATTATTTTTTTTTGTTAGAGGGTGCATGCACATGTCGATAAGCATACAAGTTGCCTTAGGGTTTCAGCAAGCATATACACATAATAAATATATCTGTTCACTTTTAAGACAAACGGGAACATACGTACCGGAGTCTTTCATCTAATTGGACAAATGAAGAAACCTTCGCAGCAAAATCAGAAATCCTGTTGTATTCACCTATAGTGTATTCCGTGAAGAAGGCAGTCTGGATGTTGAATAAAGTCCTGTACACCTGCTCGAAATTGAGGAAGAACTGTGCCGTCAGTGCCACAAGATCTGCCAGCGACAACACGAACAGACACATGTTGATTCTCTCCCTCAGTCCTTGTCGGTAGAAGACGGCGGCGTTGAGGATGTTGGCAGGGAATCCGAAGAGAAACAGAAGTGGAGTGACGGTAGCGTTGAGGATGACTTTGACCAGATAGTCGGCCTGCTCAAGAAAATACATAGCTTCAGAAAGTAGTTTTCATTTCTTTGACATAATCGATTCATTGTCACTATTGTGGTGCCTTGACACTCCAGGTGCTCCGTGCTCGAACACTATGTTCTTCAGCAGTATTTTTGAGAGGTAATGGTTGTTTCTAGTGTTATCATGAAACGTGTAGCCTGTACCCTTAGTGTTTTAGTTTGTTATTCTATTTTCATGCTGCGTTTCTTGGCTGCAGTCTTTGGAGCTCATGCAATACTGCTTTACTTTGCGATAGAGGAAGAGCTGCTTACTTCTAATGTGTAAACTTTTATGTCATTTTTACTACACTATTACCTATGTCTTGACTTTTATTAATACATAGCAGTTTATGAACTTACTCAAGACCACGGGGCGAATACGAACTGTACCAACCATTCTGCGCATTTAACAAATTTAGACTATGTCACCTGTCGAAGACGGTTATCTTATATGCGTCATCAAAAACAGTCATTAACTTTCCTCCACACACACACACACACATATGCCAGGATACCTTGTGGCTGACTAAGTCATGAGGATTCTCCCAGGGCTTGTAGCCATCAGACCGCACCACCAGGCAGCCTTTAGGTGCATATGGCAGTGAATCAGGAAAGAAGAGAGTGACCGATGGTCCATCTCCTTGTCCAGAAAACGTAGTTCCGGGCTGAGAGCTGGTCATCACCATCGTGATCTGCTCCTTACCAAGCACACTCACAAATTATTTATCGATCAAAAGGTTACAAACTTTAAAAAAAATAAAAGTCTCCAAATGCTTGTTTTTGAAAGATACAGTATTTTAAATCGCTTCTTACTGTAGTAACCCTTAATTCTCTTCAAATTATACTGAGAAATCCCACTGTTCAGTCTGTACATGCAACGGAATTTTTTTTATGTAACTTCAAACATAAAATATATGTCTGCATCTCACCACGTTTGCTATTTTCCCGTGTATCCTAGTGATATGGACAGTCTGGGCAGGCAGCCTACAAGGAAAACTCCAACTTTATTAACGTAAGGCTTCCTACCTTTATACGCGGATTTTAAGTACAACATTCACGCAAATGAACAAAACTTTTTACACAGCAATCAGACTTTATATAGCACTATGACACTGAAGGCTATTTAAAGTTTTGTTTGCTTTTATCCTTCTGCCATAATCTCCAATGCATAGTAAATATACACTCCCACAGAACGAGGTATCTGGGCATTTTAATTTTGCAGCAAAAGACAAAACAAAACAAAATAAAACAACAACAACAACAAAAACAAGCATATGTGAGTATTTACAATCCTTGTAAATATTTAGAACAAGCTATCAAAAAATGTTCCTCTTCTTTAATGTTTGCACAGAATGGACACATATTCGTTTGATTACCGTAGAATTTATTCTCATTTAGATTATTTACACATTTCGGAAACTATTTATAATAATATCTGACAAGTATTTTTCTTGCTGCAACATGAACTTGAACGAATGGTAATTTGAGAAACGACCACTGCCATTCAGTTTGCTGTACCAGTCCTGCTTGTAACAATCCGCCGTCATTTGTCTGAACTGTTTCAAAAAGACTTTTTGCTGTTGCCACACCTCCCTTTACCCAGACTTCAGAGAAGCTGCATAGGTAAAAGCATTTTTTAATCAACCCTGGCCAATTTTGTCGTTCGCTCCCATCCCCTGCGCATTCTAGTCGATTTTTACTCACACGTCTGCTTCAGAAATAAAAAGAACATCATCTTTTGCAACTTGAACCAGCAGCGTACCTCGTACATAGTGCTGTTGATATACATGTACATGGAACTTTAAAACAAACATCAAACACCTGAAACAGTTGCTACAGACTAGCAGGACCGGTATTCTACAGGTGGTTGATCCACAGGCATTAACCCCTAAACGACAAGAAGAACTGCGAAAACGGCAAGATATCCTGAAGAAACAAGGGGATGGTTTAAAAAAAAATTGGTGAGGAGCAGGAAGCCATGAAGAAAACTGTTCACGATCTGTGTCGTTATGTAAGGGAGATTTAAGGAAATAACCCGATTTGATGATGTTGTGAGGTCGCAGGGTTATGTAGCCAACGTAAGTGGTAGCCCTGTGCTTCGTGCCGACAGAGTGAGACCTCGGGCACCCGGTAACACATTTCATAAACAGTGCAGACATCATCTCAATTCAGATCACTGAAGAAAAGAAATGTAAACAATATTTTTACCTTTTGTGGTTGGAGCATTAATGGCCTGATCGTCGAGCTATATTATCCTAAAGTTGTTGATTATATTAGTTCCTTTAAAATATATATCTGCTCAAGTTTTGCAGTATATTTCAACACTTTCATCGTGCTACACTCACCAGCAATAAAGCTGTCAAGGCTACGCCGTTACTTGGGCGGCACGATCCTGTTAATCCGTAAAAGTTCCTTAAATTTTGTCCAGAAAATCGATTCAAACTGTGAGAAAATGTTTTATGTGTCAAATTATGACAGGAGCTATTTGCGAGAGATAAGGATACCATCTTTATGGGCTTATACAATCACCAAGTCAATAGTAGCTACTAAGACCTGAGCAGTTACTATCTACATATACAAGCAAATCATGACTTCTTTGAGTGAAGGTTCTCACACTGCTGGCTCCCGGTCTCGGAGCTCGCCATCTTTCTGGTTGTTTGCTTTTATGTATGCTTATATTTAATGTCATACTTAAGGTATCAGGTAATGTCTGATTTATTATGTAATAGTAACATTGACAGACAGACACAATTTCCTGAAAAGAATTAATAAAGATGTTTTGTATTGTTGTTTTTGATTGACGGGAAAGATTATGATAGTACTCCTGACTTAACTGAGTGGTTTATGATGGTTTTTTGATGGTTTAGCTGGAAGCCGGTGTACACCCTGTTATCGGGGGAGACTTTAACGTTAGAATTGTCAGTTGATTTCTAGATGAGTTTGATGAAGACCAAAATCAATTGGATGGAGCAGATGATTAAGTTCAACGACGCTCTGAGGATACTGCCACAAACGGTTTTGGCAAAGTTCTGATCCAGTTTTGTTACATGTTCCAGCTGACACCTCTGAACGGCTTACTATATACGGTGAGTGGATGGAGAACTTACTTTTTCCGAGAGAGATAATAGCACAATAGATTTCTTCTAGTCGTCGAGGGAGAGAGGGAGTGTGAGCAAGGTATGAAGAAACGGAAGGGGATGGGGAAAAAGCCGTGAGTCCACATGCAACGTGAAAACCCTGCAACACAGCCACGATGATGATCTCGCAGACGGAGACGACGAAAAAGCTCATAACGGACTCTCTTGCGTTGTTTCCCTCTTTATCACTCGACCAGAAAGAAAGACTGCTGTTCGTTTATCAGTTTCTGTAGAGCAGCCAATTAATGTCCCATCACCAGCTGACCGCTAAAAAGTTAATTTTCAGACTCGGCAATTGCACGCTCATCCTCAGGTCAGCACTAATGAGTCACGTGGAAGACGGGCGTGGCTGGGTGGCGAATGACTGACAGGTGACGTGTCAGATGGGCGGGGCTAGACTGAGGCGCCCGCGTTCCTTTCACAAGACGTCGAGGTCCTCAGTTTCATCGGCGCGAGCAGCACATGTGCTTGGTTGACAGCGCGTGTTTTCTTGTAAACAGGTCGGTAACGAACAGTGCACTGTGCGCCTCTCACACAATGACCGACTAGGTTTATGTGTGTCGAGGCTACAAAACACACAAATAGCATCCTGTGTCTATAGGGGCTATAAAACACACAAGTCAACATCCTCGTGCTCCCAACAAAGCGCTAAACTAGTCAGACAGTTCCACCCATCACGCTCTTCAACCTATCGGAGGCCGCACTTACGGTGCTCTCGATGCCTTCGGAGGTAGCTATAAAACAGAAGCAAAGAGGGGGTATCTAAGCGCAGAGGGAAACAGATCTCCGGGGTTACCAGATAACCTAGAGGTACAAGCTTTGCGCTCGGTCCAAGGAGACAGGTTTGGGTAGCGAGGAGCACTTCTTCCTAAAGAAACAGCTGCAGGAGGGTTGAAAAATACGAAGTCTCAATAGCAAGGCTCGTAAAGGAAACTGCAATTAACCCCCAAAAGATTGCGACAACACCACGACAGGAGGCCTTGTGGACCGTCACCTGCACAGAATATTCAACCGTCAGCCCCTCCCATCATTAGGCCCTTAGTATCAGCCACATGCCTTACCTTACCTTTGTCTGTAGACGTAATCCGCTCATATAGCCAAAAACCTATAGCAGAGATTATTTGAGGAAGAAATTATTACACTGAAAGGCAGGGTATTACACAAACGAGTTTTAACAAAAGACTAATAGGCATTGCCTGTTGCTTCCACAAAGCTCACGGTTTGTGATGCGTTAGCAAACGTATTCAAGTGAATCTTCCTATCAGCGATCTTTGAGAACAATGCCATCGTCCTCGGCAAAACCTTCAGATCGGTGGCCTGTAAGGACAACACCATCGTACCTGTCGGAACCATCTGTATAACTGCCGTCTAGCCTGGTTCAGATTTGTGACTGTAAGCTTTCAGGGTGCTGACAAAACTGAAAGATGGAACTTTCTACTCATTAGAAACATCTCCTTAGTTTCTCCGCAATTTCGTCAGCTGTTGCTTTTCTTCTCGTACACGCATGACAGGTGTAAAGGTCTGGCAGCGTTTCTTGCAGAACAGAACTCGTCGTTGTTGGCTCTGCTAGCATATAGATCAAAAACCTTATCATAATTAAAGCTTGAAGAGATATTCTGAGTTACCTTCAAAGAGTTTCAGGTTGCTGCAGCGGCGAAATTTTACTCGGAGTGAGCCATAACCTACATAACCAATTCTTAGAAAAAAAACCCAAATGCTTTCAAGCTTCAAGCAAATCAGTTTTGAACAGAAGATCGCTATATATTGGACGAGTTGAATCAATACTGGTCCACACCTTCAACGATTCGTGCTTCCAAATATCACGATGGAATGTACAAGTAATGTCACAAATTATTTTAATTGAAATCTCAGAGAATTTCATTAGGAAGACTATATATTTTTTGTTTTTGTAATCCTGCTTCGAGAGACAAAGTGTTTACGTAAATTCATATCTGTTCTTGTGTGTGTTTGTGTGTGTGTGTGTGTGTGTGTGTGTGTGTGTGTGTGTGTGTGTGTGTGTGTGCACATGCTTTGGTACACGCAGTAGCTTGCTTTGATCAAAGGAGCCGTATAACGACGCTGTGCGTACACGTAAATGTCACTGTGCAAAGCCAGTTAACTACTGGCACAATTATTCCTTTAACCTGATTATTTTAGCAGAAAACAATTTTTAAAAGATATTTCTGAAAAATGCCAATCACAGTTGTGATTTAATTGAAGGGCTGCAACATTTACTATGTATAATTGATCAGAGTAGTTTTTCCCGAACATGTGTACTGTATATACAATTTCTGTT